>VXAD01000598.1:608378-734582 GCA_013399195.1 Dicrurus megarhynchus
GGGTCGGGCTCTGCTCCCAGGGAACAGGGACAGGAGGAGAGGGAACGGCCTCAGGGGAGGTTCGGGTTGGATATTGGAGAACAAATTTTCCCTGGAAGGGTGGTGAGGCTTTGGAATAAGTTGCCCAGGGAGGTGCTGGAGTGACACTCTCTGGAAGTGTTCCAGCCTTTCCCTCCTTCCTCGTTGCCCAGAGCAGCTGGGGCTGCCCCTGGATCCCTGGCAGTGCCCAAGGCCAGGCTGGATGGGGCTTGGAGCAGCCTGGGACAGTGGGAGGTGTCCCTGCCCATGGCAGGGTGGAGCTGGATGAGCTTTAAAATCCCTTCCAATCCAAAGCATTCCATGATTTTATGTTAAGTAGGAGCCCATATGTTCCTCCTGGGAGAGCCAGAGCTGAGATTGTCACTTTTCTTTGGTGGCTGTCACCCTGTCTGAGTAGGTGCTTCTCCCTGTGAAGTTCTCACGGATTTTAAGGAGAATCCAGTTTGAATCCCAGTTCACAAATGATGTAATTCCCCGTGGGATCAGGTTATCTCCTTCATCCCAGCCCTTTCCTTAGCAAAGCTTCTCCAATAATTCTCAGTTCAGGTGCCTGGGTTTATCTCTGAGCATTTTCAGGATCAGCATTTTGTTGGGAGCAAAAATCCTGCTCCAGGAATGTGGTGGGGTTGAGGAAGAAGCAGGTGTGGGACTGCAGGATGTGCTGTGTTACGGGAATTCCACTGGGGTTTGTTTTGGTTTTTCACTCTGTATTTGTGTCCTGCCTTCTGGGAAAGTGGGAGGAACTGGATTTGGAGGCTGGAAGGAGCTGGATAAACAGCTCTGCTTCCCAAAAGCTGCTGTTCATCCAGGGAACAGCTCCACAGGAGCAGCAGGAATGGGATCCTTGTCCTGCTTTGCCTGTGTTTTGGGAGAAAGGAGGATCTTTATTGGTGAGGGGATCAATCTGCTCCTCACATCCCCCTTTGGCTTTAATCCTGCCCACGGAGAAGCCCAAATGTGTGGGAAAACAGCACCGTGATGGAATGTGAGCCTCGTGTTCCAAACCCTCCCAAACCTGCACGTGAGGATGTGTTTTAGGAATTTCTGTCAATAGTGGATTTCCTGCTGGATGAGCTGGGCAGCTGTTTTTTAACCAGAGTATAGGAAAATCAGGAAAACCGGTGCATCCATGGGATTTTATCCTCACTGCTGTCAGCTGCCTCTTGGGAACCCTGTAATTCCTACCTTGGCTGGATCCCTCTGGAATTGCTGGAGCATTTTCCCATCAGTTTTGAAGCACAAGGGCATGGAACACAAAAATCTTCAGGTGGAAGCTGGGTGTAAAAAGAAAATGCATATTCCATGTAGGATAAATTCCAGGAAAAGCGGTTACACCCAACTGCAGCACTGATTTTTCTGCACAAATTAATAACAAATCCAAAGCTCTGCTGCCGTTCAGCATTCCCTGCTCCCAGACCCAGCTCCCAGTCCTCTGGGACACAGGGTTTTTTTGGAGGATTTAGGTGCTGGAGAGAAACTCTGAAAGTAATAAAAGTCTGCATCAATGAGAAAATGTTCATGGGGAAAAAATTCCCAGGAAGCCACTTCGGAGTGTTTTCCTCTGGTTTATTCTCCCCTTAAGTGTTCATCCCAAGTGTCAGATTTTTCTGGGAAGGCACAGGAAAGAATGAGTCAGATTTTAATGGGAATTCAGTCATGACTAAAGGAAGTGTTGGGTTTTCTTCAGGCCCCAGAACTGCAATTCCCACAGAAAAAAAGCTGGGTTTTATCTTAATCCATGTCCTGCTTAAATTTACTTGGACAAATTGATAAATATTTATAAAGTTGTGGTGTGAGAGGCCTCAGATTTTCACAAAAATGATCTTCCAGTCAGCCTGGTCCATCCCTCCACATCCCATTTCCTGCTGTCCAGCCTGATCCTGGAGTTCAGCAAAATTTTGGAGATATTCTTAAACTCTTAGACCTCCAGATGTCTTTTTTTTTTCCCCAAAGAATGTGTGGATTGAGGTTTAGTGGAGAATATGGAGGTGATGCTGGTTGAAATTGATGATCTTCGAGCTCTTTTCCTGGCCTTGATGATTCCGTGATTCTCACAAATTTCTCTGGATATTTATTTCTGTGGGTGTTTCTTTACTTTATTTTGTCTTTCCTTGTTTCTCGATGCCAGTTTGGGAACTTCCACATTTTCAGGAAGGAAATCCAGTTGGTGTTGGGATCCCAATCCCTGCAGAGCAGGGCAGTGACAAACACCCCAAACTGGGCTTTATTAAACACAATTCTGCTGCTTCCTTTTGGCTTTTCCATGGATTTTGTCTGCATATAAAGGGGAATCCGTATATTTTTCTGGCAGCAAGCAGTCATTCCTTGTTATCCCTCTCTGTGCATGTCACGGGAATATTTAACATTGGTATCTGGGGATGGATCATTTAATCCTTTTAGTAACAGGGTTTTAATTTCTCTTCATTGCTGAAGATGGATAAAATCGTTCAACCTAATCTAGAATTTGACTCTGCCTCTTGAGCACGACTTCAGTGCTGCTGGAGGGGCAAAGGCTCTTGGAGGCAGGAGGAGAATTTGTCACAGTGGGAACAATGAACCCTTGGGATCATTTCCCAGGGAAGCAGGGGATTCCCAGGTCCAGCTGCACAGCGTGCTGGGGCTGGTCTGGGCAGGGGTGCTGCCAGGGAAGGCAGGAGCAGCTGGTCCCTGGGGTCTGTTCCAAGGTAGCATTCCATAATTCCCTGAGTTTTCTCACTCCTAAATGTGCTGTGGGTGAGGAGCAAGGTGAGCTTTGTGCAGATGGAGTTTTGCCACACTTTGGGTGTTTAACAATCCTTCCACTGCTCCAGGGTCTAACCTCACCCTGGGGGCTGTGCAGGGCCTGCCTTAACCCTAAGCCTAAACCTAAACCTAACCCTAAACCGATCCTGGGGCCATGCAGGTCCTGCCTTAACCCTAATCCTAACGCTAATCCTAACCCTAAACCCATCCTGGGGCCATGCAGGTCCTGCCTTAACCCTAATCCTAACGCTAATCCTAACCCTAAACCCTCCTGGGGGCTGTGCAGGGCCTGCCTTAACCCTAATCCTAGCACTAATCCTAACCCTGAACCCGCCCTGGGGGCTGTGCAGGTCCTGCCCTAATCCTAAAACCAAACCTAACCCTAATCCTAACCTTAAACCTACTTTGGGGGCTGTGCAGGTCATGCCCTGAGCCTAATCTTAACCCTAAACGTGCCCTAGGGGATGGGCAGGTCAGGCCCTAATCCTAACCCTAAACCCACCCTGAGGGCTGTGCAGGTCCTGTCCTAACCCTAACCCCAAACCTAACCCTAATCCTAACCCTAAACCCACCCTGGGGGCTGGGCAGGTCAGGCCCTAACTCTAAACCCTAATCCTAACCCTAAACACACCCTGGGGCTGTGCAGGTCATTCCTGTGGGTTCTCACCATACCAACAGGGTTCCACCAGGCTGTAGTCCTGTTTTTCTGGCTCTGGTGACGGCCGTGGATCCTGGGGGAAGCATCCCAGAGTCCTCGTTCTGTCCTTGGCTCATCCCTGCCCGTCCCTGCAGGAGAGAAGCCGGGGAGGTGCTTTGGGAGCCAGAGCCCGCAGCCCCGAGCGCTGGCACTGCTGGGGTGGGGGTTTGGGCACTGGGAATGCCAGGGGGGGATCAGTGGGAGAGCTGGGTGAGGCATCCCAGGGAAATGGAAACAACTGGGAGTGCCACAACTGGGAATGCCAGCAAGGAAATTCCGTCTCCTGCAGGAGGATCTGGCTCCACCTGCCTTTTCCAACTGTCTTTGGTAATTATTTGGAATTATTTCAGAAGCGTCCAGCAGGGTTTTGGGCCTTCCCAGCACATCTCAGATGGTTTTCCATGAAAATCAGTGAGGACTGAGCAGATCCAGGCTCGTGCTCAGGAAAAGTGCCCCTGGAGCTCTGCAAAACGTGGGATAAGAGTGGGAAACAGAAGTGCAGGAAGCCAGCGCTGGCATGGGGGTGGCACCTGGGGACACGGATTCCTGGGGGACACAGAGCTGCTGCTTGATGAGCTTAAAACTTCTTTCCAGCCTTAATTCCATCATTTAATCCCAATGGGCAGTCAGGAATAAACCAGCTGTGAATTTAGTGGTTCATTTGTTACCAAACCCAGTTTGTTACTCAAAAATATGTTTGTTTTTTTTTTTCCTTTCAGCTTGCCCCTCTGAAGAAATTGTATTCACCAGAAGTTTTTTATCCCGGGCTGCACTTGAATCTCGAGAATGAAGAAAAGCAGAAGTGTCATGACAGTGACTGCAGATGAGGTGAGCTCCTGCTGAAGTTTTAGTTTTCCTTTTTTCCCCTTTCCTTTTCCATTTTTTTTCTGTTGTGAAAACAAGCTAAAAAAGCTGATTTTGTCTCATTTTTTAAATATAAACTGGTTTTGCTTTGATTGCTGATGGATCATCATGGAGGATTTTTCTGTAATAAGCAGAAAAGAAGCCCAGCACATTAAAAAAGGAACCACCCAATCCCTGTGAAAGGTTTAGAGGAGTTCTATACACATTTTATATGGGCTGGTGGTCTGTGGGCAGGGAATGTTGGTGGGATTTATGGAATATTTGCTCTGGATCCCACCTTTTTTGTGTATAAATATATCAGTATTTCAACAACTCAGGACCTGATGTGATGATGGACTTTTTATTTCATTATTACCCTTGCTAATCACCATGGGAATTCCCTAATAGTTAAACTCCAGATCCCATTCCCAGGGAAATGTCTCCATTGGGAATGATGGCCTGATAACCACAGCCTCAACTGGCTGATTTGTCACAGGGTTCCCAAAAAATGGGAATTCACTTGGAATGTGTAGGCAAAGAGTGGAAAAGAAGGGTTGGTGTATCCTGGAGCACTTCTCCAATAAATAAGTGTTGTTTCCCACTCTTATCCCAAGTTTTGCAGAGCTCCAGGGGCACTTTTCCTGAGCACGAGCCTGGATCTGCTCAGTCCTCACTGATTTTCATGGAAAACCATCTGAGATGTGCTGGGAAGGCCCAAAACCCTGCTGGACGCTTCTGAAATAATTCCAAATAATTACCAAAGACAGTTGGAAAAGGCAGGTGGAGCCAGATCCTCCTGCAGGAGACAGAATTTCCTTCCTGGCATTCCCAGGAGAGTTTTCCATGCGATTTTGGGCTGTGAGAGACGATGGAGAGCTCGTGCTTTGCGTTCCATGGAATCATTTAGGTTGGAAAAGACCTCCAAGATCATGGAGTCCAACCAGTCATGCAGGACTTAATAAGGGATGATGGAAAATTAAACCTCACTCATTTTCTCCAGGTCCCCAGTCCTGGCTGGGAGTGTGGTGGGGATTTATAGGGAAAGTGAACAGAGGGATTTAGGGAAATTCGGGAGCAGGTAGAGGAAGAGGATCAATGTGGCCAGAAATATAAACATTCCCTGATGAAATTCAGCTTCTCCTGAAAGCTCATCACATGGAATACAAAAATAACCTCATTTATTTTGGACAACTCTATTTGAGGAGCTGGATTCTTTGGGTGACACCAAAGCTGTTCTGCTGTGGGAGAACTCCCAGATGAGCTTTTGGGAGACCAGCAGCCCACTCTGGGATCATGGGGATGTTTCAAATAAAAATCAGTAGGAATTAGAAGAGGGAAAAGCTTCAACGGATCAAAATGGAGCTCGAATTGGAGGAATCTGGGAACAGCCCTGAAGGATTTTGTCTGCTCTGGGATTTTGTTTCCAGTTGGTGGAAATATTTCCTGGTCTGTTCAGGGCTTATTCCTGGGAATGGACTCTGGGTTTGGTGGGAGCCTGGAGTTCCTGGATCCCTCAGAACAGTGGGAAAAGCTGGGAATGTTCTGTTGGGAGATGAGAGTCCCTGGGTTGTCTGTGGAAGAATCAAAATGGGTTTTTGGGGATTATTTCTCCCAGCAGTGTCAGGGGAGCTGAGCTGGGAGTTCTTCTCTCAAGAAGAAGTGTTCAGTGAGGTTGGCATTAGCTTGGATGAGTTCTGAGTGAATTTCCAAGTGCCTTGATGATGATAAAATCAAAAGCAGAGCAGTGAGGCTGTGCCAGGTTCTGGAGCTGTGCAGTTCTCATCTCCTGGGCTAGCTCTGGCAGGAGAATTGTGGTTTATCCTCATGGAGGAAAGCCTTTGCTTGCAGAATTTAGGAACTCCAGTGGCCTCTCTGTGTTTGCAGAACTCCCTGGATTACCTGGAATGCGGGCTCAGCAAATCCTACAGCACTTCCAGCCACGCCCTGGGCATTGACCTGTGGAGGGGCCGCCGGTGCTGCTCGGGGAATCTGCAGCTGCCGCCGCTGTCCCAGCGGCAGACGGAGAGAGCCAGGACACCCGACAGGGACATCGTGTGCAGGCCGACCACCCTGCCCCTGCTGACACCCCCCAGCATTGCCATCACCGCCTACCACGACTGGTAGGTCCTGTCAGTCTCACTTAATTCTGGTTTTAGGAGTTCATTTATTTGTTCGGTCGGTCGGTTGGTTGTTTTCTGGTTTCAAGTTGGCTTTTTTTCCTTGTTTTTTTAAATTTTAAACACACAGATGATTATATATATTAGTCTGATTGATCGATCTCAGTTGGTGTAGCATGGATGTACGTTTATAAAGCAAATTACTTTTAGATTTTTTTGGAAGTTCTACTTTGTTTAAAAACTCTTCTGAAACTTCTGATTTCGGTCTGGACCGGAGGATTTGTGTTCCTAACTTCGCACCCACACGAGTTCAGGGTGCTGGTAAACTCTTCCACAAATGCTTGAGGAAAAGGCTTTAACTCTTTGGATGTTTCCTGTCCCTGTGTGAGGAAAAAGGCTTGGAAAAAACCCCACTGGAATCTAAAGTTAAGCTCAAGATAAGTCCCCAAGAAACCATCAGAGAGCTGATTACAAGGAGGTCGCTCCAGGGTGAGTTCCAAAACTGGAACTGGTGTCAGGTGCCAAAACAAGGGAATTAATCCAGGGGGAGAGGAGGAAGGCAAAGCCCTGAGTGTTCCTGTGCTGGAATTGGATTTTATGGCAAAATAGGGATGTGTGTCCTGCTTTTTGTAGGAATATGGCGATGACATCAGCGTCACCTTAAATCCTGTGCTCTCAGCTTCGGGTTTAGAGTCAGTTTTAGGTTCTAAACTTTGCTCTCTCTCTCCATTTGCTGGTTCATGTTCCCATCCTTATTCCAAGCTGGAATCCGGGTTTCTGTTAAGCTCAGCGTTTGAGCAGCTCTAGAGGACATCCCAAATGCATTTGTTAAAGTCCTTTGGAAAGAGTTTTCCTGCTGAAAATGGGATTTCTAAGCTGCCCTGGATAGCTGAGATGGAGGAATTGCAGGAGCTTTTGTCCAGGTTTTGTGATTAATTGCTGGGATAAATGGAACCACATGAGTTTCCTAATTTTAGATGGGTTGAGAATTCTGGCAATAAAAGGCTTGGTTCACCTTTGTGGCATTGTGCAAATGTTCCCTTTTGTGGGGCAGGGATTTGTATTCCCGACTGCCAGGCCAGGTGCCATAGGGTGGCCTTGGAAGGATGGATTCGCTCCGAGCTTGGAATGTGCCTCTGTCCATGGTTTGGGAGAAACGCAAGGAATTGCCACGGATTTATCAGGAGTTTCCCTTGGAACACAAGAGGGCAGCGCTGCTCCTCTTTTCCAGTTCTGCAGAATCCATGGATGTGGATTTTCCTGGAACGGTGTGTGCCGGTCCCAGGGAACCCTGACAACACTGCTCAGGTTGTTGCTGTTTCTGTAGTGCTGGAAAATTCCCAGTTTTCCATAGGAACTGGGAGTTGCTGGTGTGACTGGGATGCAGCGCTGTCCCAACTCCTGTTTCTGCATCCTCCTCACCTCCCTGTCCACTTACATTGGCTGATCCCCCAAAAACTGGGCTGAACATTCCCATTTTTTATTTAAATCCTAATCCTTACCTCCCTGTCCACATACATTGGATGATCCTACAAGAACTGGGCTGAACATTCCCATTTTTTATTTAAATCCTAATCCTTACCTCCCTGTCCACATACATTGGATGATCCTACAAGAACTGGGCTGAACATTCCCATTTTTTATTTAAGTTTTAGGTGTTGAGGGGTTCTGGACCAGGTTAGCACTGAGCTCCCATTCCAGGCAGTTCTTCCCTACAGAATTCCCAGTGACTTGGGGCCTGCCCACCCTCTCAGGGAGCACAGCCGTGGAATCATGGAATGTGAAGGTTGGAGAAGATCCTGGATATGGGATGGAAATCCAACAAAAACTGCAAGCTCGGTGCTTATTAATGGTCAAAAAACCAAATTAATTGAGTATTGGAAGGAAAAAAATAGTGGATAAAACATGGAAAATATTTCTGGAGACAGCTGCTGGTAACCAGCCAAAAAAAAAAAAAAAAAAAAAGAAAGGGAGGCTGATCCCAAAGCAGTAATTCCAAACCAGCTGTGATGTAATAATACTTTGTGTGGAAAAGGAAGGGAATACTCACATAAAACAGCCTTTTATGGATCCTGCAAGGCAGGAGGGATATGGGATAGAGATCCTCAGGTGACAGTGTGACTGGCAAAATCTTGGAAGCTGCTTTTCCACAATTTTTGTCCCTATTTTCGTGCAAGTTGTTCCAATGTTTCCCCCATCCTGCTCCATATTTTATGACTCCAGCTTTGTGATAAGAAATCCAGGCAGGAGGGAAGAGTGAGGGTGTGAAGAATAAATTTGGAGCTGCACTTGGAGCATCCAAAAGAGTTCCCTTCCCAATTTTTTTGATCCTTAGCATCTCCTGGGTTGGATTTGGCAGCTGGCTGCTCATTCCCACCATTTCTCCAGGTTTCCCTCAGATGCATGGGGATATTTTGATATTTCGAAGGGTTTGCAGCAAATCTTGATGTTGAAACAAAAATGGGATTTACGGTGAATCCCAAAGCGTGAGGAAATCAAAGCTTTTGGAATTCCATGAGGAGTTGATCTGGTTTAATATTAAATACTGGAATGCACTTTTTTAGGGATTAGAGGGTCTGGTAAATATTTAGGATATGGCATTAAATGCATTATTAAAATAATGATTTGCTGCCTTGTTACCCCTCATTTATGGGGCTGTTTCTTCTGGAATAATTTTATTGTGGAGCCTGGGGATGAGAATCTAAAAGGAAAATATGAAGGGATTGATCCTATTCCCCACATCCACCTGGAAACCTTCCTGGAACTGGGATAAATCTACTCAGCCTCTACTCCTGTAGTACTCCTGTTGTTCTCCAGATGGTGGTGGTGGGCAGCAAATTAAAAACAGTGTGAAAAGCTAAATAAAACCGAAATTCGGGATAATTTTGGGCACTGAGTGACTCCAAACCTTCCTCGGGAATTCTGGCTTCAGCCAGAGCCGGCTCGTCGGCCCTGGGAAGCTGTTGGGAATTAACTGGGGGATTGATACAATGGGAATTAATTGAGGGATTGATAAAAAGGGAGTTAATTGGGGGATAGATAAGTGGGGATTAATTGAGGGGTAGATAAGGAGAGTTAGGATGATAAAGGGGATGAGATTTGCATGGAGAATTAAGGATAATAAAGCTGGAATCAGGCTGGGAAACCAAGCAGATGCTCCTTCCATGTCTGTAAATCCCATGGATGGAAGGAAATATTTAGGAAGCTTTAACAGGAATTGTAGGATGAATCCCAGGAATTCAGAAGGAGATGATGTTTTGGAGAAGTGTGAGGGATTTCTTTAAATTTTGATTTGTTTTTTCAATGTTGTTCTGGACTTTGGGATAATACCCTGAGAAACTGGAATCTTATTTCTTAGATAATTTCAAATTGCAGTAGATAAGAACTGAAGGAATGTGCTGCAAGCTTGGAATAGGAAAAAAACCAGATGAGCTGGCTTCCTATGCGGTGTGAAAAATCAAAAACCTGAAGGAAAAAATACTTAAAAACGGGGTTTTAATTTTTATACCGATCTTTAAAATTATTTAAATCACAGAATGGACATCACCTGGTTCAAAATACGGATAATTCCCATAAATCCCATCAGGTTTTGTGCTAATGAGCAGGATCAGTTATTCCGATTGAACATCCTTCCTGGATTTCAAAAGCCTGCTCTGCGTGTCTGGGGGGCATTTCCTTACCTTGGAAAAGGAGGTCAGTGGTGCTCCTCAGAACATCCCATAATCCGCAGGGAAATGAGGTTTTCATTATTCCTTGCTGTTTGTGGGAAATGTCTGTGGAAACCTAATCCTGAAACTCAGAATTCCTGAGATTCTTCCTAAGTTTCCCAACAATATCAAAGATGTCTTGGAGGAATCTGGGAACAGCCCTGAAGGATTTTGTCTGCTCTGGGATTTTGTTTCCAGTTGGTGGAAATATTTCCTGGTCTGTTCAGGGCTTATTCCTGGGAATGGACTCTGGGTTTGGTGGGAGCCTGGAGTTCCTGGATCCCTCAGAACAGTGGGAAAAGCTGGGAATGTTCTGTTGGGAGATGAAAGTCCCTGGGTTGATCGTAAAAATTACAGCAGGGCAGCGAAGCTGAAATCTGTTTGAAATCCCCAGGGTGGGAAGCAGGGGCCTGGTTTGGTGTGGGAAGAGGAAATTCCTTGGATTTGTCGGCCTTGTTGCCACCATTTTATCTCCTCACAGAGACCTGGAGGAGGAAATGGAGGATTTAGGGAAACGACTTCTCCAAAATGTGCTGTTTCCTCACGTTGGGAAGTGTTCCCACAGGGAATATCCCGTCTCCTGGATGGGTTGGGATGGGGTTATTCCCAGTGTTGGGAAGTGTTCTCACAGGGAATATCCCATGTCCTGGATGGGCTGGGATGGGGTTATTCCCAGTGTTGGGAAGTGTTCCCACAGGGAATATCCCATGTCCTGGATGGGTTGGGATGGGGTTATTCCCAATGTTGGGAAGTGTTCCCACAGGGAATATCCCATGTCCTGGATGGGCTGGGATGGGGTTATTCCCAGTGTTGGGAAGTGTTCCCACAGGGAATATCCCGTCTCCTGGGTGGGTTGGGATGGGGTTATTCCCATGTGGAACAGAGGCTCAACCCCAGCCTTGGCGGTGTGTGGCACTCCCAGGGGTCTGGAGGGGTCACATCCGACATCCCAGCCCAAATCCTGGAGATCTTTTATAAAAATAAACCCCAGAAATCCTTTATATCCAGAAAAACCCCTGGGCACTGCGTGTATCCAGAGGTCACTGCTGCTGTGTCCATCCAAATGCCGACCTATCCCAAGGAAAACCTGGGAAAAAAAGGTAATTTTGCTCTCTCTGACTTGGCTCTGCAGTTATTTCCCAGCTAAAAATACCCAGAGAAGTGTTTTGTCTGCCTATATTTAGGTTTTGGCTGGTGCCATAAGTTTCTGAAGCTCTTGCAGCTTCCAAAAACTTTATTTTTATGTTTTCTTGGAGGCCTAAATAAAATACCTGTGATTAATACGAGGTGTAGTTGCACAGAGGAATTTTAAGATGGATTAATCATAGGTCATGAATTTAAATTATCGTTATTTCGAAATCACTTTTTGGCCACGACTTCTGTTTTGTTGTTGCCACCTAATCCTTTAATTCATTTACATTTATTGAATTCATTGAGTTTTACTCTAAATGCTCCAAACACAACACCCCCTTTTTGTGCAAATTGCAAGGCAATCCCAATAATTTCGTTAAGGATCAGCCTGGAGTTTGGAGCTGCATGGTTTGCCTGGAGATAAAAGCAGCTGAAAACAGAAGCACACCAAAAAAAAAAAGGCTTTTAATGCTTCAATTTTAATGATACACCTCAATCCTGAGTGCAAAAAGACAGCTTGGGATGTGTGTGGAACGGGAAGGAATGAGTCACTGTTAATCAGCAGAAGACAACGAAGCTTCTGAAATATTTTCTTCAAACTTCACCCTCGCTCGAAGAGAAAATAAATGGAAATTATGGAAATAGACTTGATGGAAAAGCTGAATCAGACACGAGTTTGACAGAATTTTCTGACTAATGATAACTCATCTCAAAGGAAAGAGCAAACCCAGTTTGTTTGTACCTGCAGAACCCGCTGGGTCTCAGCTGATCCAGGACATTCATCCCTGGAAGTGTCCAAGGCCAGGGGTTCGGAGTGAGCTGAGCTTCGAGGGCCCTCCCAACCCAAAGTGTCCCGTGATTCCATGGTTAGATTGGTTTGGTTCAGGTTTTGGTTGGTTTTGTTCAGGTTTTGGTTGGTTTTGTTCAGGTGTTGGTTGGTTTTGTTCAGGTTTTGGCTGGTTTTGTTCCATTTTTGGCTGGTTTTGTTCAGGTTTTGGTTGGTTTTGTTCAGGTTTTGGTTGGTTTTGGTCAGGTTTTGGTTGGCTTAGTTCAGTTTCTGATTGGCTTAGTACAATATTAGATTGGTTTTGTTCAGTTTTTGGTTGGTTTTGTTCAGGATTTGATTTTTTTAGTTCAGCTTTTGGTTGGTTTTTGTTCAGGATTTGGTTGGTTTAGTTCAGTTTTTAGTCTGTTTAGTTCAGTTTTTGGTTGGCTTTGTCCAGTTTTTGGTTGATTTAGTTCAGTTTTTGGTTGGTTTCATTCCGTTTTTGGTTGGTTTTGTTCAGGATTTGGTTGGTTTTGTTCAGTTTTTGGCTGGTTTTGTTCAGGATTCAGTTGGCTTTGTTCAATATTGGATTGGTTTTATTCGGTTTTTGGTTGGTTTAGGTCAGTTTTTGGTTGATTTAATTCAGTTTTAGGTTGGTTTCATTCAGTTTTTGGCTGGTTTAGTTCAGTTTTTGGTTACTTTTGTCCAGTTTTTGGCCTGCACACCATCACCTGTCCTCTCCTCCCTCACACTGCCGTAGAGGAGAAATCCATGGAGTCCAACACTGTTTGGCAAGGAATTAGGGAATATATTGAGGTTGCTCCTTCCTCTACCTTCCAGCATCTTTCCATGTCCATGGAACAGCCCCTCTGCCTCTCCTGGCTGTTGTCATCTGGGGAGTTTGAATGCCTGGAGTTTATTCCACACAGATTTTCTCATTCCTCCCAGGAACAAGGGACAGGATGAGAATAATCGGCCTCAAGCTGTGCCCGGGGAGGTTTAGATTGGATATTGGGGAAAAAATCCTGGAATGGGGTGTAAAGCATTGGAGCAGGCTGTCCTTGGAAGGGGTGGAGTCAGCATCCCTGGAAGCGCTCAAAAACACATGGATGTGGCACTGGGGACACGGTCACCGGTGGACATGGACGTGGTGCTGCTTGAGGGTTGGATTTGCTGATCCTAAAGTTCTTTTCCAGCCTTAATGATCCAGTGATTCCGCGATTTTGTGATTTCCCAAGCAAAATTCACCAAAATCCACTCATAAATCCCGTTTTTAAACACTTGTGGCCAAGATGCTCCCTCCGTTTCCCCGATTCCTCATGGTCCATCTCCACCTGGTCCTGGGGAGGGCTCTGATGCCTTTGGACCTTTCCTTATGTGTTTTCAGTACCTACATCTGCAATATTTCCAGACTTTTTGTGGCAATTCCCTGCTGGAATATTTTGAACAGAGGCCTGGATAACACTGGGAATGTCACTGGAATGGAGCAGAGGATTGGGAATGCAGGATTGTCCTGCGCTGCTGCCTCAGCCACGTTCTCACCCCAACTGCAGCTCCAGAGGCTTTTTACCCATCACTGGAGACTTTTTATCCATTAAAAAATCATGGAATTTTTTATTTGCTTGGACAGGCCACAGCCACCTCCTCCCTGACCCTGTTTTTATTGGCAGTGGCACCGAGCTGCTCTCGAGGATTTTTTTGGCTGTGGATTTATTCCTTTAATTAAGCCATAATGGACAAAGCTTTCTGGGAATTCTGACAACCGAGCAAATCCCGCTCTCTCCCAGCTCCAAAACATGAGGCACTGGCAAAGCTGGAGCTGTTGAACAGGGAATGTTGTGAGTTTTGCCTGGAACTCCTTAGGGAAAAATAGCTATAAATAAATCCACCTTATAAACCTGATCCCGGTTCATCCGAGGGAGCTGAGAAGGGGGAGGTGATCTGAGACACAGAAAATTACAGGAATGAAACTGGAATTCTATTCTGTGAATCAACTGAGAGGCTGGAAAAGCAGGAGGAAAACACAAAACCTTGGATTAATGGTGGAATTTTCTGTTCCTCAGCCGTTGTGAAACCAATATCAGAGAAATTTGTTGGCTCGTGAAGGTGGTTTCAGTCATTTTGTGGCAGGGAAGAGGAGGGTGCTCCAAGGTTAAACATTCCCTTTGGTCCCTTTTTTGGGCAGTTTTCCGTGGGAATCCATGGCAGGATGCAAAAATGGCCTGGCAAAGTGGGTGCCTGGATTAGATCCATAGGATTGTTTGGGAGCACCGAGAAGTGACAGAGCAATACTTGGGGTTTTTTCGTGTTTGTCATTGTATTAAAAAATCATGGAATTGTTTAGGTTGGAAAAGCTGCTGAGGTCATCAAATCCACCCATTCCCCAAGGCCAGCACTGATCCATGTCCCCGAGTGCCACATCCACGTGGATTTTAAATTCCTCCAGGAAAGGAGACTCCAGCCCTGCCCTGGGCTGGAAAACCCTTTCCATGAAGGAATTTTCCCTGCTCCATCTCTGTAGTAGCACAAAGCCTTTTCTCATCAGGATATATGAAATTTTCGGATTTTTTTCCATTGGCTTCTCCTTTCTCTGGAGTCACCCCGGAGGTCTCTGCCCGTGAGGAATAAATTGAATTTCTTGGGTAATATATTACAAATATCTCCTCCTCGAATGAATTGGTAATAGATGAATCTATAGCCGTGAAATGAGGAAATAACCACAATTAATACAGATTGCTCTGCCATATGGGATTACTCACTCTGGATATATAGAAGGCATTTCAGTGTTCTCTGGGAATAAATCAGGCACAATCCCAAGTTGCTAAGCAAATTCACTTCTTACATCACGCCCTGGTGGCTTATGTAATTTGATAATAAAAGTATAAATGATATAAATTTATAATGAATTTATAAATATCAGTTTATTCCCAGTCACTAGGAGGGAACAGCAGAAATACCTGTAAGAAAAGGGGGCATTGCAGCGTGGTAAGAAATTGTAAGTTTTGGCAGATAAATTGTGTTTTGTGGGGGATTTAATATGGAAAAAACTGTTCCAAATCCAGTTTAGGACAAACGGAAAGGGAAAAGCTCCAGGTTTGCTGTTGTTCCCAACTCCTTCATGCGTGTTCTGAATGCAAATAATCTTCCTGTGCCAGGGAACACCTTGTAAAGCTCAGCTCAAACAGAACCGGGGCCTGGCTGACGGAGGGGATTAATTCAGGGCGAGCAGAGGAGCATCCAACCACTCCCAGCTCCCAGGGAATGATTCCTAAAGATGGAATTGATTTTTTGGGACTGATCTGTGAAATATTCTGAGTCTTCTTGGCCTTGTTGAGATACCTGGGTGTTTTAATACTGGAAAACTTATGGAATGATAAAGAGAGGCTGCCTTCCCAAAAATTCCCCTAAATCTGTGGCAATGGAGATCCAAACTGTGTCATTTTAAATTATTAAATACAGAAAACCCTTATCTCCCAACAGGAATCTAAAAACAGTGGATTGTTATTATTTTTGCCTCTCAAACGTGGGGAATTTGTCATATAAACCTGTAATTAGTGATGGATTCCTGCTTCTCATGCAGCAGGAAACTTCCAGGGAAGGAGGAGGAAAATCCTAAACATGTAATTTTGAGTTTTCTGTCACGGAGCCATCCTCCAGGAGCTCCGCCTGGGAGGCAGCAGGTGCAAAGGCAGGTGGTTTTGGGGAGTTTTTCCTTAAAAATTAACCAGCTGAGCACTGCGAAACCTTCTGCTTTTGGGCTGGAAAGATTTTCCTGGGATTTGCTCAGCCTTCTGGTAAAAGAGATTCTGAAGGGAGGGTTGAAGATGTTTATTGTGCAGAATCCCTGACTGGTTTGGGTTGGAAGGGATTTTAAGGCTCTTCTCATCTCCTGCCGTGGGCAGGGACACCTCCCACTGTCCCAGGTTGCTCCAAGCCCCGTCCAGCCTGGCCTTGGGCACTGCCAGGGATGGGACATCCACGTTATCTCTGGGAAACATCCTCAGCCCCTCGTCACCGATGAGGAGATGATGCTCCCAGGTCTGTCTTTGCTGTTCCTGTTACACCATGGGATTGGTTTGTGTGTTCTGGAAGGGGGGCTTTGCTTTCCTGCCTTGCAGGGGGATGTGGCTGATCCGGTGCAGTTCGAATTCCAATGGTGAATTCCTGGTTTTCAGGTGAAATCACCGTTTTAACCCCCAGAGTTTGGTGGGATTTGTTTGGTTAAAATGCCAGTCGGGTGTTTAAGTCGAGCCTAGCAGCAGATTTGCTGCCACTCTGAGGGAGCTAAAGTAAAACTGGGACTAGGATGGAGTGGAATTAACTAGGACTGATCTGTCCCTGATGGAATTAGTGGCAGTCACCAGTGGGATGGACACAGGGTATCTCTTGGGTGTGACAGAAGGGAAATAAGGGAAAAGTGAATTCTATTTTCTATCATTTCCTCTTGTGTCAGTCCCTTCCCTGCTCCTCGCCTTTCTCTTCCGTTTCCTCCACTCCTGTTGTGTCTCCCGAGGTTTCAGTTCTGTGCCACAAGCACATCCTTCCCTACAGCTTTGGATTTCCTTGGAATCTTTTGCAGCTTTTGGCAGTGCTGCTCCCAGCTCTCCTTTCCACATCGCTGCCACCTTCCCAGCTCTCTGCTGCCCGCCACTGCTCGCACTCCAAGCCTTGCCTGTCATTCCCTATCCTTACATTTTAATCCACTTCCAGTTCCCCATGAAAGCCCCATTCCCTGGCATCCCTTTCCTGGCTGCTTCCCTCCTCCAGCTTCCAGTTCATTGATGTTCTCCTTGTCTTGCTCCCGACATTTCCCTCTTTGATTCTTTTTCTTCCCCCCTCACATCTCTGCCTGTCTCCCATTCCCGGGGTTGCTCTGATTTGTTCCCGGTGCTGGCTCATCCTGGCAGTTCCAGCTGCTGCCTCAGGGGCTGAGCTGAGGATCACATCCCTGTCAGTCCTGTGACATTTCCACCGCTAATTTATTCCGTGCTCTGCTGCTGTCTGTGTCACGGAGTTATTTTCCAGCACAAATGACTGTTCCCGTGTTCTCCACTCTCTCATTCCTTCTCATTCCCTCTTTTTTCTCTCCAGTCGCTGTGTGGGTTTCATCCAAGAGAAAGTTGTTGTTTTATAGGGTTTTTTCCTGCCTTAGCTTGGTTTGCTCTTCCCCTTTTCCTCAAAATCTCCTTCTTCCACCCTTTCCCAAGGGCAGACATTCCTCTTTTCCTTTTATTTCCTGACGGGAATGTGCTTTGGCTGATTTCCCTGCCTCCTCTTTAGGCTCACATTCATCTCTCCCAGAGCTAATGGAGCTGGTTGGCTCCTGGAGTTTCTCTCCTGGAAATCCATCGTGGATCCTTTCCCAACCCATTTGGCAGCAATCCACATTAAGTAGGGACAGTGCCGTGCAATTCCATGAAGTCCTGGCCCAATAATGGTTTTATTTCCCATCAAATGAGGTCTAATTTTAGTCTAAAAGGGATTTTAAGGGTTTGAATCCTTCCCTTGTGCATCCTCAGCTTTAGTAAATGTTCTGGAATTGTCCATCTCTCCTGGCCTTTCCAATCCTGTGCCTGATTTAAGCCAAGGAATCTGATGTGGGTGAGGCACCTTCCAAGCCCTTCCAGGACTAACGAAGGAACAGCTCCTGTTGCTCCAGGATCACATGGATATTCCATGGATTAAATAATAAATTACTGAACAGCAATTAAAACACCCAGAGAGAACCTGTGGTTTATATTTGATAAAGAATAATGTTAATTTTCAAATTGTTTCGAAGTTTGATAACGATTTTATTTTTCCTGGTAAAGAGGGAATTCCATCAGGGTGGATTTCTGGAAAGGGGACTTTGTGCTTGATTAGAAATGTTTTCCCTGGGTGTCCTGCCTTGGAAAAAGAAGGCCGAGCAGCACCAGCAAAGCACAATCCCTTGAAATAAATGTTTTAATAATTTCTGTCATTAATTTGCTGTTGGGTTGGTGGGATCCATCTTTTTGGGATGCCTTTGGGATGGATGGAACGATGGCTGGAGCAAGAGAGGGGAATTTCTGACTGTTTTTATCTAAACGTGCTCTGGCCAATTACTGTGCCCCTGGCTGAAAGTGCTGTGAAAAGTCAACTAAAAGCTTTTCCTTCACTACTGGAGCGTGTAGGACACTTCACAGTTCCCTTTTCCCTGGGGTTTTATTCCATCCTGGCTAGCAGGACTTGGGAACAGGTAAATAATGGTGCTGCTAAAGAAAAAAAGATGTGTTCTTGTTGCTTAGCAATTGCTCTCAGCACACTCCAGATCAGCTTTTGATGAGTTGCGGGCTTGGAAATGTTGTTTCCCACCCTATCAGTTATTTTAATCAAATAGATTAAAACTTCCAGCACTTCCAGACTCTTCAGTGAGTTTGGAAACGTGGATGGAATCTCACCCAAGTGCACTTACACTGCTGAAAGTTTCCTTAATCGTCCTGTTTCTTACAAGTGGTCTCATTTTCCTGCCAGGCACTTTCCTTCAATTATCTTTTCCGCCTCCTCAACAATTCCTTCCTATTTCTGATCCCTTTTCTGATGGAATTGTTGTGTTGGACTGCAGACAGTAATCTCTGCTGATGGACAGGGTATTGCAGTCCTGGGTGTTCCTGGGGTGTTCAGGGGACAGGGATCTGCCTGTGGATCATTTTCATTTGTGAACCTGGCCCTGCACTCCCAGAGTCAGTCCAGGCTTGGGATGAACAGATGGAAAACAGCCCTGGGAGGAGGACTGGGGCTGCTGGTGGGTGAGAGACTGGACTGGATTCTGCCTCTCTGCCCCACTCAGGTGTGACCCCACATGCAGAGCTGCCCCAGCCCTGGAGCACAGGGATGTGGAGCTNCCCCCCCAGAAGCTCTGATGCCCTGGGTGCTCTCTCTGCCATCTCTCCTGTTGCTGGTGGTAACCTCAGCAAACACAGCAAAATTCCTTTGTGGGAATTCCTGCCAGGATTTTCAGATCCCAGGCTTTCCTGCCAGTCAGCTCCAGTTTCTGCTTCTCACCTCCTCTTGGCTCATCCTGGAGTAAAGCAGCATGTCTGACCGGAATTCCAAGCTGTAAATCCATGGAGAACATGGAGATGTTGGCTGCAGGGTCAGTCCTGTGTGTGTGGAGCACCAGGAGTTGGCAGCATGAGGGTGGGAGCTGGAGCACTGGGAGAGCTGTGCTAGGACCTTTCCCAGGGAATTTTGTTGGGGAAATGTGGATCCATTGGCACCAGGAGCTGGACAACGTTGGAAAAAAGGAACCTGGCTGTGCTCAGGGTCAGCCTTCAAAGTGCTCCAAGCAACCTCAGCTTGGAGAGGCCCTTGCATTCCGGCTCCCTGGATGGGTTGCACTTGGTATTCCCACTCTTTCTGCTTTCCCAGGGGAATGGAGCCTTTCCTCCTCGCCCAGGCTCCTTCTCCCTTCTCACCAGCTCCATTTGCTGGCATTTCTCTGCCCATGTCACCACAGGACCTCGTCCAGGCTGTGGGGCTGCCAGGGCATTACCAGCTGATGGATGTCCAGATGATGGGCAGCACTCCCTTAATGGGCACCACTCCCTTAATGGGCACACTGGGAAAGAGTTCTAGTGCTCCTAAAGGGTAACTTCCCTCTGTTCCCCTGGCCTTTGAAAAGCTTCAGGAAAAGGCAGATGTATCCTCAGAATATCTCAAATATCCTGTCAGAGTTAGAAAGTTCATCTTTATTTCTCTTTGGAATTCCATTTTTTTATTTCTGTTAGGAATTCCATTTTTAAATTTCTGTTTGGAATTCCAGGTTTTATTTCTGTTAGGAATTCCAGCTTCAAAACATTTATGTGGGTTCGATTCCCCCTTCAGCTCCCTTTGTCTCTCCCTGCCTGTCAGTAACAGATCCCAGCCTACCACGTCCTAATTCCTAAAGCATCCAATATTCCCGTTCTGCTGCTGCCTGAACCTGTCAGGATCAAGTCCCACTGCAGTTCCACTGCCCTGGAGTGAGGCCTGGGCAGATGTTTTGGTTTATTTTGGTTTGTAATACCTGGGAATGGTGAATAGGGCAGGCTGGGTGGGATGTCTGGGAGCTCCTCCGTAGGGAAGTTCTCTGTGCTAAAGCTTTGCTGGAAGCTGGGGAAGGCACGCTGGTGTTCCTGTCAAGTGTTTTGGGATATTTGAGGGAAAACCCACTGGAATGGACAGGGATTTGCTGTGGAATTGACGCCTGCACTGTGCAGTCAGAGCACTTTAACCACATGCTCTCCCTGTCTCCTCCTGCTTCGAAAAGATTTCTTGTATTTGCATTTTTGGTCACCTCTTTTTGACCAGTTTCAAAGGTGCTCTGCCCCTCCCTCAGGGATTTATTGTGCTCTTACACTCAGCTTCTGGCCTTTGACTTCCTTCCCTGAATGTTGCTTATTATTCTTGGAAGAGTAGAACTTGCTTTTGTTGTGTTTACATCCAGAGCTAAAATTCCTGGGTTTTTTTTTGTTTTAGACCCATAGAATCCTAAATCGATTGGAATTAACTTCGCAGGGAGCTGCCAGCTCCCCATCCTTTGATTTGATTTGGCAGTGGTTTGACCCTTTGGCTCTGCATCCCAGGACAGTGGAGCCTGTCCCTGGAGCAGGAATTCCTGCGTGCTTTGTTCCCGCAGAACAGTATTCCTCGCCTTTGTATTTGTTCCCTTTTAGCCTTTTTCTCCGCTCTTAGCGTTCTCCCGTCGCTCCCAGAGCGGGGTGTGCCCGGGAGCAGCGTCGGGACGCCGGACAGGTCGTTGGGATTCCCGGGGAGCGCCGCACGCTCCGCACGGGGCAGGACGGAGTCCGGCTGCCACAATAATTGTTGTAATACTGCCCCGAGCCAGGGAGCGCGGCTTGGGTGGAGCCGCGGCGGTGCGGGCACCAGGAATTCTCAATGAGAGCCGGGCCGGGCGGAGCGGCTCCCGCGGCTCCTTCCTGAGCAGCCGCCGCCGGTCCCGCTCCGGCACGGCGCGATGCTCCCGCGGAGGGGCAGGAATTATCCGTGAGCGGCCCCGGCAGCGCTGGCACAGCAGCACCGGGAGCATCCTGCCGGGAACAGCGGCTGAGCGGGGCTTTGTGGCAGCGCTGCCGGATCGCAGTCCCGTTGATGGCGCTCCGGGCGGGATTCGCCTTCGGAGCGCAGCCTGAGTGAGCGGGGGCAGCGCTGCCGGGGCTCGGGGGATGCGCTCCCGTGGCGAGCCCTGAGCGCTCGCAGCTCGCCCAGCGCCGCAGCGATGACGGCCAGGGAGCCTTCCCGGGAACTCGCCACTCCCGAGGCCGAGGTTTACATCAGGACTTTCAAAGAGCAGATGCACCTGGAGCTGGAGCTGCCCAAGCTGCCCGGGAACAGACCCACGTCGCCAAAGATTTCTCCTCGCAGCTCGCCCAGGAACTCTCCCTGCTTTTTCAGAAAGTTGCTGGTGAATAAAAGCATCCGCCAGCGCCGTCGCTTCACGGTGGCACACACATGGTAAGGTCTCCCGGGCGTCACCTGGGTTTAAACTGGGTTTAACACCAGTATAGCTGTGGTTTGAACTGGGGAGGATGAGCCGCGGGTCGCTCACGGGCTCTCCTGGCAGTGAATAGAGCAGAGAGGCAGCCAAGGGATGTTTAATGCAGGGCCTGACCGCTGTCGTTCAGCCGCTGTTCTCCGGGAGAAATCCAGCCCTTTATTCCTGAGAGCCGGAGAAATCCAGCCCTTTATTCCTGGGAACAAAGGCAGCAGCCGGCAACTTTCCCAGGCGCGGTGTGGTTGTGTGTGAGTGCCCGGGAATTCGCTTCAGAGCCCAGGGATTCATTGCAGGAGCTGTGAATTCGTTTCAGAGCCCATGAGTTCATTTCAGAACCGATGAAATAATTTCAGAACTCAGGAATTCATTTCAGAGCCCGGGAATTCATCTCGGAGACCAGCAATTAATTTCAGAGCCCATGAATTCATTTCAGAGCCCGTGAATTCATCTTGGAACACATTTCAGGACCCATGAATTCATTTCAGAGCCTATGAATTCATTTCAAAACCCAGGAATTCATTTCAGAGCCCATCAGTTCATTTCAGGACCCATTAATTCATTTCAGGACTCATTTCTGAGCCCACGAATTCATCTCAGGACCCATGAATTAATCTCTGAACACATTTCAGAGCCCAGGAATTCATTTCAGAGCCCAGGAATTCGTCTCAGAGCCTTCAGGATGTGTTTTTTTCTTCACTCCCTCCGCACAGGGCGATTCGAGCAGGGCACTCTCGGAGTTAAATCCTGGCAAAGGCTTTGAGACAGTTTTTGCTGGCTACAAATCTCCCTCCTTTCCACCTTTTTTTCCAAGGGAATCCCATCTGAGAGTCCTCTTTTCCCTCCCCACGAATTCCTAACCCCAAATAGTCAGTTTGGGTGCCATTACAGCTGATTGGGGCTGCCCCTGAGGGTCACTTATTCTGCTTAAACTATAAACAGCCATCAGAAGATAAAATGCAGGAAAATCCATGAGAACCTCACTGGTTCATTTCCTAAATTTCCTCTGGATGTGCCTTGCACGATCCACCTTTTAAATCCCAAAAGTCTCCTTAAATATGCACCAGTTGAGTGTGGGAACTGAACCAGAAAACTTTGAGTAATGTGAATTTTTTAATCCTATCCATTACTTTCCCATTCCTTTAGAATTCTGGGATCGTGCAGATTCCCTGCTTTTTCTGGTTCTTTATTTAAATCCAAGCAGTAATAACGACCTCAAGTTCATTATGAGCTGTAGCAGCTCCAGAGTGTTCTTTGGGATTTTAATTGCTTGGAGTCACTGGTGTTTAGGGTTATTCATGTTAATTCCCTGGAACATCTGTCATGGAGCTCGTCTGATCCCAGCAGCCTATCCAGAGAAATGAGGGAGAGATGGTCCAGATGGGAACTAGGGGGGAGCAGGATGTGGCCAGGCTCAGCACTGAGCATCTCTATTGTTTGGTGACAAAAGAATTTGGATATTTCATCCGGAGATGGAACTTGGATCAACTTGTGAAGGAGGTGGGATCCCTGTGAATGGACAAAAAGGGAAGGTTTTCAACTCAGATTTTAGAAGTTTTTAATATCAGGTCATTTGGAAGGGTTTTAAGCTTAGGTAAGAAAGAAACAATTGTAGAAATAGAGAAAATCACCTTTAAAAAGGTTCCAAGAATGGTTGAGTGTGAACACGCCCTCAGCACAAACCACACGCCAAGCCCAGCTGCCTCCTCAATTTAAATTAAATGTTTCCCTGTGCTCCAGCATTTCCTTGGAGTGTCTGGAGGGTGTTCCACATGTGCTGTGGGCAGGGGGGTCCAGCTGAGCCCCTGGATTCGTGAGGAGCCGTGGGATTGGGATGCAGGGCACGGAGCAGCCTCACCTGTGCTCGGCCGAACGCCGCTTACGTAAGGTGCCCTTTTGTGGGAGCTGGGGAGCAAAGGAATTGCCTCGGGAAGAAACGGGCAGCAAATGCCAAGCACATGGCAGTGCCACGCCGGGGAATCAATCCATGGTGGATTTTATGGAATCTGTAACTTTTACAGCCGCCTAAGCAGGGAACTTCCTCACTTTGGGGTGGTGAATGAGCATTTTCCACCACGTCGATGCTGTTGTGTGAGGAATCTTCTGCTCCTTTTTCTTATTTTCAGTTTGCTGCCTCCCTTCATTCCTCTTTCCCTTTTAAAGAATTGCCTTTCCCAGGCCTTTTCCTGCTTTTCTGACTGAGTACATGGCAGTTCCCTTCTCCTGCTGGTGCTGATGGAATCTGTGTCACCACAGGCTGCTCCTGTATCCAGTCAGCAGATCTTGCCCAGAAAAGAAAAGGAAAGCAAATGTTGAGGAGTTTTTTTTAAGAATGAGGCCATGATTCAAGTGTTTCCATGATCCACATGGTTCTTTTCCTCAGGGAAAGGCAGTTCCCACTGGCCACGATCCACATGTCACCACAGTAACCTCCGAACCTGCGTCAGCCTCGTCCCTGCCTGCTCCAAACCCTGGATCCCATCTCCAAATGCCTCATTCCCATAAAATAACAGCGCAAAACCTCTGTAGCCTTTGGGATTTTCCTCCACCACAATCCACCAGACTCATTCCTGTCTTGCATCTGTCAGTTTTGCCTCAGAGATCCCAGAATTCCATATGCTCCTTCTTCCTTTGATAATTCCCCTCGTATCCCTTGGTGCATTTTGGGGGGATTTTGAGGGGAAAAAGGGCAGGCAGAAGCCATGGAAATTTTGGGCATTTCCTTTGGAGTGACTGGAGAGGGATCAGCATCTCCTGAAGATGATCCTCAGCTCTTTCTCCTGCCAGCCAAATCCCAGCATATTCCCATTCCACATCCCACAATCTCCTCTTCCTCACCCCATCCATATCTTGAGGATTCCAAAGGAACGGTTTTTAAAATATCTTTGGTTTTTACACCTCTTCCATCTTATTTTTGCCAAGCAAGAACTTTAAATCATCCATTTTACACCCATAGCAAGCTCCTTCCCAGCAATGTCTTGGAAGATCCCAAAATTCAGTGTTTCCCAAGTGCACTCTGCAGTTTATAACACAGATTCCCTTGTTTTGCTGGATTTATCCTCAAAATTATAAATAATTCAACCTTCAAGGCCAGGTTGGAGCGACCTGGGATAGTGGGAGGTGTCCCTGCCCATGGGAATGGGATGAGCTTTAAGGTCCCTTTGAACCCAAACCCTCCTGGGATCCTGGGAATATTTGTCCAACCTAAATAATTTTTTCAGTTTTTATTTATTCAGGCTCTGCTGGGCTTTTAAAGAAGGCATTTCTACAATATGATGTTGATTGTCTTTTCTTAATTAAGACTTTTTTGGGTTTTTCTCCAAATTAATTCACGATTAGCTTCGTTAATTTAATAATTAGCTGTTACCTCGTTGATGAAGAAAATACAGGACAGAAAAGAAATTAAATATCAGGGAATTTTGCTCTGCTTTTCCTCTTGGTTATCCCTCAGTGCAGTAAAACACAGACAGGAGTTTGCTTTTTAAAATCTAATATCAACTATCAATCATTGTATTTTATATCCATCATTTTTTTTGGAAAACATGCTCTGTTTTCATGGCACAACAATCTCCCGTGGTGGAATTCACGGAGTTCAATAAGATGGCACAATCCAGTTGAGATTTTTCCAAGCCCGGTGAGTAACACTGGAGCTCTTGAATTCCTGGAAGCTGCAAAATTTAATGGAGGCGATGGAAATGATCAGATTATCGTGGTGGGTTTTATGATCATGGAGCCAAATATGAGAGAATTCAATGGAATGTGCTTCAGAAAGATGGAATTTTGGAGAGTGTTTGCTTGGAATTGCTGAGGAGAACGGGAGTTGGTAAGATCCATGATTTCTCCAGTGGTTTGGTGGTGCTGGAGGAGCTGAGGTGCTCCTGGTGGCTCCCTGGAGTTGGTAAGATCCATGGATTTCTCCGGTGGTTTGGTGGTGCTGGAGGAGCTGAGGTGCTCCTGGTGGCTCCCTGGAGTTGGTAAGATCCATGGATTTCTCCGGTGGTTTGGTGGTGCTGGAGGAGCTGAGGTGCTCCTGGTGGCTCCCTGGAGTTGGTAAGATCCATGGATTTCTCCGGTGGTTTGGTGGTGCTGGAGGAGCGCGGGCACTGCTGGTGGCTCCCTGTGCCACCCCCTGCGTGTCCCTCTCTGCTGAGGTGGCCCTGCCCTGTGCTGGCACTCCAGGATCCCAAATCCGAGCTCTCCTGGCTGCCTTCTCCCAGGATTTGGCCTGGAGGAGCTGATTCCCGCTCTGGAGACAAACGCAGTGTCTGTCACTAGTGCTGGCTGATGCCGATCTCAGAGGTCTTTTCCAACCTCGGCTGTTCCAGGATTCTTCAGGATGTGCTGTTGGAGCCGTTTCCACTCGGCTCCATATTTAGCAGGATGCATTCCCTATCCCAGTGTTGGAAACACCCTTGTCTGTGCTTTGATGAGCTGCTCCGCTTGTCTTTCTCACCCTCGGTTGATGTGATTTCAAGCTTCTTTTCCCAGTTTGGAAAAAAACAGGGATGATTCCCGTGCTTCCTGCAGTTTCTCTTCCAGCCTGGGGCTGGGATTGGACACACTGTGTTGCTCAGTTCTCCACTGAAAGTTCCAGGAGAAACAAGCTGAAGGGAACGGGGAAAAGGATGGGGGGGGAAGCAGAAGGTTCCTCACTTTTTCTCAGCTGAGTATTTTCTCCCATCTGTCTCCATCTCCAAGGAGAATGCCTCAGCACTTGGAGGAGGGATTGCAAAGGACATGGAGGTGAGGAGGAGACAGAAACAAGCCCACACAACAAACACAGAACCAGCTGTGCCATCCCTGCATCTGCTCTCTCCAGGGAAATTGGCTCCCAGCCCTGGCTAAACCCATGGAAAACAGAAAGGAGCAACTTCCTTCATCCCCCGGCCACATATGTGGGAAAAGATGGTGTTAAAAGAGTGCCCAGCTGTTCAAAATTCCAGCAAATACAACAGATCCTTGAATTAATGATAACTGGAGTTTGATGGATTCAGGCATTCCCTGGGAAGGGGAGAGAGGAACGGAGGAGATTCCTTCTCAGGGAAATTACTCCTGGAGGTTTTAATCCCTTTGAATAAGTTTTAACACCTTTAAGTAAGTTTTAATGCCTTTAAATAAGTTTTTAAATGTTTGCAGTGTCCTGATCTCTGAGGAATAAACATTCCCAGAGGATCTGTGGTGGCTGAGGCCTGCCTGGAGAATCCCTGACCTCCAACCCTCACGCATGGGCTTAACTGAAATGAAATTTCCTGTGGCAAAACAGTTTCTCCAGGAGGTTTTCCTGTTGGGTTTGGCTTTGTTAGAAGCATTGCTGTGTGGGAGTTCCCTGGTGGCAGCATCCCCACGTTTGGGCTGGGTGTTTTTGGGATGTACTCTTGGCTTCTCCCGAGCTCCGCTTGGTTGCCAGGACAGACTGTGGCAGACACATTCCTGGTTTATCATCATTTATGTGCTGTGGGTTGGCTTCACTGCAGATCTCGACATTCCCCGATCCCTTTTTGGGGTTTTTTTTTTAGTCTTTTCAGCTTTTTTGGTTCTGACTAATCCCAGGGTTTTACTTGGGTTGTCTGGCATCGCCTCATGGGTTCCACGTAGATCAGGGGATCGTGGGCTCATAAACCTGGGATGGTTGGGATGAGAGGGACCTTAGAAGTCCTCCCATCCCACCCCTTGCCGTGGGCAGGGACACCTTCCACCGTCCCAGGTTGCTCCAGGTCCTGTCTCCACCCTGCCCTGGGCAGCCTGTTCCGATGGATCACAGCCCTTTCCATGAAAAAAATCGCCCAGATATCCAACCTAAATATCCCCATGCCCAGCCTGAGGCCGTTCCCTCTCCTCCTGTCCCTGTTCCCTGGGAGCAGAGCCCGACCCCCCCGGCTGCCCCCTCCTGTCAGGGAGTTGTGCAGAGCCACAAGGTCCCCCCTGAGCCTCCTTTTCTCCTCCTTTTTTTTCCTAGGATTTTCTGTATATTCTTAAAATGTTTTGTGCTGCAGCTCCATTTCCAAAAGCCTTAACGAGCCCTGCAGGTAAAAACTGCAGAGTGATGGACAACTTCATTAGGTGAAAGTTGCCTTCCCCAACAATAACAGGAAATGAGCTTTTCCATGTTATTGGAGTCGTTATTCCTGAGCTAATTGGAGAAGCCAAGCCCGGTGTATTTCGGAGCTCATCCTACAAGAACGAGGTTTAAGGGAACTCAGCAGCGTTCAAAGACATCCAGGCCTTGTTGGTTTGAGGGTGTTTTCAGATCTCTGTTCCTTAAAAAAGCTTGGGAAGTCAAATTAAGTGTTATTGATTGGAGTTGTTAATGCACCAAGCCTTGGGAACATGGACAACGCTCCCTGGGACAGGCTGGAATTCTGGGATGTCCGCAGGGCCAGGAGCTGGACTGGATGATCCTTGTGGGTCCTTCCAGCTCAGGAATTTATCCTGCTTGGATAAACAATCCTCTTGTTTATCTAGGGGTTATTTTATTTTGTATTTTTTTTCAGAGGAAGGTGGAAAAAGAATGGAAAACTTTCAAATATGAAATGTGGGATTTCAGGAAGAGGTTGACAAGGAGCACGGGACAAAGCAAAGAGAGAAAGGGAGAAGGGGAAGTAAATCCATGTCCTGGTGCTGTTCATACATCCTAAAGCTTTGGGAAAATAAGCAAAATTCATAGCCTGAGACACTGGTGTTCCTCATCCTGCCTTATGTTCCAAACCTGGCGTTTCATCCTGGAATTGCTGGTGGATATTGGAGTGCTGGACAGCGTTTTACATGTGAGCATTTCCGTAGGGGCTGACTGAAGGAGGAAAGCTTTGAAAGCGAATGGTAATTATAGAACTGGGGCTGCTATGAATTAATGATGGCAAGAGCTGAGTGTCCGGCTGTTTTCCAGAGCTCTCTCTTGTCCTTAGGGAATGTGTCCTTTTAAATGGGGGTTGTCAGACCGGCTCCTTCTAACGAACTGTTCTGTGGAGCTGCTGGAGGTCAGGGCTGGGACAGGAGGACAAATGGCCCTGGTGTCATCCCCCATGGACTGAGCTGCTGCCAGCTGGTGCTGGGCTCAGTGTTCCCCTTTTCCAGGAGTTTCCCGTTGGATTAAACCCCTGGATCCATTTGTAAACAGGCTCACGGAGAGGTCACAGCGTGCTCATAAATTACAACTTTGGGGTTGATACCATTTGATATCAATTTCATCTGGAGCCTCCTTCGGCTCCACAGGAGATGGATAAAAGCAGCAAATGGATTTCTGAGGCAGAGCCAGGGACAGCATTTATGGATTTGGTTTTCCTCTCAAAGACAGCTGGGAACAAGGGAGGAATTATGTCCTCACCACAAAATATCCCACAAAAAAACTCAGACAACTCCATTGTCGTGTAACTGATACTGGGCAGACAAAGATCCATCAGTGTTGCGAGGAATCCATGAGGAACAATCCTGCTGTCTCAGGAGATGTCTCCACCATCCTGTTGGTACCGAGATCCAGGTGATCCCGCTGGGATAATGGCAGAGAAGGAACCAGAGGGAGGAGGTGGGATGGGATGGAGAAGGAGACACTGGAAGATGCACATGGAATGAGAACTGGGGTGATGGGCAGCCCCCACTCTGTAGAACCTGACCTGGAAGGGCTTCCCTGGAGCAGTGTCTTGGCAAGCTCCAGGCTGGGATCCAGACCCAGCTGCTGCCGTCTTCCCAGCTTTTTCCTCCCTATAAACATCAGGTTCTCTTCTCCCGCCCTGCCTCCAACACCGCCTTCCCAAGTCACCCAGACTCAGACTTTGCTCTGGTTTTTCAAGCAGAGGTTGATGGAAATCTGCTCGAGCTGCCTCCAGAAGGAAGGAGAAAAACCCTGAAATGTCAGCCTTTGCTATTTTTACAGCCTTTCCCAGGAAGCAGCTCCGGCTTTGCCGTCTGCATCCGCAGTCGGGATCCGCCGGAGCCGATTATCCCCGTTGGTCTTGGCCTTGTCAGTTGCTGTTTTACAGGGAAAAAGCTGCTGTAGCAACTTGTAAATGCCTTCGGTTGGTCAGCCCGGGGTGAACGGAATGGGAATAATCCTCAACCGTGCTTGGAATGCATTGGGAGCTTTGGGGAATAGCCTTGAAGCTTTGTATTGGGATGTCATGGATTTGAATTCTGTAAATTCCAGAATCCTGGAATGGTTTGGGTTGGGAGGGACCTTAAAGCTCATTCCACGGGCAGGGAGACCTTCTGCTATCCCAGGCTGCTCATTCAGTCTATCCTTGAACAATTCCACAGGGAGTCCACACCCCTGGGATTCCTTGACAACAACAACCAGGTCTCCAAGGAAGGTTAAAGAAAAAAATCAGGGCTCTGTGGGATGGAAATCTCTCCTGAGGGGTTGTTCTGTGGTGTTTGTATTGTTGGGAATTCACATGTTCCCACTAACAACCTTTGACAGGGCCCTCCCTCCCTTTGGAGGGAACTCCTCGGAATCGCCTCCAGCTGGGCTTGAGAAGCGGGTCTGGGCTTAATGCTGGGCTCAAATAAGCTCAGTTTCATTAAAAGGGTTTAAATTGGTGTTAATCACAAAGCAAAACTTGAAAAATGCTGTGAATTCAGCTCGTGGATCTATTGGGTAAGAATAGATGGAAAAATGAGGAATTCTCCCTGTGGGCGGGGCTGCCAATTGGATTGTCAGAGAATTCCTGTCAGTCCTGATCTGGATCACTCACTGCCCATCACCATCATTCACACTCAAATACCTCTCACACGCAAATTTCAGACCAGGTTCTTTACTCACTTGGCTGTTAATTAACTTATTTTCCCTTATTATTTAAATGTCAAAAGCACAACTAAATGGAGAACCCGGATTTCCTTCAGTGCTGGAGGGTGGGAGGGGAACATCAATGGTGGGACTTGATCTCAGAGGCCTTTTCCAGCGTTTATGGTTCTGTGGTTTTAAGGAGCAGGAAATAATCAAGCACAGTAATTAGAGCTGCTTTGTTAATGGTGTAAATAATGGGGGCGGAAGCAAGCTCAGAAATATTTGGGGTTGATGTTTTCAATACTCATTTAGAGTTTTGTGCAGTATGAGGTGAATATTCACAGATCTCGAAGAGATGGAATTTGTGAGTTAAAATTTACAAAACCAGCAGCTGGACAGTCAAAACTGGTGTCAACTGGGCCCCCAAAGTGGGGGCAGCTGGAGAGGTGAAGCTGGAGATTCAAATTTCAGGCATTTCGTTGTCTCTTGGTTGGGTTTTGTATTTATTTAGCGCTTCCCACTGCATTTTAGTGTTAAAAATCTAATTTTCGAGTTGTTCAGGATAAATTGCTCTCCTAAGCCAGGTCTTGGCTTATTTCTGATTTCTCTTGATGAAGGCAGAGAGAAAGAAATTCGAGTTATTTCAAGGCTTCAGAGAAAACATTCGCTGTGCAATCAACCCCCGGGTTTCGTTCATTCAGGTGTCCTGCGGTGGGAAGCGGTTCCTTGGGGAAGCAGCAATTTGGGAATGAGTGGCAGCAGCCATTGTCACATCCCAGTTCCTTCCTTGGAAAGGGAACGGTCCCGGCGAGCAGTGACACAAACCGGGAATGGCATTGCCGGAGGCAAATCAGCCGCTGTCGGGTGGATTTGATTTTGCGGAGATAACAAGCTGAGCTCCATTTCTGCTTTCACTCCCATTCATGGCTCGAGGAAAGGGAAGAGAAGAAAGTGAAACAGATTATTTAATGTGCCTTTTAGCCTGGGATCACTCCAGGCAAAAGTAGGGATGCCTTAAGGAATCTTTGGGAAAAAAAATGCGGTGTTTAGAGAGAAAAATAGAATATTGAATGTGGTTTTGTTTAGTCGAAAACGACTGGGGGTTTGGGGAGAGCATTTGGCTAAATAGCTAATGAATAATTCAGGGTCACTAATTTAGGAACTCTGTCACAGAGATGAAAATCCAGCGGGTTTGGCTGTAAACAAAGAGAATAAACACCCAGCATTTAACTAAACAACAAATTCGGGGGTTGAAGCCTGTGGACCTTTGAAGGGCACCAGCTCTTGGCTGAGAGAGGCACAGTTTAATTAGCATGGATTTTTTTATTAGTCAATATTAAAACCTCTCCCCAGAAGCTGTAATTCTCATTCTGTAACATTATATTCCTAAAGCACCAGGATTTATGGGGAGGAAAGTTTGGATCCAAGCACGCAGGGGGACTTCAGGAGCTCTGTCTTTATCCCGTAATTCCATGGATATTTGTTGAACCAGATATCTGAGGCTGCTGTCCCTCTGCCAGGCCTGATCTGGAGCTGGAAAACAAAGGGGAGGATGTTCCCTGGTGAGCTCGCAGCCTTAATTAACACGATTTAACAAACACAATTACCACAGAGAAAGGTTAAAAAGAGATGGGAGAGATAAAAGCAAATCTCCGAGAGGGACAGGAATTAAAGCAGGGATATCAGTGTTCAATCCTGGGAACAGCACACACGGATCCAGATGCTTTTCCCAGCTCCAAGTGTCCCATTTTCATCCTGGATCTCTTGATCTGCACTTGCAGGATTGAAATGCTGCATTTCAAAGGCAAAGGAAGAATTCCTGAGACTTCAAGAACAGAGGATTGTAACACATGTCACCTTTCCAGGCAGACACGGTTCAGAGGCATTTGGGATTTACAGGAATGCAGAAATCTCCAGAAAGCGTTCGTTGTACTTGGAAATAACCCTTTAGTTCCCATTCCCGTGTGGTCCCAGCGCAGGGAATTACCTGATGGTCCCATTATCTGATGTTCCCATTGACAAGTAACCCCTCATTTCCCATTCCTATGTGATCCCAAGGTAGGGAATTCCCTGATATTCCCATTTTCCGTCCCCCCGGGTTGGGGATTTGCCATCCCCCTGGGTTGGGAATCCTGTAGCTTGTAAGAGTTGAGTGGATGCTCCTACTCCAAGGGAGAACTGCTCCCAAAATCCCAGCTAATTTTACCTGAGACAAAAAACCAGCAGTGATCAGTCAGAGTTTCAGAGCTGTCCCTTCAGTGGCCATTTTTTGGGACAGACTTCTCCTTGAAATCCCTTTTTCCTTGATTTTTGGTGCTGCACTGATGGGTTTGGGTTATAATTTTATTGATTTGTTTGTTGAGAAGAGGCAGCAGGGATGCGTTGGGGTTTTTTTCTGAGGATCTGCTCCTCCGTAGGGCTTTCCTGTGGATGTGGGAGCTGGGCTGGGAGGATTTCTGGTGCTGGCAAATCAATCTGTGCAGCTCCGTGCTCTGAATTAAATTGGTGTGAGAACTGTGCCTGGTTTTGTCACCAATAATTCCTGCCTCGAGCAGGAGATTGAAGAGGACAAATGAATTCAAACCAGAAGCACCACCAACCACACCTTTTTATTTGACTTCCTTAATGTTCAATTAATTGTTGTCAGAGATTCTTTGGGTGGATTGGGTTGGGGCTGCACTTTAAATTGAGCTTTTGTGGGTTTACTTCGCATGCAGGGAAGATCCTGCCCAATTTGGAAAAGGTCAGCACCATTAATCATTTCAGGAAGGCAAGAAAATATTCTAGTAATGACTCAGCTGAAAGGAATAACCAAGATTAAAAGCTTCTTAGTGCTTAATAAGTGTGATCTTGATTAATTCATGTTTTGGGCACAAAGGTTCAATTACTGAGCTGAAAAATACAATTTGTTTGGGGAGTGTTATTTGGTTTTAGGGTTTTTGGCTTGCTGCCACAGTGAAAAATTTGGAGATTGATGAGTGCACACCAGAAGGAATAACAGGGACCTGATGCAGCCATTCCTGCTCTGGAATTGTCACAAATGTATTTTCCAGGATGGAAAAATGGTCACAGGTCCCATAGGAACGAGATCCTGTTTTCATTCTCAGGCTGCTTTATTTGTCAGCGTTTTTAGTCATCCCTTCAGCACCGCCACCAAGTGATTTTTGGAAATGATCCATCAGATTTCCACGCAGCCTGAAATTTATGTTAAATAGGAAGTATGCATATAATACAAACAGAGAATTGACCATCTTTGGAGGAACTCAGAGTTACTTGTTCTTGTTTTCCTTCCCCTCATCCCAAACTCTGTGATTCCTGGCTAAACACTGAAGGATTTATCATAATAATATTCATTTATTGTATTTTTTAATACCTAGCGTGTGTTTAAATGTATTTTTAATACATCAAATTATCAGGACTATTCATATTTAGTAAATACTGTGGTGTAGGAGTTTTTTTTAATAATCCACACTTCTATTCTGCATTCCATTCCATTATTCCTGGTAATACTTTTATCTTCTACCACTCTAATATGATTTTTTTCTTTTTTTTGTATTAATACCTGCAAACAAATGTTGACAATCAGCATAACTACTTTAGCTAAAAGAGAGCTGGTTTCTTATCTTAATCCTTCTATATTCTAATCCTATGGGCTTTTTATGCTGCTTTTTAATTTCCTTTCAAAGCCATCTGGTTTCTCCCACACTTTTCAGGTGTGGGCATTGAGTTTCCATGCCTGGAGTATCCCTATTGTGCTAATTTTTCCTGATAAACAAGGGAATTTTGAATGCTTCAGACACATGATCCAAAGAATCCAATTTCATCCGAGTGTCCTGCTGCTCTTGCATCTCTCTAATGCATTTTCCTGCAGACAATTTGTTTAGCTGAGGATTTAATCAGCTGTAACATCTATTTTTGGTCCTGCTTTTACCAAGCCGGGCCTCGTAGGGAATGGATGAATTTGCACTCAAACTGAGGTGAAAAATGTCACTTTTCTAATCTTGCATTTAGTTTTTAGAACAATGGGGTGCATCTTCATATTTTTCAATATTTTTAAGGCCCCGGCTCGAGCTTTTAAAGCGTTTTCCCTCGTTGCACTGCTCTAATCCTTCGCTGAACTGCTTTTGATTGGTGTGACATGTGTGGGCCTCCCGCTGCTATCCTTGGATTTACGTTCCCTGCACAAGATTAATCTGCAGGCCATCAAGTTGGAGTCTCCTGAGGACAGAGCAGGAGGAATTGCGTGCGCTGGATGTTTCTGAGTTTCAGGGGCCTCACCAGCATCCAGGCAGTGTTTGTTCTCCCTCTTCAGCGGCCCTTTGGAGTCCCGGCAGGCAGAGCCGGGGCTGTGAGCGCCCAGGGGAAGGGACGGCGCTGCCCCGGGGTCCCGGTGGGGCTGTGGCTCTGCTCTGCGCTGGCAGGGACAGCAGCAGCGCTGCAGGTGGTTCTTGGCTCCCGTGGGATCCCATCCCACAGCCTGCGGCTCTTGGCTCCCGTGGGATCCCATCCCACAGCCTGCGGCTCTTGGCTCCCGTGGGATCCCATCCCACAGCCTGCGCCATCCCTCGGCTCCAGGCTTGGGTATTCGGGAACTGGGAGCAAGGCCAGTGGTCACTGTGGGTGTGCTGAGGAGCAGCTCCAGAGGAGTTTGTGTCCAGAGGGACAGAGGGAGAGGGAGGCTGCTGCAGAGGGAAGGAGCCACACCTTAGGATTAAAGTTGAGGGAACCATTGAGGGCAGGGCTGGGTGGGATATTGGGAAGGAATTGTTCCCTGGGAGGGTGGGCAGGCCCTGGCACAGGGATGGAGGGACAGGACACAGGGAATGGCTTCCCACTGCCAGAGGGCAGGGATGGATGGCATGTTGGGCAGGAATTCCTGGCTGGGAGAGTGGGGAATTCTCAAATAGAATTCCCAGAGCAGCTGTGGCTGCCCCTGGATCCCTGGCAGTGTCCAAGGCCAGGCTGGGCAGGGCTTGGAGCAGCCTGGGACAGTGGGAGGTGTCCCTGCCCATGGCAGGGGTGGCACTGGGTGGGATTTAAGGTCCTTCCAGCCCACCCCATCGTGTGCTGCCAGCTCAGGGGTGCAGAGGGGCTGTGCCAGGCTGTCCCTCTGCAGGGCTTGGCACGGGAATCAATAAATCACAGACTCACAGAATGCTTTGGATGGAAAGGGACCTTGAAGCCCATCCATCCCCTTCCCTGCACTGAAGGTTTCCCTGGAGTCCCCATGGGATTATCCCAAAGTGCGAATCAGTGAGAAGAGATGAAATTCCCTTCTTTTATTATGTTTTTTAAGCTGAACTTAGCCCGGGTTCTGTTGGTAGGGTTTTGTTGGGTTTTCTTTTCCTGGCAAACCAGTATTCCAGGACACCACGCTGTGTTTGCAGCAGTAGCAGACCCAATCCAGTAATTACCCCAAAAAATGTTTAGGTTCGTCTCCTGTTTTTAATTGGGTTTTGGTGCCTTAATAAGCTCCCTGTGGATAATTCTGTGGAAAAGTGCAGTGTGATCACTTTATTTCTTCATTCTCAGAATGGCTGTGTATGGAACCACCACGGTTAAACCTGTGATCCCTGACAGTGTTCTGGGTTTTGGGAGCTGGGTTTTATGAGTTTGGGAAAACAATTTCCAGTTTCCTTCAATTAATGCATTAACTTTTAATGGCTGAAAATATCCATGGAGTGTCCTGATGGAGTACAAGTGAACATTGTTCCAGTTCTGTTGTTGAAATAAGAATTGGAAATTGGGCCAGTCCAAAATTTGAGTTGTTGTGTGGTTGTGGGCAGTTGACCTCTGATAAAAACGAGGCTGAAACCCAGGAATTTCCAACAGAAATCCCAATTCTTTGTTCTGCTTCCAACCCCAGTTGGCCAAGGGTTCTTCTCAGTGCCTGTGGGTGAGCTTTGGACTCAGCACAGCACAGAGGGGAACCTGCAGCTTCCATGCAATGTTTCATTTTTGAGTTCTTGTATTATGGATGTTTGCAGTCATCCCATTAATTCTTTTCGGGGTTTTGGTCGTTCGTCCCTAATGGAATAATTAATATTGCAGACAGAAATGATTTGTATCTGAGGGACTTTAGTGAGTGGTGTGGTCAGGATTTGTGGGGACTGAGTGTGTCTGGTTTGTTGTTTTCCAGTCAAAATCATGGAAAAAAGGTTTGTGGAAGGTCTCTTTGACCCAGCCACCATTACCGGGCTCGGGTGCAGGTTATGGTGGGGAAAAAAGAGGGGAAAGGATGTGGAGTTTGGAGGTTGCTGCCTCATCTTGGCTGCTGATCATACCCAGTGTGGGGAATTTCCTGTGCTTGGAGGAGCGGCCATCCCCTTGTTGTTTTCCATGGGATTTTGGGACTCTCTGCAGACACCTGTCAGGTGAAGCTGGTGCTGTGTCAGATCCCAAGGACCACCTGGAAGCTGTGGGGAATTCTGGAAGCTGGGAGTCACGAGAGATTGATTTTCTCCATTATCTCAACGTGTTCATGGCTGATTTTCCCCTTTGAGGAGCATGACTGTTCCGATGATTCACGGCTGCTTTCCGTAGGCATTCCAGCAAGGAATCACAACCACACCGCTCCTGGTGCTGCTTGTTTACTGCAGAAAACATCCAGAACTCAAATTGGAATTCATTAATCTGGCTTGCATCTTCCCAGTTATAATTGTTAATTAATTTTCGGGGGTTTTGAGCCAATTTCATGGGGATGATCTCCGTGTGCACATCACACTTCAACACTGGCCTTGTGCTGAAAGCTGAGCTGCTTTCATATTGAAATCTTGATTTTAGGCCAGCACAGAGGATTGATATTTTTGCCTCCAGCACTAAAAAAGAATTGTTTCGTGCTTTGTAATCTGTCACAACAACAATTTGCTTCTTCTTGCAATACATATTTTTATTTGCCTGGCTGAGCACTATTTTCATTTGTAACCTCTGTGTCCAGGAAGGAAAATGTAACATCAGAGCAGCCCGAGGAAACACCCTCAGAGCAAATAATTTGCATTTTCACAGGTTAATTTTAGGAGATGCTACAGGATTTTGCTGTGAAAAAGTGTGGCAGAAGCAGAGTCAGATTTTCATCTTGGAAGAAAAAGGCAGAAATAGCAAAACATCAGGGGAGATTTAAAAATTGGTATTATTTACTCTCCAGGCAGTTGCTTTCTCTTAGTTCCATGGAAATTGCAGGAGAAGGAAACTTCTTCCCACTTAGGGCAAGGAATAATTGCAAGACCTGCAGCAAGGGGCACAATCAGGATCTGGGCACAGGGAAAAGCTTTGGAGGGAGGATGGAGAGGCCTGAGCTCCATTCCCTGGACAGGCTGGGAGGTCCTGAGCCTGAATCCTTTGTTGAGTGAGGCTGGGAAGTTCAGGATTAATTAGAACCAGCTTTGGATGGTGGGAAGAGGTCAGAACGTTCTGGAAACCCCTCACAGGGATGGTTTTCAGTTCACAACAGAGGTACAGTGGGAATTCCAGGGAACTTCTGTGGGGAATGGTAGAATTCATAGAGCAGATTGGGTTGGGAGAGATCTCAGGGATTATCCAGTCCCATCCCACCATGGGCAGGGACACCTCCCACTGTCCCAGGCTGCTCCAGCCTGGCCTTGGGCACTGCCAGGGATCCAGGGGCAGCCACAGCTGCTCTGGGCACCCTGTGCCAGGGCCTGCCCACCCTCCCAGGGAACAATTCCTTCCCAATATCCCATCCATCCCCACCCTCTGGCAGTGGGAAGCCATTCCCTGTGTCCTGTCCCTCCATGCCTTGTCCCCAGTCCCTCTGCAGCTCTCCTGGAGCCCCTTTAGGCCCTGGAAGGTTGCCCCATAACAGGTAGTTACAAGCAGTACAAGTAGTAAATCCCCATACAAGTAGTACAAGTAGTAAATCAACAGCTCTGAGCATAAAAGAACATTTATCCTGAAAACCGTTACTCACTTATCTATTTAAAGCCCCTTTTTTATGCAGGTGAGTACAAATCTCGTTGTACTCCGTAAATCCAGGGAAAAGGAGCCTCTGGCAGCAGAGCCAGGATGTTCTGCACTGTCAGTTGTACTCCACTCCCACCTCTGCCTCTCCGGGCTCTGTTGGCCCACATGACTCCAAAGGAATAAAAGCTGGATCTGCTCTAAAAACAAGCTGGAGAGGGTTAGAGTGCAGTGGGAAGGGAGGGTTGGAGCAGTCACATCCCTGCTTTGACTGGAGGTTTTTTTTCCTTAAGAATCCGTGGTTTTGGTGCATTTGTTGTGTCACAGTTCCCCTGCCCAGGCTGATTAGTCACTGTAATTAAAGCCTAAACCTCCCTGGGGAGGCAAAAGGCCCCTGATTTCTGTGTGTGCTGTTTGAACTGCAGGTCAGGGAGGGGAATAATTGCTGCAGAATTGATGGCTGCAGTTCCAAAAGTCACGGATCCCACTTTGCTCACTCCTGCACTCCCAGGGTGTGATGTTAAACGTGGCAGGACTGTTGCCAGGGAACAGCAGCGTGGGCAGCAGGAGAGGAGAGGGGGGGTTCTGCCCCTCTGCCCTGCTCAGGTGAGTCCCCACCTGCAGAGCTGCCCCAGCCCTGGGGCCAACAGCAGGAGGATGTGGAGCTGCTGGAGAGAGTCCAGAGGAGGCCCTGGGGCTGCTCCAGGGCTGGAGCCCCTCTGGAGCCAGGCTGGGAGAGCTGGGGGTGCTCACCTGGAGAGGAGAAGGCTCCAGGGAGAGCTCAGAGCCCCTTGCAGGGCCTGAAGGGGCTCCAGGAGAGCTGCAGAGGGACTGGGGACAAGGCATGGAGGGACAGGACACAGGGAATGGCTTCCCAGTGCCAGAGGGCAGGGATGGATGGGATCTTGGGCAGGAATTGTTCCCTGGGAGGGTGGGCAGGCCCTGGCACAGGGTGCCCAGAGCAGCTGTGGCTGCCCCTGGATCCCTGGCAGTGCCCAAGGCCAGGCTGGACATTGGGGCTGGGAGCAGCCTGGGACAGTGGGAGGTGTCCCTGCCATGGCAGGGGTGGCACTGGGTGAGCTTTGAGGTCCCTCCCAACCCAAACCATTCCAGGATTCTTTGGTCCTACAGCATTCCCATCCTCACTGGGACTGTTCCTAGCAGATTACTGACTTCCATAAAGACTCCAATCCTCCAGGCCCCTTCAGTGAACTCATTTTATTTAAAGCACTTTTTCCTTGTTTAACCTGGAGCAGCAGCTGTGTCCCTCCTGTCTCCCTTCTCCAGATACTGAATCCGGATTGTTGGAAGAGCTGGATTCCATTATCCCCTCCATGGTGGGCATCCCGCTCCCTATGAGACCAAAGCCCTCTCTCCAGAGGAGGTGGTGCTGCTGCCACCTTTACATCCCCCAAGCAGGAAATCTCCCTAAAAGCCTTGTCCCCCTGAATTATATCCATGTTTTCATGGAACAGGAATGGATTTTTTTAAAAAAATCCATTGGAATTGTGTCTTGTCCAGCACTGGAGTGAGACTGAGATTGCTTTATTCCAATTATTGAACTGAGTGGTCTGTGAAATCCAGGAAATTCTTATTTAATTCAATTTTTTGATTGAATTGAGGAACTGGCAAATGGTGCAGCTCTCCCAGAGGAATTTTCACCTGGTTTCAGTGGTGGGAAATGGTGCCAGTTACTGCCTGTATTCCCAAATTCTGTGTATCCAACTCTGTGATGCCAAAACCCTGCAGGATTTTCCTGGGCAGGATTTTCCTGGGCAGGATTTAATTTTGTACTTCTTTCTGATAGAAGTGTAAATCTTTGTGTTGTTAATCAAATTCCTTGGTTTCTGTCGTACAGAACAGAATAAAAGCAGCCCTTTATGTTAGGCAGGACCTGGATCCAAGGTCAATCAGAATTTTACGGATAATCCCTCACTCTGTTCTGGACACAATTGGATAGACCTTCCCAGAATGTGAACATCACATCCTTAATAAGCTTTTATTTTGTTTTTAAAGCATTGGAGTGGCAGTGGGTGAGTATTCCCACTCAGGTATCACCCCAGGGGTGTATTCCTTGATTGTTTTATTTTTAATTTATTAGGACATTACTTTGTCTTAGGTTAAAAGCTGCTCTGCTTCCTGGGACACTTTGTCCCTTCACCCAGGAGTTCACTCAGTGAGGTGAAGTCCTGGAATTCGCTCTAAAAAATAGAATTCCAGTTTTCATTGGTTCTGTTATGCAAATTACTGACCATTTTCAGGGATTCACACAAAGATTATTTCTTTTTGCTGTCGGCTTCTCTTTTTAAATCCCTCAAAACATCATTTCTATGGTAAGGATATTATGGAATCATGGAATGGCTTGGCTTGGGGTGGAACTGGATGAGCTTTGAGGCCCCTCCCAACCTGAAGCAGTCTGGAATTCCACGTTCATGATGAGACGACAGAATTAATTTAGGAAGGGAGCGAATTTAGTCCCGTTCCTGGGAATTTCTTCTTTGCTCCAGAGAATCACTGAGTGCTGTCCAATTCCCAGTCCTGGGAATCCTTTCTGCTGGAATCTGCCCTTCTCTGTTGGCTGCTGTGGATGCAGATCCTTCTTTTGGAAGGAATTTCCTCATTCCCAGATTGGCAAGACCCCGTTGCCTGCATATTGAGCAAAGTCCGGTGCCAACAAATCCGGAACAAGAGGAAATGATTGGATAATTCCCTGGGTCAGCAATAATGGGGACTGATTCAGGGTCATTTTGGAGATTGAATTAGGATTTGAAGTGGATTCTTTATTAAGAGCAATTTCTGAGGGTCTCCTCCATCAAGCACCAATTCTTAGGGAAAAATGCTCCAGGCACCTAAAACCAGACACAAACAAAGGGATTTTCAGTGCTATTTGTAAGAGGGAGCACTGGGAGTTTTGACCTCTGAATATACACGTTTTTTGTCTTTTTGATATTTAAATCAAACAGGGATTTTTCTTTCCTCTGTTGGGTGTTACACACACATTAAAGGAGATGCCAGTACCCCCATCCTGTTCAGCTGTAAATAAATAAGAAATAAATACTGATTTTGGGTTGAATTGCCCCAAAGAGGGCATTGCATGCAGAAAAAAATCATCCTTATTTTAGGGGAATGGCATCAGCAGAGCCTAATAAAGGAAAATAAATCCCCACCACTAAAATAATTCCTTTTTTAAAGCATTTCCATGGGTGGAAATTTCCATGCTGTCCTGCAGTTGGATGTGCTGGAGTTTGACTTTGAGGTGACTTTGGGAAATGCTGGATGTTATTCCAACACTGGAAAAAGCAGGAGCTGCTCCTCTTTTCTCATCAGGAATCAATAGATTTTACTTAAAGTCTAACAATATTAATTTCTGACAGGGCTTTTCCATAGAATCTCCTGGTTGGAATCGCTCTCAGAGGTCTCTTCCAACCTAAACAATTCTGTGGGAGTCTTAAAACCTGTTTTTGTAGGAACTTTAGAAGTTCAAGGTGAGGGATGTGGATGTTGTAGCAGCGTTGGGATGTTTTTCCAAGGAATCTTTCCCTGCTTTTGTTTCAGTGGAAGCCTTGCCTTCCTCACTGATTTACTGAGAAAGGTGCTATCAGTGTCAGAACTTGGGAATTCAAGCAGATTTCACCAGAAATTGGGGGGTTTTAATTGAATTTAATTTAAATTTTTAATTTACTTGTACCAAAGGCTGAACATCTTTGACTGCAGAAACATCCCAGGCATTCAGCTGATGATTCAAACCCAAATTAAAAAAAGGTGGAAAGGGCAAAAAACCAGCTGAAAACAGAAAGATTTGGGGTTTGGCCTTTTCAAATTTCTTTTAGATTTGAACTAAACCAAATTTAAACCAAATTTGGTTTGAGTTCTGTGGATGTTGTGGCAGGGAGTGGCCTGGAGTAGGTTCAGTCCCAAATCTTTTGCTGTCATTTCCAGTTCCCTGTGACATTTAATGTCTGTCACTTGCTCATCACTTTAAAAACAGTGGTGGAGGGGAAAAAAACTGGGAAATAATGGGAAAGCAACGGTTGTGTCAAGAAAATGCTTGAAATTCTGCACTTTAATTATTGCCTTCTGCCGTGAAAGGCACAGGTGGGAGTCATTAACTCCAAAATAACCCCCAAAAAACAACACACCCCAAAGCAGCCTCTTTGAAAACAGATAATGGGGAAATTACAGGTGAATTCAATGATGGTAAAAATGAGAAAATTGCATAACAAGGAGAGGATTGACAGGAGTAATCTTCTTCTCGGGAAGGACCAACAGCGAAAAGAAAAGGGGGAATGTTTTGAAATTCCAGTGGAGATTTCAAATTGCACACAAGGCCCGAGATACAAGCAAATATTGTGAGGGAAAAAGCACATGCAAATCAGAGCTGTGGAGATTCCTGTCTGGAAAAAGGTCTTTTACCTGCACTCCAGAGCTGGTTTTTGGGTATTAATCCCGGGAATGTTTGGGAATTCCAGTGGAGATTTCAAATTGCACACAAGGCCTGAGATAAGAACAAATATTGTGAGGGAAAAAGCACTGCAAATCAGAGCTGTGGAGATTCCTGTCTGGAAAAAGGTCTTTTACCTGCACTCCAGAGCTGGTTTTGGGTATTAATCCCAGGAATGTTTTGGCAAGATGGAAAATGAGCGGGTTTGGAAATGAGGGAAAAATAGGATGAAGAGCAGGCTGGAATTACAGCTCGCAGGCAGAAGGTTCCAAGGCCTCTCCTGGAGCTCCCAGGGATCGCTGCGTGTGCCTCCAGTCAGGAATGTTGCTGGTTGTTCTTTGTGGCACGGAACGGGGACCGTGACAAGGATGGAATATTCGGGAGAGCTCGGAGCCGGCTCTGGAAGTGCTGAGTAACTTTTTTAATAATCAAAGCCATTAAAATATAATGAGAAGGCGTTGGGGGGTGGGCTCATCCTGGCTCATCCTGTTGTTTGCTGCTGTATGGGGGCAAATTTCCCTTGGATTCTTCCCGGGATATTAAAACACCGACTGCCCCCTCCAAAAACCCCCCTGGATGTGGGATTCAGCCTGGGAAGGGATCTGTGCACGGCTCAGCTGTTCCCGAGCGGGAGAGGCGAGGGATGCTTCCTGCGGCATTGTTGTAACCATGACTCCACGGACGTCATCCCGGGAAAATAGCGCCGGGAACATTTGTGGAACAAAGCTGAGGGTCCGCGGTGGAGCGCTGCCATATGCACGCCGCTCATTTGCATATAGATTAACTCCCTGGCTGCTCAAAAATTGGAATTGGAGCTGCAAACTGAGCCCCAGGAATCATTTCAGGTTTCAGGAAGGTGCTTCCAGAGGGATGTTGGGATGGGGACTGGGCAGGTTCATTCCCAAGGATGCTTTGACTCTGCTGATTCAGCAGCTTTGGTCCTGTCCTCTCCGGAATAATCCTGGTGGGAGCTGGGATGGAAAAGCATCAGAGCCCTGGAAATGCTGCTGAAGCCATTTTTATGGCTCTGTTAGACCCTGAGTGACCCTGTAAATAAAAACACCGGGAAAAGGGGGGGAAACAGATGGAAAAACAGTGTCAAGGTGAAGAGAGGGATGCAGGAATGCCAGTGGAGAGGGAAGGACCAAGGGGATGGAGGCTGGAGGAGGAGGGAGGGGGCAGGGGGTCAGCGGAGCTCGGACTCTGGGGCCTGACCTCCCTCCTCCTCCCTATCCCATCGAGATTTCCTTCTGCTGCCTGGTTTTCCCTAAAAGCTGGGAAGGGGGCAGGAACACCGAGCTCTGGGAGCATCCGTAGGCACGATCCTCTCTGGATCCTCGTGGATCCTCTGCTCCTGGGAATGTGGGGCATCCCTGGACCCTGCTGCCCTGCTGGAGGCACATTCCCTCTTCTTGCCGGCCGCTCCACGCCATGGTTGGGATGTTTTCCACCTGGAAGAGCCTAACAAGGTACAGACATTGCACCTGAGGGCTTCTGTGTGTTGGTGCCTTAGGATTTGTCACAAAAACTCTTCACATTGAGCTTTTGGGGGATTTTTTTTTATGCCAAGGCCTCCCAGTTCTGTTCCAGTTTTCCCTGGAGTGGAATGAAAAAAAATAATGGGATTATACAGGAATGATCCCATTGGAAATGCCCAAAAAGGAAATCCTGCCTCATTCTCAGCGGAGTTGTTTGGCAGGAGGTCAGAGCAACAAGAAATCATTCCAAGGGAATTCCCAGGTGTCCTTCCAAGCTAGAAATCATTCCAAGGGAATTCCAAGGTGTCCGTCCAAGCCGACAGGGTCTCCCTGGAAATGTGAAACCCACTTCCAAGGAAGAGGGGCTTATTCCCCCTTGAAAATGAAAAGTTTACCAATAACTCCCAGTTATTTTCCCATGAAAACTGAATGTTTACTGGTAATTAACAAAATGAATTAACAGGAAGATTAATTATTATTTTAGATATTTGACCTTTAAAAAAAGACGGAGTTTATCCATTTAAAATGAATTGTCAGGAAATAAATAGATATTAAACATTTCTGTCTCTTGATGTAGTGAGAGGAAGATGAAGTTTTGAATAAATTCCTGGATTTTTTTGTGCTGCTCAGAGAAGTCCAGGGAAGATTTACTTTACTTCAGGGAATAAATTCAGCAGAAATCCTGGAGAAATTCAGTTTTCTTTTAATTCCTGTGGGCTTTTCCAGTCTAAAAACTGGATATCACTTGCCCAGTCAGGAACATTCAGGTGATTTTCCTGCCTCTTTTGAGCAAAAAGTGCATGTTTTTCCCAGTAAAAAAACCAATAAATCCTAAAGTAGTTACAATCCATACCATATTCCATGAGGCTGCTGCTGTTGGGATTCTCCCATCATTTAGGAAGTTTTTCCCTGTGTATTGAGGGCTTCCAGATAATCTCCAATGGTTCAAAGTCCCTCCTCATGGAGTGATGGGTCTGACTCATCCTCAGCTGAGTCATCCCTAGTATTGGGCCATCCTTCAAAGGAAGGAAATCTTGGGAAACTTTTCACTCCTGGCATCCCCCACAACAAAGACTCGAGTCAATAAATCCAACACAAGAGAGGTGACATCAAAGGATTCCAAGTTTTCTTTGGAAAACACATCCCAGCGAGAGAAGAAAGGTAAATCCCTTCCCAGCTGTGCCAAAATCATGGATCATCTGCATCAAAGGGGCCGTGTCCTGGGATCAAAGCTTCCTCTCTCCATAATTTATCCTCACTGGAAGTCGTGGATGAGTTTTCCATAATTCCCTCGCGCTCTGCAAATCCCTGAAGGTGGAGTTTGGAGCGAGCCACGGGAGGGAGCAGGAGCAGAGGATGGGTGGGATGAGCTCAGCCAGAAACTTGGGAGCAAAGGACGTGGCTGCTGCAGTGATTCCCTGCAGGGATTGGCATCCCTGGATTTGTGCTGGGTGTCGTTGTCCGAGGAGATTCCTGCCAGCCCTGTGCCAGCCTGGCAGGAGGCGTGGGAGCGAGGAGCATCCAGGCTGCAGCACAAACATGGAATCATGGAATGGGTTGGGTGGAGGGACCTTAAATCCCATCCCATCCCATNCATCCTTTGGAATCCCTCCAGCAGCTCCACATCCTCCTGATCCCATATTCCTGGTGTCTACAGCTTTAAAACTGAGCTGGATTGACTCAAATCCTTTCCCTGGGATGTGTGGAAGTGGGATTTGTACTACTCCATCTGCTACCTGAGGAGGAGGGAGAGGAACGCACTTGAATAAGGAGAGCTTCGGGAAGACAAATATATGGACTTGGGAATTTGATGGATTCTTTTTTAATAGTTTGGAGCTCTCAAAGTGGGCTGGAAGCATTCTGATTCGCAGGAAAAAGGCACAGGGAACAGCTCTTTAATTGGACCTGAACAAGATGATGTGAATGGAAAACAGGGAGCACTGAAAGCTTCTCGTGGTAGATTCTCCGTCAGCGAAGTGGAGTTTTGCGGGAGTTCTTCCCTCTTAAATCAACAGTTTAGGATAAAACCCCAGGAATTTCTCAGCTGGATTTTTAAGTGTAACAGGATTGTATAAATTTGGGGAGAAATGGAACAACTGGGGACTTCCAGCATGGTTACACAACTCACACTGAGCTGGTTTTATTCCATATCCAAGTGGAGTGAGGTGGAGTTACAGGGATGGGGTTTGGAAACAGAACAGATCCATTGGGAATATTTATTTGCCACTTGTAGTTTTTTCCCTGGCTTCCACCTTTCCAAAAAAATTCCCTTTGGATGGCAGGTCACAGCCAGCAAAGCTGCATTCCCACCTCCTGATTCCTCTGCTTTCCAGCTCAACATTTCCAGGTTTTTCCTTCCCCTCTCCTGGCTTTCCCTCAGAAATTTCCGAGCTTCTTTAAAGCCTTTTTAAACCAAAATTTTAATTAAATGTAAATAATGCAGCAGAGTTCATTTTAATTCAGATTTAAGGATTCATGGAGTATCCATTCCAGGTTTAGGGAATACCACAGTGGTGTTGCCACAGAATTCCAGTGGCGCTTTTTATCTGTTTATCCTCTTCCAGACCTGTACTTTTAAGGATTCTGATCCATAGGCACTAAAAGAGCTAAAATTCAATGTTTTGTTCTCTTAGAGGATTTAAATGGCTTTGGAAAAGAGCTTTGCCATAAATTATTCAAATAATAAATATATTTGGGAGGTATTCAAGGTTGGATGGGACTTGGAGCAGCCTGGGATAGTGGGGGGTATCCCTGTGCATGGCAGGAGGTGGAATGGGATGGGATTTGAGCTCATTTTCCATCCCAAACCACTCACAAAATACAGATTTATCTTTTCATCCTTAATGTGAAATCCATGTTTTTATTGACTGAATATATTTAGCATTTTTCCCCAATTTCTTACATTTGTGGAAAGCTTCCTAATTGCCAGCCATGGGATTTGAATTCCTTGAATTCCTTCCCAAAGAAGTCTGGGAGGATATAGGATAATAATTAGGTGCTACTTTCTTCTATATAGATATAAAAAAATACATATAAATATATAAACATGGATCTAAAATCCTGGATTGACAAACACATCCACAGCCAGGATGCAGCTGTTTGGGAAAAACATCCCCGAGTCACGGGAACAATTGGAAAACAAACCCTGTGCCGTTTTTAGGCCGTCTCCAGAGAAGGGCTCATAAAATCTGCATGAATTCCGTCCCAGAAACGGCTCCCAGTTCTCGCCGTGCCCGTGGTTTTTCTGGAATGTTGTGTTCTGCACATCCAGGCGGGGTTCAGGGGGGTCAGCGCTCCCAGCCGGCTCTGATGGATTGGACCTGGCAGCTCCGTGGCCTCAGGGCTTCCTTGGGAGCCTCCTTGGAAAGCAGGTGAGCTGCTGGTACAGAGGAATTTGCCTTTTGTGTCCCTCCTGCAGCTTTCCCCTGGAAGTTTCCTGGGGATTTTTTTGCATTTTTATGGATTAGTTGGTGATTTAAAACATCCATCAGCGTTTCCAGCTGATGGAAAAGGCGGAGCAGCTGGAGCCCTGTGGGACACACGGGGTCAGAGCTGTCCTTGGGACGTGGCACCAGGGCTCCTTCAGCTCATCCAGGTGTAGGATTGGATTTATTCCAGTGGGATTCCGTCAGCCAGGCTGGGAATTGTCACAGTTGGTCGTTCTCAGGGGATGTGAATGTTGTGTGAGGGCTGGGAGCTGCTGGCACCACCTCTGCCGCCAGGATTAAACCTCTGGGCTAGAGAGGAGAAGGCTCCAGGGAGAGCCCAGAGCCCCTGGCAGGGCCTAAAGGGGCTCCAGGAGAGCTGCAGAGGGACTGGGGACAAGGCATGGAGGGACAGGACACAGGGAATGGCTTCCCAGTGACAAAGGTTAGATGGGATATTGGGAGGAAATTCCTCATTGTGAGGGTGGGAAGGCTCTGGAATGGATTTTCCAGAGCAGCTGTGGCTGCCCCTGGATCCCTGGCAGTGCCCAAGGCCAGGCTGGACAGGGCTGGGAGCAGCCTGGGACAGTGGGAGGTGTCCCTGCCATGGCAGGGGTGGGCTTTGAGGTCCTTCCCAACCCAAACCATTCCAGGATTCCATGCTGCACAGCTAGAGCAGGGAGTGCCATGTTCCATTTTTCTGGATGTTCTACCTGGAAAATAAATGGGAGCATTTACAACAGCAGGGGAAGGATCCTGGAGTTCCCGAGCTGCTGCCTTTTCCTGGCAGAGGATTTTTGGGAGCTGCCATGGGATCAGCACTCCTGGGATGCTTTTTAATCTCCCGGAATCGAGTCCATCATCAACATAATGAATTCCCATCCTGCTGCTCTCCTTGGTTCTCATGGAAGACCATCCAAAATTGCTCAAATGCTCCTAATTGAGGGGGAAGATTTTCCTGAAGTATTCTGGGTAATTCCCTCTTGATCCAGGTGCTAATTGCTAATTTTGATGGCATTTGTTTTACCTGGAGTTACCTTTTCCCAAAGTGTGGAAAAGCTTTGGCAGGGAGGTGTCTTGGCATAAGTGTAAACCCAGGAAAGGATTTTCCTGCACATGGAATTTTTTGTGGTTGTGTTGGAAGTTTTCCATGATTGACTGGGGCTGGAATTTCATGTGAAGAGTGAACTTTGCATTTTCATTTTTTTTTATGATTTTAGTTGAATGCTAATGAGCCTTTAATTATAATTTCTGAAAGTTAGTGACTGAGATAATGGGGTCGGGGCTGTTCCCTCTGGTGCTCCATGGGGGATACCCACATTCCTTCACATCCTCGGGATGAGCAGGTTGGATGCAGCTCCAGGGTGGGAATAAACCCTGCTTTCCCCAGCTCTGGTTGGTTGAGGAGGAGTAGAAGGGCAGGTGCCAATCCTTCCTCTCTGTGACCAGGGACAGGATCCAGGGGATGGCTGGAGCTGTGCCAGGGAAAGTTTAGGTTGGATATTGGGAAAAGGGGGTGGTGGGGCACGGAACAGATCCCCAGGGAATGGTCACATTCCCGAGGCTGCCAGAGCCCCAGGAGCGTTTGGAAAACAGGCACAGGATGGGATTGTTGGGGTGGCTGTGCAGGGCCAGCAGCTGGATCAATGATCCCTGTGGATCCCTTCCAGCTCAGCAGATCCATGACTTCATAATTGTGACATTCCTTTTGTCCCTGATGTTCTGGACTGGCACCACCTCGTTCTTGTCCCTCTCCACCCCTGCGTGGTTCTTCCTGAACCTGGAAGCAGAGGATTGATCCCAGTGCTGGGCAAACCCAACTTTCCATCCTCATCTCACATTCCCTTTGGAAATTCCCAGAAACTGTCGAACTGGGTTAATTAAACCAAAATTTTGAACTCTTTTCCTCAAGACCCCAGCGCTCATTCTGCTGTCGCTGCTGCAGACCCACTCTGCCTTCCCCAAGTTGTTTTCTTGTTGCTTTTCCCTGGAAAAAGAGGATTATTCTGGTTGCAATTTCCATGGAAACAATTACCATAAAGTATTGATTGCCCAGGATAGATTAGGAAGCATGACAGGATAGAGGTTGTCTCCATGGAAACACGGACATTTGGAGCTTTCTATTCCTTAAGAAAGCATTACTGTGGCTTTCCTTGGAGCAAGTTTCTGGTCCAGTTGAAAATAATTTTGTGGTTTTAATTAAATTTGTTTGCGTAATTGATAATCTGTTTTAACGTCATTCCTATATCGCAAGGAGAAGTCTGGAATAGCATTTTCCTAAAAGAAAATAAAGGATTTGCATCATTTTCACAGTGTTTTTCAGACTGAAAAGGAGATGGATTGGATCATTAACTGTCAAGGAAAAACAGGTCAAAAATCGGCCTTTTCCTTCTGGAATGTAGTGTTTTGTAGGATTTTAATGGATTGATAAAGGAATCCCCAACCTGGGACAGCTCTGGGTGGCACAGGGAGTTCAGGTCCTCCGGCTGGATTTGGTTTGGGAAGACCTGAGGTTGGACTTGAATTCTTCTGATTTCATATATTTTATTCCTCACCTCAGAACCTGCACGGCTTCAGCTGCTGGGGATGGTTTAGGCACTTCAGAAATTCCTCCAGAGAAATGATGGGAGAACGGATTCTTTGTTGTTTCAGGAATGGTTTGGATGCTCAGACCCTGATTCAGAGAATCCTGGGATGGTTTGGGTTGGAAGGGACCTTAAATCCCATCTCGTTCCTACCCCGGACACCTCCCACTGTCCCAGGGTGCTCCAAGCCCCAGTGTCCAACCTGGCCTTGGACGCTTCCAGGGATGGGGACTCCATGACCTCTCTGGCTGAAAAGTCCCAAAATCTGAAAATAACTCATCCTCACTGCCAGCCTGGGAATCGTTCCAAGCTTTTCCCTGGATGGTTTGGTACCAGTGGATACTTTACAGGAGCTTTTAAATGGATTTCGAAGTCTGGCAGAATAAACGGCCCAGAGGAAACCCTTGGAACATCCAAATCCCTATGGATGAGTCTGGAACAAGATGGGCTTGAAGGTCCTTTCCAACATGGAATCATGGAACCGTGGGATGGTTTGGGTTGGGAGGGACCTTAAAGCTCATCCAGTTCCATGGGCAGGGACACCTCCCACTGTCCCAGGCTGCTCCAGCCTGGCCTTGGGCACTGCCAGGGATCCAGGGGCAGCCACAGCTGCTCTGGGCACCCTGTGCCAGGGCCTGCCCACCCTCCCAGGGAACAATTCCTTCCCGATATCCCATCCATCCCTGCCCTCTGGCAGTGGGAAGCCATTCCCTGTGTCCTGTCCCTCCATGCCTTGTCCCCCAGTCCCTCTGCAGCTCTCCTGGAGCCCCTTTAGGCCCTGCAAGGGGCTCTGAGCTCTCCCTGGAGCCTTCTCCTCTCCAGGTGAGCACCCCCAGCTCTCCCAGCCTGGCTCCAGAGGGGCTCCAGCCCTGGAGCAGCTCCAGGGCCTCCTCTGGATTTCTCCAGCAGCTCCACATCCCTGTGCTGTTGCTCCCAGAGCTGTCCCTGTTCAGTTCTGTTGGATATTTTTTCCCAAATCGCTGCTTTCAGTGATGCAAGTGCTTTGGGATGTTTCTTGCCATCATTTCTGCTGGAATTTGTTTTCCCAGCTGTTTGTGCGGCGTTACAAATTCCATGGTTCCATGTCATAGTGATGCCCTCTCCAGGGGGAAGAGTGGAGATTTCCAGAAGGAAAATGTGCATCCAGTGTGTATTCCTCTTCCTGAGGAATTCCACGTGGCACGTGGATGGGAATTGCTGGAATTTCATGGCAAGCTGAAAATTGGGAAAAGAGGCAAATTCAAAGGGATAAAGCAAATCTCCTGAATGTTCTGATTTTCTGGATAAGGCTTTGCCCCAAGTCATTGTTATTATTTGTTGTGGCTTTGAATGTGTCCTGCTGGTGGATTTCTCATTCCAGAATCCTGGATCCAGCAGAATTTACCTTCCCCTCTTTCTTTCCAGTTTCCAAGGGATTTTTGGGAGGATCAAACCAGGCTGGACATTTAGGGACTCAGCCCTGAATCTGTTCCCAGGTGCCCAGGCAAAGCCCTCTGCTCCAAACCATCCCTAAATCCTCATTTTCCTTTCCCGGTGACCTCCCAGGATCCCATCCCTGGGATTGGGATTTCCCCACATCAGGATTTCTAAAGAATTGTTTTAGGAGCCAGCTCTAAGCTGGGCTCAGCTCCACCACTTTAACCCGAGCCAGACGTGCCCCACAGAGCAGCACTGCTCACTCGGACTAAATGAGTCCCTCTCCACTGGAAAACCAGGAATTCCCCTGGAAAATATCGCCTGGGAATGGATTTTTTATATTTAGCTAAATACTCTGAAAAGCTGATTTTTGCTTTTATGGCTTTTTATCCGTTTTTTGCACCAGATTCCAGTGAGTTTTTCAGAATTCCCCTTTTCAAATCGAAGGTTCGGAGCTGACCTCGCTTCCCTGCCCTGCTCTGCAGCATTCCTTACGTTTAGATCTCAATTATTCCCAGCAAATCCAATCTTTTTCCTGCTTTATCCCTGAAACCTTTGCTTTCTGTGCTCTGTCTTGGTGCTCTGGTTCCCTTCAGCAGCACCAGAGCTGATAAATATTTAGTGTGATATAAATAAGTACCTCGATCCCACCTTAAACATTCCATCAATTAAATTTCCTGCTAATTGAAGGCAAAACTCGTCAGTCTGAAGGAAGATAATTCCATGAAGGCAGGAAAAATGGCATTTAAGAAGGACTGGTATTGTTTTGGCAGCTGTAAAACAATTGCAGGCTTTTCAGGCTGAACATAATTATTTTTTACTCTTTTTAGGCTTTTTTCCATGCAAATTGAGGGTGAGACCTTGCTGGGGATTTGGGAATTTCCCTGCCACAATCCATAGACAGGAATGTGCAAACACCTGCTTTTCAGCAGGAAACAATCAGGCTGTGGAGACAAAACAAAAGGTTTTTTATATATTTTTTTTTTCATTCCAGGATATCTTTTTTTGCCTTTTTTAGTGATGTCAGGAATGTCTGGGGTTTGTGACTTTGATTCCAATTGTTTCTGTTTGTACTTGGATTTATGGAGTCAATCCTTGGTTTGGGATCACAGAATCCTGGAATGCTTTGGGTTGGGAAGGACCTTGAAGATGATCCCATGGGCAGGGACTCCTTCCCACTATCCCAGGCTGCTCCAAGCCCCATCCAACCGCAGATAAAACCAGGAATACTCCATGTTTAATTTTGGAATCGAGGGAAAAACGGGAATTACGTTACACAGCAGATCTGCTGGAGCAAGAGGAAGGGGGTAGTGACAGGATCCAGGAAAAGCTGAGGATGCTGGAGCAGATGAAAACTGGGAGCTGGAAGATCCACGAGTGTGTGGGCTGGCAGAAAATGTGGATCAGCAGGAGACGGAGCAGTCTGGGTGGAGGGGACAGGGCAGGGATTTAAAGCTGCAACCTGCCCCTGGCACAGGGATTTGCTTCCCAAATTCCCGGTTTGGCAGCAAAAAGCAGAGCTGCTGATGTGGGGCTGGAAGCAGAGTTTGTCCCTGGAGATCTGCAGGAAAAATCGGGATTTGTGGTGGAGACCTGGAGTGAAGGACTTGGAGATGCCAGGGAAAATCATAACGAGTTGAACATTCCCGTTTCACGCCCTTTATCCTGGAAAAGAGCAAACAAATGGATTAGGGGAGGACACTGAAGGTTTCCTGAGCTGGGATGGGAGGTAGATTTGGGCTGCTGAGTTCGCTGAGGCAGGGAAGGGATCAGCCTTGGAATTCGGGACGTTCCCGCTGCTCCTCGGTGCTGCCACTCGTGGGCCCACGTGGATGTGTTGGTTTCCTTCTGCTCCCGGAGCTGAACCTCTGCCCCAAAAAGGGGAAGAGCTGGGAAATCTCCAGCTGGGAATTTGTGCTTTGGTCAAGGACGTTGCCCTGTGGAAGCAGGAGCTGGTTGGGAAGGAGCCGGTTCAGTCCATTAATTTATCCCCAGTTTAGGCAGTTTCCTACCCAATGTTTCCCGTTTCTTATGTAATTCCTGGTGGCTTTGGGAAGTTTCTTCTGGGACTCTGCTCTGACAGTTGGTGCGGCTGGAGATTTTCCATCCCAGACTGGTTTGGATTGGGAAAGACCTTAAAGCTCATCCCATCCATGGGCAGGGACACCTTCCACTATCCCAGGCTGCTCCAGCCTGGCCTTGGGCACTGCCAGGGATCCAGGGGCAGCCACAGCTGCTCTGGGAATTCCATTCCGGGGCCTCCCCACCCTCCCAGCCAGGAATTCCTTCCCAGTATCCCATCCATCCCTGCCCTCTGGCACTGGGAAGCCATTCCCTGTGTCCTGTCCCTCCATGCCTTGTCCCCAGTCCCTCTGCAGCTCTCCTGGAGCCCCTTTAGGCGCTGGGAAACTCCCAAAAGCTGGAATTCTGGAGCAATGCCCGTGCAGGGGGCTCTTTTCCGCCTGCTCTGCCCTCGGGATCTGTGGACCCACGGGAGCGAGGCGAGGCTTTGGAGCTGAGCTGTCACCCCAGGCTCTCTCCGTGTTCTCAGTCTCATTTTGGTGTTGTCTGAGCCAAATCGGGCACAGCAGCGGTGCCTTTGTCACGGCGGCCCCAGCAAATCCCATTTTTATAAAGCCCAACTGTTCCTGCTTGTTCTGAAAACTCTGGGGTGAATATTCCAATATCCAGAGGAATAACCCGTTTTCTCTTGGAAAAGAGAATGTATCCCTTAGCAGGCTCAGCAGAATTCCGGGATCAGAAATGTCAGCTGGAAAGGAAAGGGGGTTGTTTTTATTATTGAGGCCTTTGGTGACATCTTTAATCTCCAGCTAATACTCTTCCCATCTTTTATGGAAAGGAGATGATTAAATATCCCTGCAAGGTGCAGAGCAATCTCTGACTCGCTTCCACATCATTCCAGCGGGTCATTCCACTGGAATTCCAACCCTTTCCCACCGCCCTGTGCTGCAGGAAGCCCATCTGGAATTTCATGATTTAAATGCAAAGCAAACCCTTCAATCTCCAGCTGTCCCAGCTGCTGCTTCCCTGCAAGCTGAGGGGTTATTTTGTGTTCCTGTGGAAGGAATATTTGGAAAATTTCAGGATGCTGTCTGTGAATTCCAGAATCCCAGAATCACTGAGGCTGGAAAAGCCCTCCAGGACCATCTTCCTACAACACCAGCGTGGAAAAAGGAGGGAAAAACAGAGGAGAAAAAGGGGATGAAGCAGGTGGAATACTCTGCTGGATCCACATTATTCCGTGTTCCAAGTGTTTCACCTGGGTGCCTGACAAAGGTGGGATTTTTGGAGGGAATCTTGGTAAAAATGAGGCAAAAATTGGACTATTTCCATGCTATCCTGGAGTTTCCTTCCTCCATGGTGTTGTGGAGAATCCCTGGGTTATGGGATAGCTCATCCCCACTCTGATCCCACCTCAAAGCCCAGTAGATCCCATGTTTTCATTTCCACATAAAAAGCTGGATAAAATATTCCTCCTATTCTCCCCCAAGTTAATGTGATATAAAATCACCACTCCTTGGAAGAGGCTGTAATTATTTAGAGGATCTTCCCAAATTAAAAATGCCATCCAGGAGAGCTTTATTCTGCTGGGAACCGATCCCCTCTTGGAAAAACACCGGGAAAAAAAAGCTCCTGCACTTCATCCCTGCCGTTATTTCAATTCCTTTGTGTCCTGTTTGCACAGAAGCTTCACAATTCCGTTTTCTGCCTCCCACACGGAGCTGGTGCCTCCCAAATGCAGCAGGTTCCTCTGGAAGCGGGAGCAAATCCGCCTGGAATCCCCCCCAAAAAAAGAGGAATTTTGTTTTCATGCTGTTATCTGAGTCGCCAGCGAGGGGATTTTTGGATTTTGGGATTGGATTGGAAGAGGCTTTAAATTGATTCTTGGAATTGGATATTTATTCTTTCCCAGAATATATAAAATCAATATATAAATATATCGATATTCATCTATAAAATTTATTAAAGGGTTGTTTAGGTCTGGATTTACCTCCCACTTCCCAGTTCCCATTATTTATTTATAAATTACTTTGCAAAAGAACTTTGGGATAAAAGAGCAGGGTTTGGGCTTTAGGAGTTACTTCGATGCTTTCCTTGTGGGTGGTTTCCATAATGTTATTGAAAGAATTAAATCAATATAAAATATTGGTTTAAATGAATATAAAATATTGGTTCAAATTAATATAATAAAATATAAAATACTGATTTAAATAAATATAACATATAACATATTAGTTTAAATTAATATAAAAAATTCTTTCAAATTAATATAAAATACTGATTTAAATAAATATAACATATAACATATTAGTTTAAATTAATATAAAAAATTCTTTCAAATTAATATAAAATACTGATTTAAATAAATATAAAATATTTATTTAAATTAATATAAAATATTGTTTTAAATCAATATAAAATGCTGATTTAAATCAATATAAAACATTCATTGAATGCCATGAAATGGTCACCACCAAAAACCAGGAGAGGTTGTGGTTTGTTCCTGGGTTTGACTGAAGATTTGATTGAGATTTAACTGAAAATTCCTGTTTAAAGTGCAGCAACTCATCCCAGACATTGGGAATTGACATTTTCCACGGGATCCTGGGAGTGGCTGCCAGGCTGGAGAAGCCAAATCCGTGGATCCCATAAAACTGGGGTGGGAGTTATGTCCAGAGGTTTTGGATGGATGCAGAAATGGGAGATGAGGGAGGTGAACATTCCTGGGAAGGAGGAGTTGCAGATTGATGGGATCAGTTTCCTGGAACTGAGTTTCCTGGATTTCCGTCCATTTCAGGAGCTGTTCTCGGGAATATTTTGAATATTCCTGGCACATTTAATGGATCAGGAACAGCATGTTACGGATGGATATTGTGGGCATTGGAATTGGAAATGACAGCGTTCGGCTGGCTGAGATTGCTAATTAACTCCCTAACGAGCTGCCGGGGCAATTAGCAACGCCAGGGCTTTCAGTGACTCCTGTCTGGTGCAGGGAGAGCTGGATTCCGTGGATGTGGGTGGGGAAGTTGGGCTTGGAGTTAAATGGGAAAAGCAGAATTCACTACCCAGTGTTCCATTGCTCCAGTGCTGACTGGGAGACAGGGACCCAGTGGGATTATTTTTTAGGAAATTATTTTTTAGGAAAACAGGAGTTGCCTTTGGCCAGGTCTCCAACTGTTCCTGAGAGATCAATCCCTAATTTTTAGCCTTCCTGAGGCAGATTTCCAGGGATAGGCTTTAAACTGAAGGGTTAAATGGGATATTGGGAAGGAATTCCTGGCTGGAACGGTGGGGATGCGCTGGGATGGAATTCCCAGAGCAGCTGTGGCTGCCCCTGGATCCCCAAGGCCAGGCTGGAGCAGGTTGGGATAGTGGAAGTGTCCCTGGGATGGGAATGGAGCTTTAAGGTCCTTCCAAGCCAAACCATTCCAAGATTCCCTGATACCCTGACAGGATTTCATTGGAGCCAAAGGTAATTGGATTAATTAGCTTCCCTCAGAGAAGGAGAGAGTTAAAAATGGGAACAGACCAGCTGAGAGCCCAACACATCAAACAAATCCCCCATTTCCGTTCCCCACACGGGGAGGAGAAAATTCCTCATGAAAACTGGGACTAAAATCCATATAAAGGCGGATTTGTCCAACCAACGGAATTATTCATGGGCAGCTGCAATGGAGGGGAGGGGCTGCAGCGAGATTAATTAATTAATTAATTAATTACCCCCCTCAGCCTCGTTACTGCCACTGGAACCCCCTTGATGGAATTCCTGCTGTGTCCAATTAGCAGCTCATTAATCCATCGGTGACTGTTTCCTATGGAATCACATCCCATTTGTTTGGTTCTGATTTCGTTCACTGGATTCTGATTCCCACTCCTTTGATTCTCATTTTATTCATTCGGGACCACTTCCAGACAAAACAATTCCCAGTTGCTCTCCAAATCCCAAAAAATTAAACATTCCCGGGCCTGAAAACTGTGTTTTCCTGGATTTTAAGTCTAAACACACCAATATAGGAGGCCAGGGTTTTCCAGGTGTGCTCCTCATGTGGAGAACTTGGGAAAAAATCAGGCTCAGGCCAAAGTTTTGTTCTCCTGAATTCAGCTGAGTCTGCTTCCCCCTGGAATTGCTCCTTGGAGTGACAAAGCCTCGGAGGTTTTCAGAGCTTCACCTTGGAGATTTTGGGGGAGCTTCTGGAAAATTTGGATGGTATCCACGTGGAATATGTGCAAGAATCATGGAATCATGGAATATCCTTGCAAGGATCCACTCCTGGCTTTGGGACAATCCCAAAATCCCACCCTGTGCATCCCTGAGAGTGTTGTCGAAACTCTCCTGGAGCTCTGGCAGGTTTGGGAATGTGCCCATTCCCTGGGGAGCTTTTCCAGTGCCCAGCACCCTCTGGGGGAGGGATTTTTCCTGATATTTTGACAGGAATCAGCTCCAGTGGCGGAATTGAGACAAACCCATCCTGGTTCTGTCCTCCCTGGGATCCACATTTCCCTTCCCTGCATATCCATGGCTTCATCAGACTCCAGCCTTGGAGTCATCCATCTGTGGCACAACAGATCCTAAAATTCCCCAAGGACTGTGGGAATGCCAGGCATTCCAGCAGCTGCTCATCCCATCCTTCACAACGCCACGGTTTTCCCAGCAGCTCTGGAATTCCAGGAGAACCGGGGCAGTTTTCCTGCTGGGCAGCTGGATGGGCTCTGGCAGGGAGCAGAGTCGTGGTCAGGAGGAGAGGGACGCACGGAGATGGAATCAGGATCCAGCTCCACTTGGAATAATGGGATCATCTCTCCGGGAGCAGTGGGAGCTGAGCTGGATCTTAACAAAGCATTCCTTGGGCAGGCAGAGAAATGTCATGGATCAGCTGGGAATTCTCTCATTGAGGGGACAGAAACCATCCCAGGATTTCTGTGTTGTGCCCGTCCTTTCAGGAAATAGGGAAGATCCCATATCCAAGCTGCTCTTTGGGGGAGAACACCAATAAATCCCATCCTGCTGAGGTAATTGGGATTTCAGCCAGCTGGGAATGGCAGGAATGGGGAGGGGGAAGTGACACCTGTGGGGTCCCACCTGGATATTTGGGATTGTCTTGCTTCAAGACAGGGAGATCCCCCCACAAAAATAATTCCCAAAAAGCGGAGGAGTTCTGGGATTTTTGGGTTTGTGCAGTGTCTGAGCCCCTTCCTTTTGAGGGAAAACACAATTGGATGAAGAAGGGAGAGGATTTATCCTCCTCAAGTCAACTTCAGTAGAAAAACCAGGAATTCTTGGCTTGCAGGGATTTGCTTCAGTCCACAAGGCACAAAACCTGGTACATTTGGGATTTGTATCCCCAAATCCTGGTCTTTAAAAGGCCAGACTCTGTGGGATTGAGAGGATCGGAGCAATGAGCAGATTTCTGCCCAGGCTCTCCGATTATCTTGGATATTGTGGCAGTTTCAGTCATCCAGAACTTCCACGAACAGTAGATTCCATAACTTTTCCAGTAGGATCTTCGAAAGGATTCTCAACCATCTTCTTGTCCCTGTAATCATGAAGTTATAAACTCATGGAATGGTTTCAGAGGTTTTCTGCCCCAAATTTAGGACAAAAATATTGTCCTAAATACAAGAAAAACTCATTCCTGCTTAACGGGAATAAAAATTGCTGCTGTTTGGGATAATCTGGGGGGAGATCCATAAAAACACATCCAAATCCCATCCATGGAGTCTCTCCTTGCTGACTCAATTTTTTGTGGGTGACATGAGGTGAAATTCAGCCTGAAATCCCTTTTTCTCCTCTTCCCTTCCCCGATTTCCATGAATGAACATTCCCTTTTTTCCTCCTGTGAGTTGCCCACTCAAGATCTGCTTCTGATTTTTTGTGAATTATTTGAGGGCTTTTGCTGCAGTCAGAACCCAAGAATTTCCTTCAAAAGGACAGTTTAGACCCCCGAAAAAATTCAGAATTTCCGTAGAGTTTTATATTTTCAAATGGTCATTCCAGATTTGGCTCCTCTCAGTGGCTGGGATGGTTCCCAGGGCATTTCTTTGGTGATGAAGAGATAAAAACTCAATTTTTAACAAGAAATTTCAGCTCATTTTCAACATTCAGCACAATAATCTTTATCCATAAAAGCCTTCAAATTCCCTGCCCTGTGCTTCACCTCAACTGCTGCAACTCAAAAGTGTCGGGATGCTTCCTTTGGTTGAAAATTCCTCGATTTATAGTGGAAAAAAGCCCCCTAAAATGCGATGTTTACTCCAAAGCCATGATGGGCAGAGGATAAATCTTCCTCATTTCCAAACATTTATACAAGGAAAAGGAAAATCCATCCAAATCCGAGGGAAGAATCTCCAGAGAACAAATAAAACTTCAGGGCTGTGGAAGGATTTCACTCGCGGGTTCTGTTTTGTGCTGTGTAAAACACAGAGTTAGGATTTTGGAACTCTTGTTTTTCAGCTCGTTTTTAATTTGATGAAGTTGTTTTTAATGTTTGATTTCCCCAAGCAGCCCAGCAGTGCAACTGAACAGAAATGTTCGATGATCTGCTCAGTGCACAGCAAAAATACCCTGGAATTGATAAAAGTATCCAAGGATCCAACCCAGCGGTGGAGCTGGAGAATGATCCAAAAGTACAGATTTGTGGGAGAAATAATTCCCTGATTTTTGGTATTTTCTTAGGAGAAAATTGCAACTTGACAGTGGGATTTCAGAGTGAATTCTTTTAAATTTCAGGGTGAATTCCTGTAAATTCCAGAGTGAATTCTCCTAAATTGATCTTTCCAGGTGGGTTTTGAATAGAATTCCATTGGCATCTCTTTAACTGCAGTGCTACAGAGGTTTTCTCCAGGAAAACCAGCAAGGAATCATCAGCACTAGAGGATTGGCCAACATATTTTCAATTAAACTCTCCAATTCCTTGATCTAATTCCGTTATCCCAGAATCATTAGGGCTGGAAAAGAGCTCCAGGATCAAGTCCAAGCTCCAGGGAATGAATCAATTTTCCCTCCTGGTTGTTTCAGGTTTGTCACCTCCAGGTTTTCTTTTAACCCTGGTGCAGAGGATCCTAAAATCCAAATCTCCCAATTAATTTCGTATTTTCAAAGGGCCGAGCAATTCTTTTCCTCAGCACAATTCCGTGGGTTCATTGTTTGGGTGGATACCAAGATTCCCTCCTCCAATAACTGAGATAAGTGTGTTTTCCTTGGGTTCCATTCCTGATAAAACAGTTGGGATTTCACATCTCGGGGGCTAAAAATAGCCAGGCCTTGGCTTTAATTACAGAGTTTTCTTTTCCCGAGGATTGTGTGTGCTGGAGGTTGGAAGGGTTTTGTTTCCAAGGAAACAAATGCTCTGCACTCACCGTGCATCCCATGGTTCCTGCAGGAAAATGCCATTGCCGGGCTCCCGGGAGAGGGGAGGCTCGGGAGGTGGCATCACCTCTCTGGCAGCACCTGGATCCCCATTTCCCTGGAACTGGGAGTGTTTGTCTCCAGCTGCTGTTGGGATGGCATGGGAAGGGTGGTGGCCCCATCCCAATCCCGGCCTCTCAGGTCCGTGGGGTCACTCTGTGCTCCAGGGGAGTTGTGGGGCTGCAGGAGCATCATTTACAGTGGGAATGACACCTCTGGGATGTATTCCAGCTCTGCTTTCACCTGGAAGGGTAAATTCCAGAGTACAGAAAGGGAGGCAGAGTGGTTTTACACTTTTAAGTGGTGAGAGGACACAGGGAGTGGCTTCCCACTGCCAGAGGGCAGGGATGGGTGGGATGTGGGGAAGGAATTCCTGGCTGGGAGGGTGGGGAGGCCCTGGAATGGAATTCCCAGAGCAGCTGTGGCTGCCCCTGGATCCCTGGCGGTGCCCAAGGCCAGGCTGGATGGGGCTTGGAGCAGCCTGGGACAGTGGGAGGTGTCAGGGTTGAAACAGGATGAGCTTTAAGGTCCCTCCCAACCCAGACCATTCCAGGATCCCAGGATTTCGGGAATGGTTGTTTTTCTGTGTTGCAGCTGTCAGGGGTACAGAGCTGTGCCTTCGGCAGGTGTGAGGTGGGGAAGGGCAGAGCAGTGCCCAGGGGAGAGGCTTCCCAGTCCCATCCCCATTCCTCTGAAAATCGGGGAAATGGGAGCAATAAAAAACGGTCTGAAAATCACAGGAATGGGCAAACGCCTTGGAAAGAGTCCAGATGCCAAAGTCCAAATGTTTTTGTGTGAGTGGAGGGATTTTTTGGGAAAACTTTGGGAAGAGCCTCTCTTCTCCCTGTTCCGAGCTAGGGATATTTAGAGGATAAGGAATGCAGTGCTAAGGAATTACAGTTAAAATCTTACATTCACCATGTGGAATATTCTGGGAATCAGCATTAACTCCCTCAAAGGACTTGAACCTCTCCCTGAAAACTGCTCTGGGAGCAGCCCTTCCTCAGCAGATCCAAAGGGGAGAGCTGCAGAGGGAATTCCCAAAGCCATTCTTTTGTGGTTTGGAAGTTTATTGCTGAACCTCCTTGGAGAACAGGTGCACCCAGGTGGAATTTGAAGGAATATCCACTTTTATTCCCAAGGGAGCAGCTCCGAGGCTCTGCTTTTCTGTACCGGGCTTTGCATAACAAAACTCAGCTTAACTGTGTGCAGCTAAGCCTGGGAAATGTTCTGGCACAGCCACCCTTCCCAAATTATTTAAAAATTAGTGCTGTTGTGAACGTTCACAGTTCCCAGTGTGCCAAAATCTCCTGGCTTGGCTGAGAGCATGGAGAAATGAATATTAATGAGCTGCTGGGGGTTGGAATGGGAGTTATTTTCCATGGAAAAACAACTGCTGTCGAGAGAAGTTCATTTTGTGGCAGAAATTTAAGGTGGAATTGAGAGAGGAATTTCAGTGTGTTGGGGAAATGATCCCAGAATTCCAGACTGGTTTGGGTTGGGAGGGACCTCAAAGTTGATCTCATTCCTTGGGCAGGGACACATTCCAGCCTCATCCAACCTCCTCATCCGAAGGATGTATGAAACTAAATCCCAGCACTGGTTGGTTTTCCAATATTTTCAATTCCTCACTTGTCAGAAAGGCTTTGGGAAACTGAAGATTCCCAGCTTTTCAGGGCTCAGGAGCCATTTTAGAGAGAAAATCAGGGCTTGGAGTGTGTGCTGAAGGGAGATGAAGAGCTTTGTCCTTAGCATTGAAAGGAGGACCCTTCCCTCTATTCTGCTCCAAGGCACGGGGTCCTTGTATTCCCAGCTTTTCTTGGGATGCTGCAGGGATGGGACAGGGGTGACACCAGGCAGCCTTCAGGAGCTGCTGGTGGCCGTTTGCAAAGACTTGGGATCTTCTCCTCCTGGGATTCACCTGGGATCACCAGGCCACGGTGGCTGTGGAGGTTTAAGCGATGAGGAATAACCTCTGGAAAACGGGATTGGATTCCCCCAGCACAGAGTCCGACGGAGCGGGGAGCAGTGTAAAACATTTCTGTGCAGAGGGGTTTGTGCTCCGAGGAACTCCAGGGCTGCTGGGAGCGGGAAGGAGCGGTCCCAGTGCCGGAGGACAGCGCTGCTCCCCCCGGATCCTGGCAGGAAATCGCTCCTTAAGTGGCGCTCCCAAATTGTCAGCTGCTTGTTCGAACACAAAATGTGTGAAAATCCAGCCCTGCCTCACTCCGGGAGATGGGAAAGCTCTGGAGAGAGCTTGGAGATGGGAAAAAAAAACTGTGGAGGGTTATAAATCATAATATTGTGACCTGTTCCAGAGGCAGCGATTTTATTCCCATATAAATCAGCGCTGTGGAGGAGGTGCAGGGAAACCAGGAATGTTCGGGGATGCTCAGGGCCTTCCCAGCCCCCTCCTGCTCCTTGTTCCCTGTCTGGAGATCCGGATCTTTGTGCTGGGACCTGAATCCAAACTCAGCTTTGGATGCTCTGGGCTGGAAACGCCGCCTCAGAGCCCAGGGCTGGTGGTGGGGGTTCCTTACTCATCCAGGAACGTCCAGGGGCTCCGCTTCCCTGCGGGCCTGCAGGTGGGAGTGGGAAGAGGGAAGAGAATTCCAGCAGCTGCTTTTCCAGATGGTTTCCCTGGTGGAGGAGAACCCAGAGTCGGGGCTTGGAGAGCTTGGGAAGCCTCAGGATGCTGGATAGGAGAGATGGCTCATCCCTGATCATCCCACAGGGGTCCTGATCCACAGGGAATTTGCAGCTGGAGAAAAGGAGGCTCAGGGGGGACCTTGTGGCTCTGCACACCTCCCTGACAGGAGGGGGCAGCCGGGGGGGGTCGGGCTCTGCTCCCGGGGAACAGGGACAGGAGGAGAGGGAACGGCCTCAGGCTGGGCCAGGGGAGGCTCAGGGTGGACAGCAGCAGGAATTTCCCCATGGAAAGGGTGCTCAGGCCTTGGCAGGGGCTGCCCAGGGAGGTTTGGAGTGCCCATCCCTGGAGGTGTCCAAGGAATTGCTGGAGGTGGCACTCAGGGCTCTGGGCTGGGGACAAGGTGGGCATTGGGCACAGGCTGGGCTCAATCCTGATGGGTTTTTCCAACCTCAGTGATTCCATGAATTCCAGCACTTCTCCCTGTTGTTTCATTCAGTTTCACCCAGAGAACAGCCAGCACTGCTGCTCCTCTAACTGAGGGAATACCTGCATTCCAAAGATGTGGAGCACCAAAGGAATTTCATTTCAGGCCCAAGGTCTGTGGTGGTTTGTGCTCCTGTCAGATGGAGGGGGCCGGGTTTTCCTGGAATCACTTCCATGCTGGGAACCCCCATCCCTGCAGCAGCTTCTTCACAGCCTGTGACAGCTCCAGAGGCTGGAAGGAGCTGAAGTGGGACATAAAAGAGGCAATAAAACGGGAGGTCAGGATCTGATCCAGATGGGAACCTGGGAATCTGCCGGGAGCGCGCGCTGCTCATTCCCAGCTCCCGGCTTTGCCGTGCTCCCGTCAGTGTGTGCCGTAAGGATGTCAGCAGAGCTGGTGTTGATGGAAAATAGATCCAAACATGCATTAATTGCCAGCTCAGCGAGTCCCAGACCCCTTTGCTCAAAGCAGCTGCCGCTGTTGAGTCATTTGGTTGGAAAATTTTCAGGAACTTTGCGGGGATGAGGTGATTTTCCTTCTTTTCTTTCCGTGTTTTCGTTCCCTCTGCTCCCGATACAGCTTTTCCTGCCTCTGTCCCGCTCCCCCCCCAGTCTGGTGGCTCTGTCTCTCTGTCTCTCAGTTTAGCCCCTCTGGGTGAACCGTCTGCTTGGAAACGCCTCCTCTTCCACGCTGAGTTCCTTGGGTAGAGCGTTACCCGCCGGAAAACGGGATTTTATTTATGGGAAGAGAGGAAGGGAAGTGTTGGTGAGAAAGATGGGGGGGAAGTGTCAGCTTTGGGAAGATGAAGGGTCCTGGGGGCACTTCGGGGTCGGATTTCTGGAGCACAGGTCGGGGCTGGGTCAGGAGCAGCGCTCCAGGAACAGCAAATTCCTGCTGAAAAATGACTTGTAGGGATCCCATTTTTGGAAAACAACAAATGCTTGTGCCTTCTCCTGACAGTTTTTATCCAGAGCTCTGTAAACCGAGAACAACCTCCTGGAATGAGTCCAGATGAGGCCCTGGAGCTGCTCCAGGGCTGGAGCCCCTCTGCTCTGGAGCCAGGCTGGGAGAGCTGGGGGTGCTCACCTGGAGAGGAGAAGGTTCCAGGGAGAGCTCAGAGCCCCTTGCAGGGCCTAAAGGGGCTCCAGGAGAGCTGGAGAGGGACTGGGGACAAGGCATGGAGGGACAGGACACAGGGAATGGCTTCCCAGTGCCAGAGGGCAGGGACAGATGGGATATTGGGAAGGAATTCCTGGCTGGGAGGGTGGGGAGGCCCTGGAATGGAATTCCCAGAGCAGCTGTGGCTGCCCCTGGATCCCTGGCAGTGCCCAAGGACAGGGCTTGGAGCAGCCTGGGACAGTGGGAGGTGTCCCTGCCCGTGGAATGGGATGGGAACTTAAGTTCCCTTCCCACCCAAACCATTCCAGGATTCCAGGATTTAACGATTCAGCACCTGGCACACCAACTCTCCTGCAGTTTTCAAGCCCCCCTACAGCAGGTACAGCTCATTATTCGGCGGATAGAATTCCCAAATTTCTAGAAAAAGTCGATTCTCTGAAAATCAGGGTTTGTGAGCGAATTACCGTGAGTGGGTCTGTGTTCTGTGAGCTGGAATAAATGTATTTTTCGGGATTTCATGGAGAGTGGGGGCGTTTATTGTAAAGTTGGCAAAATAATATTCCTGGAGCTCTTGGGCGGCCTGTTCAGGAAAAAGAAAGGAATTAGAATTGCAAATCAGGATTTCATCATCCTCAATCAGCGTGGCCAGCACGGAGGGATGAATGAGAAGCTGCTCAGGAGCCCCAGCAGTCACAGCCTTCCCAGACCCATAGATGGCTTTGTGCTCCCAGAGTGCCGCTGGCACGTGGCAAAAACGCAGGAATTCCGATATTTGGGAAAGGGTCGATGCTGCCCTAGGGAACAGAGAATAAAATGCCAGGAGCAGCGTGGGGGAGGTTCCTCTCGGGGTGGTTTTTGGGGATCAGCCGGGGTGGTTGTGTGTTATCCCGATTATTCCGTAATTAGCAAGGAGGAGGAAGAAAAACATCACTGAAAACAAATTTAGGATTTATTTCTCTGGGGTGAAGCCCCCATCTTACATCAGTGCAGGTCTTTAATCTGAGAAAACAGAGCACAGAATAAACTTATTTTTATATTCTCTGCTTCTGGTTTGTCTCGAAATTCCCGAAATATCCGCTGCTGCTTTCCAGGTTGCTGTGAGGACAGGGAACATTCCTGAGCCTCCACAGGATGCTGCTGCTGATTGAGGGAATAAAGGTGCCCGAGCGCTGAGGGCCTGGAGAGTTTCAAGGCAGCAGCAGAGCAGGGGCTGCCTTATGTAACTTTGCTGAAAGATGTGGAAAAAAAAACCGTTCCGGGCTGGTTTTCCGGTTTTGTGCGATTTTTCAGGAAATGTCTGAAGTTTCCCTGGAGGAGCAGCAGTGTTGGGGCTGCCAGGCTGGCCCGGTGGGAGGAGGGCTCCTCGTTAGCGCCGCTTGCGAAGGCTGATTAACAAATAGATGGAATCTGGAGGTGCGGCTTCGGACCCAAATGGACAATTTGGGGATTTGGGAAGCGCGTGGGAGTGGCAGGGAGGGAGGCCCAGCGGGTTCTGATGCCAGCCCTGGGAGTTTTACCCGTTTCTGTCCTGTTGATCCTGCAATTCCCGGGTTTGCACTCGGGATAATTATTGAACTGTCTAAGAAACTACAGGAGAAAAATCCCAGGGAATGATTATTATCCTTCCCAGCCAGCCACCCTGTGATTACTGCCACGCTCCCTGCAATTAGCCACGTCAAATTCGGGATGCTGGATGCAGGGAAAGGCTGGATTGTGAAGGGAGACGCCAGAAAAAACGGGAATGGGCGGGGGGGGAAATGCACAAACTCAGCGTGGTGGGGCAGGAAAAACCAACAGCTCGTGGAAGTGTCTGCTCCAGAATTACCAGGGAATTAATTTGGGCTTTTTTTCAGAGAAGAATGAGGAGAATGTTGGTGGCCAATGTGGCAGATGTTCGTTCCACAGGGTGGGGTTGTCCAGGCATGGAGGGACAGGACACAGGGAATGGCTTCCCAGTGCCAGAGGGCAGGGATGGATGGGATATTGGGCAGGAATTGTTCCCTGGGAGGGTGGGCAGGCCCTGTCACAGGGTGCCCAGAGCAGCTGTGGCTGCCCCTGGATCCCTGGCAGTGCCCAAGGCCAGGCTGGAGCAGCCTGAGATAGTGGGAGGTGCCCCTGCCCCTGGAATGGGATGGGCTTTAAGGTCCCTTCCATCCCAAACCATTCCATGATTCCATGATTTGGATACATCTGTGTATCTGTGTATTCACCTCCATCCGTGGATGTTCGGATAAGCATGGATAAGCTGCAGAATTCTATGGTCTCCACAAAATTCTTCACCACTCAGAGTAACACTGGCTCCTGCCAAACCAGACTGGAGATGCAGCAAGGCCAAGGAGAGGTGCAGACCTTCGGAGTGTGGATTATCCATTCTCCATCCCAACCTTTTCCTTAAACCTTTAATTTGCCCCTATTTTTATAAATATTTTCTGTTTTTATAAACAATGCCAATAGAAAAATATGAATAGAAATGAATAATAATGAATAGAAATGAATAATGAATAGAAAAATACGGATTTATGTCTCATCTCTGGGTTAGAGGAGAGAACCACACTGTTTTTCCAGTCGGGAAGAGCCTTTCCTTAGCTTTGAGTGCGTCGGAGCAGCCTGGGAGTCTGAGTGGGGATGGAATGACACTGCCACTCTCCCCCTTCCCTGTATTTTTAAATTGGATTTGGCATCTTAATCGCTACAACAGCTCCTCATTCCGCCTTTCCTGCTCGGAGTTAACTGCAGGGAGCAGGGCTTGGATTATGGATCCTCTGAGATCCACGGGGTGAGCCCTGCTCCGTCCCCTGCTGTCCCCTGCTGCTGCCTTGGCACCCCTTCCTTGGGAATAGGGGATGTTACGGATCGCTGATGGCTGATGAAATTTACCCATCACCTCTACAAATCCCGCTCACACATCACCTGTAAAATCCCATTTATCCATCCCCTGTAAAATTCCGTTTATCCATCACCTACACGAATGCACCACCTATAAAATTCCCCTTTATGCCCGTTTCCCGACACCTCTGATTCCAGCTGATGGATAAAATCCCTTCCCTTGGTTGTCAAGGTGAAACGTCTGGAGACTTCAGGGGAAAAAACCAAACCCGGCGAAGGGAGAATGTTTCTGTGCCTGCTGCGCCTTCGCTGCCCCTGAACTTTGCGCTCCCGGGGGGAAAAGCGCCGCAGCCGCCCGGCCCCATCGGCGTCCCTTTGTCAGCCCCGCAAGGTGCGGGCGGGGCAGGGCGGCGTGGGCAGCTCCCTGCCAGCATTCCCGATCCATCGCCCGGCGCCGCTGGAAGCGCTCTCCTTCTCCTCCATCCCTCCGTCCTCGGCTCTCCCAGCCCTGCCTTTGTCCCCGGGTCCCCTCCCGGCTCCGGCGGGGGCNATTTCATGCAGACAGAGCCGCAAATCCGCCGGCGCTGCGCGGGGCGAGGCTGCGGCTGGTCCCCGCTGCCGGGGTTTTCCCGCAGGCACGGCACCTGGAGCCGGGCAGGGATGGGCAGGGCCGGGAGCCCGTGCGGAGGCACAGCCCCGCTGCCGGGTGACAGGAGGGACAGCGGGAGCGGCAGCAGGAGCGCAGAGCACTCCGCTCGCCGCTCGCAGTGACCCCTGGCAGGGAGCTGGCAGCCCTGGCAGCGCTTTCCTGCCCTTCCCGCTTTGGCGGGATGGAAAATCCAGGCCTTTTCCCACCAAGCCCCGCTCCCGGCTGCCTGTAACCCCTCAGCTGGAGCTGCATCCCTGCTGCACCCCGGGAATCTCATCCCTGTGGATGCTCCGCGGGAGGGACCCGCCAGCGGAGTTTCTGCAGCGTCACAAAACTTTCGGCTCTGAAGGAAGGAGGGATGTGACCTGGAAAGGAGAAACGGGAAAAAGGGGATGTTGCTGCAGCTTGGAAAAGCCTTTTCCCCCCCGTCTCAGGATCACTGGAAGGGATTATACAAATGAGAGCAGGAAACTGCAGTCAAGGGACTGCCAGAAATAGATTCCTTTTCTCTTTCTCCTGCTAGAAATGAAGAGATTTGGGAGTCCATAGAGGCTGTTCCACAGGCACCCCCACTTTTTGATTCCTTCTCTAGAAAGTGACATCCACCTGCAATGGGAGTTGCCATGTAATCCCAAAGAATAAAAACTCCTGGAAACATCTCCGTGCCACTGAGCCGACTTCAGAGAGACACAAGTTTGGGATAAGCAGGACGTGTCCTGGCTCTTCTCGGATGATAGAAGGGAAGGATCAGCCGGGAAGATGTTAAATATTAATATTTTACCCAACCGCCGCCATTCGTGGATTTGGTGAGTATGCCATGGGTTTGTCTGGATCGCAGCAGTTCTGGTGGGCACAAAAGCTTGGAAACCAGGACTTTTCCTGGCTGGAAAGCAGCTGCTGGACGGGAGCATGGATAAGGGGGTTCCTGGAGCTGTGGGGTTGCTGAATATTTTCTTCTCCAATCTTCCCTGCTCAGAGTTTGATCTGAGGCGCCCTCGTGACGCCTCCGAACGGGGACTTCAGGGACGGGGTGGGGAAAGGATGGAAAACTTCCTGTTGTCCTGGTTTATTTTCCTTCTCAGGTGTTTATGAACCTCAGTTTTCCTTTAAAAATTAACGAGTCCCTAAAATGTCCTTTCCCTGGAGCGACTCCGTGGTGCCACCTCGGCACCTTCTCCGGGCTGTTGGCAGCCCCTGTTGCATTGTAAGGAGCAGATGGAGCAGCTGCTGCCGCCTCTGCTCCGGCCAGGGCAGGGCGAGAGGGAGAGGAGAGGGAAATTCCAGAGGCATTTCCCAGGCTGGGGTTGGGAGATGGCACCAAAATGTTGCTTTATAGGTGAAGATCCGCTGGTGGAGTTCAGGGCTGGAGTCTTTGGGTGGTGTGATCCGTGTGGTCTTCCAGTGTGGATAATCTATGGAATCTGTGAGAATGTGGAGATAATTTTGTGGTTTAGATGTTCAAATCCTGCATTCTGGGATCTCACCTGTGCACAGATACTCTGGTTTTACACAGAATTCATTCTCTGGGATCTCATTAGGACTGACATTCGTTTCACCCTAGGATGAACCCTTGGAGATCATCCCGTAGGTAGGAATAAAAATATCCAGGCTCTGAGCCTTGGGATGCTGCTGGGGCTGGGTTGGGTTCTCCAGAGCACGTCCTGCTCCTCAGGGACAGCCCTGTGTGGACTTCCAGGGACAAGAGAACGGGAAGGGAAACGTTTAGAGAAGAGGAAAAATGCAGGGCCTGGATTAAAGTAATGGAATCCTGGAATGGGTTGGGTTGGAGATCATCCCATCCCACCCCTGCCATGGGCAGGGACACCTCCCACTGTCCCAGGCTGCTCCAGCCTGGCCTTGGGCACTGCCAGGGATCCAGGGGCAGCCACAGCTGCTCTGGGCACCCTGTGCCAGGGCCTCCCCACCCTCCCAGGGAACAATTCCTTCCCAACATTTCTTCCTAACATCCAATCCATCCCAACCCATCTTGGAATTTTTCCCACAGCTTCCCCCTCGATGTTTTGCAGGGGCAGTTGTTGGTTTGGTTTGGGAAGTTCTTCCTGAGGAGGAGCTCCAGTAAGCCAAGAAAGAGGAATATTAGGTGGGAAGTGTTAATTAATTTACCAGAGTTACAAATGAAGGGGAGAGGAGAGACCATGGGGATGAGTTATGGACAGATGAGGGAATTATGGAAATGAGGGAAGAACCCCATTTCTGTGGTTGCAGGAGAAGAGAAATAATTTTAGCTCTAGGAACTGGAACAAACACTGAGCACCCCGAAATCCCAGCAGGGGAGGTTGGCAGGGAGGGGCCTGGGACAGATCGGAGCCATCGGATCAGTCAGGGAAGTTCCAGGTAATTAAAGCTGTGCAGCTCAAAGGGAGTCTTGTCAGGGGATGGATTTAGGAAGGAAGGGATACAGTTATCCCATAAAAACTCCCTTCACCTGTGCCCAGGTGGAAACAAAGCCAGTTCTTCACCCTGTGCTGGCCTAGCTTGGGTCAGACTGAGCCTTGCTAATCCTGACCTGCTATTCCAGCTCCTGGTTGCTGTTCAGAGCCCACTTTGTGGGTGAGACCCATTCATTCCTGGTTGAAATTTCTTCAGGGATTTCTTTCCTCTGGAATAAGTTTTTTGGGCTTCTTCAGAGCTTCTCCCTCCTCTGTCCCATCATCCAAAAGGAAACTTTTACCTGGACCTTCACCCTGGCCTGGGGAAAGGTGTCCTGCCCTGGCAGGGGTTGAATTAGATGACCTTTCAGGCTCCCTTCCAGATCATTCCATGATTCCATGGATGGCCTTCAGCTTCCATGCTCTCCCCCAGGCTCAGGAGAGGAGCCGGTGCCTTCCGTCCCTGTGGGCAGCGTGGGACATCGGTCACTGCTGCTTTGGGGTGCAGAGGGGAGGGCTCTGCTCCGTGCTGAGGGGTGGCAGTGGGGCTCAGGAATATGTTCTGGGGACATGGAAACTGGGATTGCACCGGCACAGCAGTTCCTGCTGGAGAAATGTGGGAATTCTTGGTTGTTCACAGGCATGGCTCCAAACTCAGGCCTGGCCCCTGCACTGAGGCTGCAGAGGCTGAACTTTGGTGGGGGTGAGCAGAAACTCTGTCCTGGTATCAAGTGGTGGGACCAAATCCCAGGATTTCTGCCAGCTCAGGAATCTTGGAGAGGTGCTCCACAGCTCCCAGATAGCAGCTGGAGTGGCAGGTCCTCCCGGAACACAAACAGAGTTATCAGTGCAGTGATAACCACGGGATCAGGAGTCACCCCGACCTTGGTCCCCTCAGCTCCCCTGGCTGTGGCTGAGGTGTTGCAGGTGGATGTGAGCCTGGAGGGGTTTTCCATAATGTGGTACCGTAATCATGGAATTACTGAGGTTGGAAAAGCCCTCTGAGGCCATCAAGTCCCCCAGCACTGCCAAGGCCACCACTGCCCCGTGTCCCCAAGGGTCACATCCACACGGCTTTTAAACCCCTCCAGAGATGGGGACTCCACCCCTGCCCTGGGCAGCTGTGCTAGCATTGGAAAGGAAGAAATTTTCCCAAATATCCAANAGTCCGAGTCCCCCCTGGCTGCAGAGACCCCTCGGGATGAGCCTGGATGGAGGAGCTGCTTCCCAGCCCAGCTCTGGGGGTCTCCAGTGAGCATCCCCTGGGATAGTGACAGCCAGGGATGAGCAGGAAGCCCCAGGATGACTTTCTCTGGATTCTGTGACTCCAGAAGGACATGGAGCTGCTGGNTGACCCCCCCTCACTTCACTGACAAATTTCACTTTGATTTTTATATTGAGTTTCAAAATACTCGAGGTTTGCTCTGGGAATTAACACTCTCCACACCTGTGGGTTAAGCCTTCCAGTCACCTTATTTCCATGGATTTTAGCTGGATCTTAAACCATTTTGGTTTTCCTCAAGGATTAATTCAGCAGCCTCCTATAAATAGGCAGGATTTCCAACAAAGCCATGATTTATATCCAGGAGGTAGATTTGAGAGACAGAACTCTGAAATCTGTAGGCACAATTTAGGAAGGAGAGGCCAAATATTTCTCCTGTGCTCACAAGTGCCTGGAGGAAGCACAAAGAACTCGCTGTGTCTGCAGCAGAGACAATGCCTGCCTGGAAGGGAATTTGGGATAAAACGCTGGGATTTAACTGGCAGCGTTGGGCTGGGTGGGAGGCTGGAGATGGAGGGATTCTGGTGGAGGGATGGGGTTGGCATTTCCTGACCTTTCCCTTCTCTTCAGGCTGGGGCTTTTCAACTTGTTCCTGGCTGTGTTTTCCTGCTGCTTTTGAAAGGCAGCAGATAAGAGTTCAGGGCTGCTCCTGACGTGTTTACATTTCCATGTTTCCATTCATTATCTGCACTTCCAGGGAGAGGATCTGGGCAGCTTCACTGGGATGGGAAACTTCTCAGCCACATTCATGGACATCTCTGCCTGTCATGCACACAGAGCTGTTTTTCCAGGCTATTCCTCCTCCTCCTCCTCCTCCTCCTCCTCCTNGGAATTCCTGGCTGGGAGGGTGGGGAGGCCCTGGAATGGAATTCCCAGAGCAGCTGTGGCTGCCCCTGGATCCCTGGCAGTGCCCAAGGCCAGGCTGGAGCAGCCTGGGACAGTGGGAGGTGTCCCTGCCCATGGCAGGGGGTTGGAATCATGGAATGAGATGATCCTTGAGGTCTTTTCCAGCCTGAACCATTCTGGGATCCCGTGAATGCAAACTCAGCTCTCAGCATTTCTAAGAAATTTGGGGCTTTTCCCGCTCTCACATTTTAGCAGGATTAGGGATGCAGATCCTGTTCTGAAAGCTTGATCAGGATTTCTTTCCTAACCCTCTTCTCCAGGGGCTAATAACTGGGATATGGATTTCTTTTAGCTCCAAACCCCCTGGCAGATGAGGCAGTCTCCGGTGCTCAGTGAGGAGACAAGGAGTTTCTTTTCTTCTTTCCAGCAGAAAGAAGCGAAATTTAATAAGGGGAGTTTGGGCTTCCTGCTGCCCTGGGGTTTGTCCCACACAAAGAATTCCAGAAGCTGAGCGAATTGTTCTGTTGAAACACAGCCTCCACAGCCTGTGATTCCCAGCTCTGCTCTCCTGAGAGCAGCTCCCTGTTCCCACTGAGCCAGGCCCCTGCAATTTATCCCTTGGGAAGGGGGGAATAATGGAAGAGCTTTTCCAGGGGCTGGGCAACATTCCCAGCCACTTGCTGTGCTCAGATTCTTCTGCCCAGGATAAATCCAGGCACTCCCTGTGTCCGAGTTCCCTTCCCAGCACAGAGCAGGGCAGGTGGATGTTGGGATCTGTCCTCTGCTCCCCAGGCCCAAAGCTCAGCCCAAGTTTAATCCTAAATTTAATCCAAAGGATTTTCCGCTGCTTTTTCCTGTCCTGACTTCCACAGGAGCCTCCTCAGGACTTCTCCAAGGAATCCAGGTGTGATTAAAAACTTTCTCCCCAAACTGCAACCCCAAACCTGTCATCATCATCATCCCTCTCCTGTCCCCACTGCCCCGGGAATTCTGGATTGTGGCAGAAGGATTCTGTGCCTGGATGTCACCAGAGCTGAACTCTGGGGCCGGGCAGGGAACATCTTCGCTGCTCATTTTGAGGCAGCAGCTACAAAAGAAAGATTCTGGAGCTTAGAACCGTGGAATCATGGAGTAAATGGAATCACGAATCCTGGAATGAGAATATCCTGAGCTGGAGGTGACCCAGAGGGTTAAGCCCAGCCTATACCTCAGAACACCTTCACTACATGCTTTCTGAAATGGGATTTTTGATGAGGATTGGACAATTATTCCCTAAACCCTGTGAACTCCAGTAAAAAGAGCCACTCCGTTACCTCTGGGAGCACGCAGAGTGTCCTTCACAGCATTTGCTTTGTCTTGGTTCAGGTTATCACAGAATCCCAGCCTGGGGTGGGCTGGGAAGAGCCTTAAATTCCCTCCCGCCCCATTCCCCCAGCACGGGCAGGGCCGGCCCTCGCTGCTCGTTCCGATCGCGTTTTGATCGATTTGAGCACTCGATGAAGGGTGTGGAGAAAGGAAAACAAACCCGCCGAAGGTTCAGGGCAGAGAAAACCTCCTCGTTTGGCTGCTGCTGAAGGAGCCGCCAGGTTTTCCAGCCTTTCCTTGCTGAGTTCACCAGACGTGCGGGGCTGCTTTGAAAGCTCCCGCTGACGTCAATGGAGCGGCGGAATGGGAGCATCCGCACATCCCAGCCGGGCCCTGGCACCGCTCCAGCCCCGGGCTGCTCCCAGAAACCCTCCCCGGCACGCAGGGAATCGGTTCTGTCCGGTGCAATTAACACCGGTGACATGAGGGATGTGTTACCGTGCTAAAGCTGCTCGTTAAATGCTGGCATTTTCCTGTTTTCGGGGGAGAAAAAAGCAAATTCCAAAGTGACAGAATTGTTGCTTGGCTTAAAAAGGGGTTTAATAATCATTTTACAGGGTCCATTCAGCATTTTACAGGGTCTGTTTCTCCCCAGCCCCAAACACTTGTATGGTTTTGTTGCTTTTTTAATGTAAACTCGTATTCAGAAGTCTCATTTTTTTATGTAACTCAGAATTCTAGGGCAGAAAATGCCTGCGAGCCTTTCAGAGCAGTTCCGCTTTTTTTAGCTTTTTGTTGGGAGGAAAAGACTGGGAAAAACGTGTTAATTGTCTCAGTCTGGGAATGCTGTGAAGGAGCTCAGTCGGGAACCAACCCATGACACTGAGCTGATGAATTCCTGCTGGGAGGCCTCATCCCACAGATCCTTTGGTTTTTAAGGGATTGTGCCAGTTGATCCAACCTTTCCTGTTGAATCTGAGCACGGGACAGCATCTGCTCAGCCCCCACAGAGCACGGGAGTGGGAAATGCTGGGAGAAATGGGAATTAGAGTGGGAAATGGGAGTGGGAAATGCCAGGAGAATTGGGAATTAGTGGGGGAAACAGGAGTGGGAAATGCTGGGAGACTTGGGAATTAGTGGGGGAAACAGGAGTGGGAAATGCTGGGAGACTTGGGAATTAGTGGGGGAAACGGGAGTGGGAAATGCCAGGAGAATTGGGAATTAGTGGGGGAAACGTGGCCAGGATGAGGTCTCAGGGCACGGCGGGGAAGGGGAAATCAGATGATCTTCACTCTCTGTAGCACTACGGAAAATTCAACTCCCAGGTTTATTCACCCTGGTGATGAGGGAAAAAAAAACCCGGGATACAGAGGTTGGAGAGCAGCGAAGGGCATTGGGAGACCTCTGCAACCTGGAGGAGCATCCATTGGATCCCCCTGGCTGGGATGAAACCCTCGGAAGGCATTCCTGAATCCTGGAATGGTCTGGCTTGGGAATGACCTTAGGGCTCATCCTGTGGGCAGGGACACCTTCCCCAGCCCAGGGTGCTCCTGCTTTTCCCTGGGGCTCCTCCGTGTCCCTTGGGAATGCTGAAGAGGCTCCAGTCAGTGCCCGGGGCTTGGATTCCCTTCCAAAAGACCATCCCTGAGTCAGGCCGGGTGCTTTTCCGGGTGCTTTTCCCGGGAAGAGGCTGCTCCTGGCTGCTCCTGGCTGCTCCTGCTGCCTGGGCTCTCCTGCCGAGTGGAAAATGAAACCTTTACAGGAGAGAAAACAAAAGAATCCAAAAGGCCGCGGCTGCTGCAGGGAGCAGGGGGAGCTGGGGCACTGCAGCTTCGCCAGGGTTTATTCCCAAAATCATCTCCCTTCGTGCAGGAACTTCCCAGGCACATTCCAGGGTTTATTCCCGAAATCAGCTCCGTTCCACAGGAACTTCCCAGGCAGATTCCAGGGTTTATTCCCAAAATCAGCTCCGTTCGTGCAGGAACTTCCTGGGCACATTCCAGAGTTTATTCCCAAAATCAGCTCTGTTCAGCAGGAACTTCCCAGGCAGATTCCATCCCAAGCAGGGGGGGCTTGGCCCGGCTCCGGCATCACCCCTGGGATTGCAGGGGGAGCTTTGGGGGGTTTTTGCTGTGTCTCCCTCAGGTGTTTCCGTGGCAATTCCAAATAAATGTGAACAATTCAGGTAAGCAGCAACTGCAGAACTAAACCTGATTCTGGAGGTTTCTGTAGCTCTGAAACATCGTAAAAATTCCCACTTTTCTGGTGGAAGATTCCCACAGCTCCTTTTCTGGCTGTTTAGGTTTGCCTGGATTGGATATCAGCAGGAAATTTGGGGTTGTAATACAAGTGGCACACGTGGAATTTGGGATTAGGGCAATTCCCTTCTGTCTCCCTTTGCTTCCCCGGGAGCTTCTGGATCACAGGGATTGGGGGATCCTATGAAATGTCCCAGGCTGTGCTCCCGGTCATTGTGAGGGAATGATGCTCAGTGTTCCCTGGAAGCTCCAGGATATTCCAAACTGCTGTTTATCCCAGTTTTCTTACATGGAGGCCATAGGCGTAGGTTTGCTGGTGGAATGAGAGTGAAGTGAATTAATCCAAAGGGTTGGGTTCCTTTATAAAATATTTTTCAAAGCCATGGATGAAACATGATGGGGTGATAGGACAGACTCCTGGAACCATTGCATTATTTGATGGGTTTTTTGGGGTAGGAATAGGAAAAAGCAGAGAACTGGGAAAAGTAAATATGGTTGGAAAAGATGCCCAGGGAGTGGAGTGGACTTTTGCTCCCACAGGATTGAACTTTGCCATGGATAGCTCCCAGAAAAGCAGATTTGCCCCACTGGAAGCAGCAGATTCCGTGGTGCCTCCCTGGCTCGGGAGCATTCGGATTTTGGGGGTTTGGCCCATGCTGGAAAGCCCCAGCAGGAGCCGAGCACAGCAGCTGGGATCGGTGGGATTGTTTCTGGGAGTCAGGGATTGGGAGAGGAGCTGCCTTTGGCAGACAGGATATTTTTGGCTTTTAGGAGAGCACGAAATACAACTCTGAGTACTCGAGTTGAGGCTCCCAACAGGGGAGCTCTGGCTGGGAGCTGAGGATGAGAGTGGGCGATCCTGGAGCATCCATGGGATTCCACAGGGACAGGCTGCTCCAGGGAGCCCGGGATCACCCAGCCAGGAGGAATTCAGGCCTGCAGGGGGATGAGCAGGACCCTCGGTGTGTGAAGGTGGGGAAATGAGAAATAAACACTTGGTTTGCTGCGTGTCAGAGAAGGAGAAGGAGCTGGGAAGGGCTGGACGTGGGTAGCGGGAAAGGTGAAACAAGGATGAACCCAAAACTGCTGGGAGTAACGTGAGAAATAATGTGGAGACTGGGAAGGAGCGTTTGGAGCAGCAGCCTCGGGATCTGGGGCAGCACTGGCGTCTTTCCTGGGAAGGCAGAGCAGCTCTGAGGAGCTCAGGGCTGGGAGCAGCAGACGAGGAGAGCTGGGGGTGCTCACCTGGAGAGGAGAAGGCTCCAGGGAGAGCTCAGAGCCCCTTGCAGGGCCTAAAGGGGCTCCAGGAGAGCTGCAGAGGGACTGGGGACAAGGCATGGAGGGACAGGACACAGGGAATGGCTTCCCAGTGCCAGAGGGCAGGGATGGATGGGATATTGGGCAGGAATTGTTCCCTGGGAGGGGGGGCAGGCCCTGGAATGGAATTCCCAGAGCAGCTGTGGCTGCCCCTGGATCCCTGGCAGTGCCCAAGGCCAGGCTGGACATTGGGGCTGGGAGCAGCCTGGGACAGTGGGAGGTGTCCCTGCCCATGGCAGGGGTGGCACTGGGTGGGCTGTGAGGTCCCTCCCAACCCAAACCAGTCTGGGATTCGAGGATCCAGTTCAAATCTCTGTCCCTCTGTGATTAGCTACCTGTAAGTGTTCTCTGGCTTTATGTGCCACACTGGTGTGTTTGCCACTTTCAGGGAATATCAGGATCCTTTGGGAATTGTAGGACAGATCCCCACACGGGGGAGACTGACAGAATGCCAGGACTCAGAAAGGCCTTTCCCCACCTGACCTCACAACCTCATTTCCAAACAGGTTCTGTTCTTTCATCTCCGGGTGTTTATGCACATCTCAAAGTGCGTCTGCAGCCTTCACCTTCCAACATATTCGCTGGAAAGAACATTGGGAACATCCTAAGTTCCTTTTTTGGATGAATAAAACCCCTCTCCCTGTGCATTATTGTAGAATCCCAGAGTGGTTTGGGTTGGAAGGGACCTTAAGAGTCACTTAGTTCCACCCCTGATGGAGGGACACCCTGGGCAGGGACACCTCCCACTGTCCCAGGCTGCTCCAAGCCCTGTCCAGCCTGGCCTTGGGCACTGCCAGGGATCCAGGGGCAGCCACAGCTGCTCTGGGAATTCTATTTCAGGGCCTCCCCACTCTCCCAGGGAACAATTCCTGCCCAATATCCCATCCATCCCTGCCCTCTGGCACTGGGAAGCCATTCCCTGTGTCCTGTCCCTCCATGCCTTGTCCCCAGTCCCTCTCCAGCTCTCCTGGAGCCCCTCTGGGCCCTGCAAGGGGCTTTGAGCTCTCCCTGGAGCCTTCTCTTCTCCAGGCTCTGGCATTCCCAGCTCTCCCAGCCTCGACAGTCTCTTCCTTTTGGATTCCTTGTATCCCATCCCTGGATTTGTTACCTTGTGTTGCCCTGATTCCGTGGCTGTTTTTCTCTCTCAGTGGTTTTAGCTGCTGTGTGCAGGACCAAAGTGTGGGATTGGGAATCATTCCCTGCAAACCCCTGGGGTCGGTTTAAGCTGTGCCAATCGTGTGGGATGGGCAGCGAAGCCTCCGGGCCGGGCGTGCCCCGTGCCCTGCATTCCAGTGAAATATTGCCCAGCTTTTGTTTTCATGGCACGGCCACATGAGCGCTGACCCCGGAGCTGTTCGGCCGAGCGGCGAGCCCCTGCTGGCTGATTCTCCATGCAGCACACACGGGAGCAGGACTATTCTGGGATCGGATCCCGGGAACAGCGGTGACTCATCAGCTGCAGCAGCACAAGGAGATGAGGAGCTATTTATTACAGCTCTTCCAGGCTGTGAATTCTTCTGAGCAGCCAGTTCAGCTCGGAGTTATGTAATTATTCCTCCTGGATGATTTCTCTTATTGGTTTGTAATTACAAAATCTCCTCAGCACACTCCTGGATTTTAAAATGAAATCCTGGGAATGACTTCATGTGAGGAGAAGGGAGAGATTCGATCTTCCCTCGTCTGTGTTTGTTTTGTTTGGCTTTGGCAGGGATGGGTTTGTGGTGGTGTTGCACAAACTTCACCTTTGCTTGGTGAAACTTTCGCCCGTCATTTCCTGGTTTGGAAGTTTAGAAACAAATGTTTGGGGTGAAATCCTCTGGTCTTGGAAACTGGCAGGAGGGGAGTTCCATGGGGGAGTTCCCGGCTCGTTGGGTGGGAGAAGGGCTGGAGCTGTAACTGTTGGAGGAGTTGTCCTTACACCTCCCAAATGCCGGCTCTTCCCAGGGATGGATGAGCGGATCCAGGAGTTTCCAGGAGGGTGTGCTGCCCTCCCCCAGCTGTCCCTGTTTCCATAAACAGCCGGCATCGCCCGTACGTGCTCATCCCAGGAAAAGCATCCCCACTCCTCCCCAGAAGTGAGAGGAAGATTATTGGCAAAACCTTTTTCCTAAAAAAGAGAGGGAGGTGGGTGTGAAGCCCTCCCCGAGGCTCCTGGAACAGCCTGGGCGTGGTGGGAGCCTGGAGCTGAGCTGGGGATGCTCCTGGTGCCACCCACAGCCCTTGGAGCAGGAGTGGAGCTCTGGAGCAGCCTTCCCAGCCTGCAGTGTCCCTTTCCAGCCGTGTGGAAGCAGATCCTCCATTCAGGATCCTGCTCCAGGGCATCCAGGAGAGCTGAAAGCAGGGAATTGGGGATCTGTTGAACTTCACCAGAGTTCTGGCTCCTGACAGGCTGCACCCGTGCTTTGCTGAGGGGTTGGATAAATATTTCTTAGTGGTAATCCCCATTAAAAGAGAAAAAAGCCACGTCCTGCTATTTGTGATCTCAGAACTGTGCTATAAACTCATCACAGCCTGAGTATTCCAGAAGTTACACAGAGGCTGAGATGGCAGAGCTCTTGGAAAGCTCTAAGTCACATTTTAGTGTCTGGTTATCTTGGGGAAGTCTGTTATTTTTACACTGATCGTGGATAATTTGGCTTTAATCTTTATTCTGTGCTCTGTTTTGACATTGCTGGTCAATTTTTATCACTCCCTTAGGAAGAGACATGTAAAGATGGTTTAGCAATGGGTTTGGAAAGGGAGATTAATCCGAAATCAGAAGGCAGGGATGGGATGGGTCTGTCTCAGGTGTTGGGTGTTGGGTGTTTCAAATCAGATTTTTTTTCCCCCAAGATCATGTAGGATCATGGAATTGTTTAGGTTGGAAAAGCCCTCTCAGACCATCGGCTCCAACCATCCCCAGCACTGCCAAGGCCACCAGTGCCCCGTGTCCCCAGGTGCCACATCCACAGGGATCTTAAATCTCTCCAGAGATGGGGACTCCCCCCTGCCCTGGGCAGCTGTGCCAGGGCTGGACAGCCTTTCCATGGAGAAATTTTCCCAATATCCCAGGTGGGTGAGGAATGAGCCATCCCAGTCCTGATGGTGTCAAGAGTCTCTGATCCCAGCTCTTGTTCTTTCGGGAGCCGTTTCCTCTGCCAGCCCCTTATCCCAGCCATGGGATCCGTGGCTCAGTGTCCCCTGCCCGCCTGTATCCCTGCTCCAGAAACTCCTGGAACACTCCTTGGCCTCGGCTGAGCGTCGTGTGGGGTGGGATTAGGGGATCAGAGGAACAGGGCCGGGCTGAGCCCTGGACAAACTTCACCGGAAAACCCCCCAGGGAAAGATCCTGAAGGCAGCCGGAGGAAGCGCAGGCAGGAGTTTCTTATAACTCATCCCCGTGTCAGCTAAAAGGAGAATTCCCACACACGTCAGCGCTTCCCGGCTCCGGCAAAAGCCCCGGGGGCGTTGGAGCCGGGTGACATCACAAGGATCGGGAATGAATTCACGGCGAGGATGACGCCAGGGAAAATTCCGGGCTTTGGCGGCTGAGCTGAGCCTTGCAAAGCGGGGCAGGGAAAGGCTGAGCGCGCAGAGAGGCTCCGTGTGCGTCTCAGTTTGATCTGAGCCCGGTTTTGGGGCCGAGAGCTCCTTGTTCTCCCAAACGAGCATTTCCTGGTGGCCCTGAGCGCGGAGCAGGCGGGATTCCGTGGCTCTGTGATCCCACGTCCATCCTGGTGCTGGATGAATTCTCCAGTCCCCCGTGAGCACTCAGCAGGGCCCTGGAGCTCGCGGGGCTCTGGGACACTGGGGCTGGGGAGAGCAGCTGGGTCCCAGCTGTTGGCACTTAGGGACACTCATGAGGACAGGGATTTACTGGGCCAGAGTGGCACTGAAGGAGAGGCTCTGTCTCTATCTCTCCATTTAAGTGCATAAAAGGACTTCTGGAAAATCCAGAGAATAAATATTGGCTGAAGGAATAGAGGTCTGAGAGTGAAGGCTTGAAGTGGGGCTGGATTGAATGTCCCAGTTTCCCTCAGATCACAAAAGGCTGCCGACATTTTTCATCCATAAAGACAGGAAATTGTTTGGAGTGGAGGCTGGAAGAACAAGCTGACCCCCTTTTGCTTTGCTGCGTTCAAATTGTGCAGCGTAAGAACCATTCCATTAAACTCTGCCCTCACTGCTGTTCCCCCAGACCAGTTTAACTCCAGGAAAGGCAGCCCAGCTGATGACAGATGGAATATTATGGATTTATTTCAGATTTAAAGTGTCAAAAAATGGATTCTGGCAGGGAAAAAAATACCTGTTTTCCTGAGGAAACACAGAAAATTGCCAAAGCTCTAAGAAAAGTGTCACCTTCAGTGAGGCCTGCCGTGTCACACAGCAGCCGTGGGGGGAGGAACCGTGTGAGGCTGACAAAGGTCAGCTCGTTCTTCGTGCAGGCCGGGAGGGGCTGGGGCTGCAGGGATGCACAGGCAGTGGGGAGCATCCATGGAATCATGGAATCATCCAGTGCCACCCCTGCCATGGCAGGGACACCTCCCACTGTCCCAGGCTGCTCCCAGCCCCATCAGCTCTCCTGGAGCCCCTTTAGGCCCTGCCAGGGGCTCTGAGCTCTCCCTGGAGCCTTCCCCTCTCCAGGTGAGCACCCCCAGCTCTCCCAGACTGGCTCCAGAGCAGAGGCTCCAGCCCTGGAGCAGCTCCTTGGATCTTTATGGAATAAGAGATGGAGTTTGAAGTATTGACCAGCCCCTCATGTAACCCTTCAGTAAACTCTGGAATTCCATCCTCCCTTCAGAAGAAGTGGAATTTCTCAGGGTCGTGCTGCAGGGCTCCGGGCTCCCAGCTGGGGACAGTGGCAGCCAGCACTGCCAGCCCAAATCCTGTCTCTCTCTGCTTCTCCGAGTTTGTGGATTTGCCACTCACCTTTTCTTATGCAATGTAATATCTTCTCCGTGGCTTCATTTTCTCTCCTGTTATTAGGGAAGCAAAGGAAAAGCTCTCCTGGGCATGAATGAGGAGCTGTGTAATGGGTTGCAATGGCTCCATCCAAACCATTGAGCTGTCTTGTGAATATCTATTTAATCAGTGCTTTTAAAAGAGCTGATTTGTGCTAAGTGGTTTTTCTTTCTTAGACTGCAGAGAGAATCTCATCCTCTTGTGAAGATGCAGCACAGGCAGCCTGGCTATTCTGGGCTTCAATGGCTCCATTGAGCCGGGAAGAGGTTCAAGTAGCAGGGATCCTATTCAGATGATCGTGGAGCCGCTGTGAGGAGGGAGCACTGCAGCATGCTCTGCTGGGATGGACTGCCAGGGTTTATTAACTCCTCCATCCCACTCAAGTCAATCAGCAGCTCGGTTATGTTTTCTACTCCACACATCTGCTGTGCTTTGGGAGTTAGGCCAGCTCTGGATGTCTTGGAGACACCCAGGTTTCAGCCCTCGCTCCTGCAGGGAACTTTGCTCCATCAGCCCTCACCCAGTCAGAGCAGTGGATTCTTGAGGTGGCACTGCTGCCTCTGTCGCACACAGACACGAAGGAGGACACTTAGACTCACGTCAGGCGAAAGGGCCAAAAAGGGGAAGGCCTCTTTATTCAGACAGTTATATACCTTCTTAACAACCACCGTGGATTGCAGGGTGAATATTACCACCCCTCAATCACACTGGTCAAAGGAAATATCCATCAAACATCCCCGCCCAGGAGAAAGAATGAAAAACAGTAAGGACAGTTAGACAAACATAGCTGTGTTTACAGAAAAGTGCGTGAGAACTTCTATCACAGAATTAAAACCATCTAAGCACTGCAGAAATCAGGGCGACACTGCCTCTCTGCCACCTCAGGAGAGTCCCAGGGGGGACTCCCACCAGTGTGTCCATGGTTACGTTCTCTGGCTGTCTCAGTGGCTTTTTGCTTCCCCCTCGTGAGAAGGGACTGGGGCTCATTGTGCCGTTGCTCCCTGCAGGTACGAGTTTAGCCAGAATTAGGGGTTTGTGAGTTCACGGCACGCAGAGAAGCACTGATGGGTTCAGATCCAATCCCAGAGAACATTCCTTACAAAGCACAGTAAGAAGCCATCATGAACGTGTTGTGAGCAGCAATAAACCTTTCACCGAAGCAGGGTGAGCCCTGCACAGCTCCCCAGGCTGGCACACGCTGTTCCCCCCTCGCTGCTGTCACTGAGCCCTGCACAGCCTCCCTGCCCAACTACGGCAGCGCCTTGGCAGAAGGCAAAGCCCGAACTGTTCCGGGCTGAGTGCTCAGCACACAAGGCTTTGACACCAGGGTTTTGTTGCCTCTCCTGCCACCCAGCTTATCTTGTTTGCTCCTCACATGATCGCCAGCAGGCCCTGGCTATCTGCGTGACATTTACTGTCCCCTGGTCAGATGTCCTGCTGGGTGACACCGGGGTATTAATAGAGAGTGTCACGTTGGATTCTGGCTGAGGGCTATCAGGAGAATCCTGTTGTTTGCCTCCTGCCCTGGCTCTGGATGTTGATGGTTCCCAGACGCTGCTGGGGCCGGCACTGATCGGCCTCTTGGCCAGCAGCCAGCCCCAGGAACAGCCACACAGTGCCACAAAGGGTTCCTGACCCGAGAACCCAGGGCTGGCCCCAGAAGGACAAAGGAGACGGGTTCCTGCTGGAGGCAGGGTCACCCAGAGCCGTGACACAGGGACACATCCAGGTGGGTTTGGAAAATCTGCAGAGAGAAACTCCATGATTCCCCTGGGCAGCTGTTCTGGTGCTCTGCCACCCTCAGCGTACAGAAGCTCTTCCCTATGTTCAGGTGGAACTTGTGGTTTAGTTTAGGGCTGTTACTCCTTGTCCTGTGGCTGGGCACCTCTGAGAGGTCTGGCACCATCTGTTCCAGCAGCTCCTCAGCAGTTTCAGGTGTTTCCAGCAGCTCCTCACTAATTTCAGGTGTTTTTATCAGCTCCTCACCAGTTTCAGGTGTTTCCAGCAGCTCCTCACTAATTTCAGGTGTTTTTTCTCCTCTGTTCCATCAGTGAGCTCAAACATCTCTTCCTCCCCCTGGGAGTGACCCCTCAGTGCCTCCTCTCCAGGTTTCACCACAGCGAATGTTTCCACACAGTGAGTCAATATTTTTAAATGGATCCACTTTGGCTATCGATTACTTCTGCCCACTTATTCTTCATTAGCTCAGGTCAAACCCTGTACCAATACCCTTTATCAATACCCTAAAACACCCGGGATGGCTCAATTCTTGTTAGCTCAGGAAGGAAGCTTTAACTGCAATCAGATACAATGATTTTGTGCCAGGCCCACACATTTGTGCTTATTCACACTGCAAACTTCACCTTCTGTGTAATTAAGCAGTAATTAATCGTATCAAGTGCTCTGCTCATATTTATTCCAAATTTCCAATGGCTGTGGGTGCTTTGTTGCCTTGTTTGAAGCTCCTGGACTTGATGACTTGTTTCAGATATTAGTTTTGGGCTGATTTTGCTCAGTGCCCCCACATCTTTTTATTTCTTTTGAAAAGCTTTGTGGTTTGGAGGAAGTGGCTCCAAAACAGTGATTCCAGCAAGTGATTTTCAACATGAAACAGAGCTTCTAAGGGATCATTAATTAAGGAAGATCAAAATGAGCCCTGGAGCAGGTCTGGAGAAGTTTTGCAGGTCTAGGGAACATTAGCAGTGTTATTAAATGATATTTTGGGTGCCAGCAGTGCTCTATCTGCTTTCACATCAGCGAAATCAACCCTTCCCAAGAGGGTTTTTAGGAGCTGGTAGAGGTGGGGTGTGAGGAGGCTGCAGGAGCCTTTCCATGATCACTTGAGGTAGGGCTTGAGCAAGGAAGGGTTTGGCAGGGAGAAGACGGGGACTGCTGCCAGCACAAACGTGTTCTGGAGGAGTCACAGGGTGGTTGGGAAACTGGGTGGAGAGAAGGGGCAAAATGGGTGTGTGAGCTCCAGGGATGGAGCGGAGATTCCTGCGCCAGGGAGAGCGGGAGAACTGCGGGGAGGATGGTGATCCAGGCTCCCAGCAGGGTTTGCAAGTTGTGCTTTGGATGGAGGAGCTGGAAGGCTGCTGGAAAGGTTCAGGGGGAATGAAAGCAGATATGGGATGTTGTGTGTAGGGGGTGATGGTGTTCCCTCCTTCCTGAAGCGTCCTATGCTCCTGCAAGGACCAACATCCTGAGCACCCCTGGAAAATCCATGGCCTTGTGTTTGCTGCCTGACCCCACCATTTGGCACAAACCTCATGAAATGTGCTGCAGGACTTTTGCCCTGCCTGGATTTTTGGGCTCACAATCATTCCTTTAGAAGGTTTTGTTCCTGCTGCTCACCACCTCGGTCTTCTCTCCACACTGGAGAAGCTTTTCCTTCTGCTAAATCCAGTTTGCTGTCCTGAGTGATTAAAGCTCATTGCAGACCACGTGATTTAATAGCAGAAAATCGAAATCTGGGCTTTAACTTGACCCTCTTTCCCCCCCTTTTGTTTTGCAGCTGCCCGAGGAGGAGGGGAGGCAGTGTGGGCAGGCAGAGCCTGTCCCTGCCGCCTCCTGTTGAGGGGTCCCTTCCGCCTCACTGGCGGTAGGAAAAATGCAAATTTATGGAAATACTGTCTGGGCTGGCAGGCTTTGTGTTCCCTGGCTCTGCCTGCGCCTGAGCTGGGCTGGGCATTTCACAGGATCGTGGAATCATGGAATGGTTTGTGTTGGAAGGGATCTTAAAGCTCATCTTGTTCCTGCCATGGCAGGGACACCTTCCACTGTCCCAGGCTGCTCCAAGCCCTGTCCAGCCTGGCCTTGGGCACTGCCAGGGATCCAGGGGCAGCCACAGCTGCTCTGGGAATTCTGTTCCAGGACGTCCCCACCCTCACAGGGAAGGATTTCTCCCCAGTATCCCATCCATCCCTGCCCTCTGGCACTGGGAAGCCATTCCCTGGGTCCTGTCCCTCCATGCCTTGTCCCCAGTCCCTCTGCAGCTCTCCTGGAGCTCCTCTGGGCCCTGCAAGGGGCTCTGAGCTCTCCCTGGAGCAGTGTTCCATGAATTATGCTATTAATCCTACCAGGAATATCATCAAGTTGGTGTTTACCCCATCACTCCCACAGGAAAGCTGTTCACTGCTCTGGCTGCTCTCGAGGCACAGATTTTCCTCCGATTTCCAACCTCAGTTTATTCCTGGCCATTTTATCCCCCCTTGTTTTCACACCAGCGTTGTCCTTTAGCACAAAGATCCCGTTTGCTTTGGTGGCCTTTGCTGCTGGCACTTGTGACCCCCCCTCCATGGGGGAACAGCGGGTGCCGTTCCCAACATCCCTGTGATCCATGTGCCAAACCCCTCGGACAGAGCAAACACTTTGTGCCAAAGGGCCAGGATTTTCCATCCTTAATATTGTCCCCTCGAACAGCGCCAGGTGGCAGCTGCTCACGATTTGGATGAGGCAACTTTTGCATTGAGCTTCTGCTGGCCCTGAAATGATCAATGAGAGCTATAAAAAAGATCGTCCTTGGAATCGCATCCGCGGGCTCTGACATTTGCTATCGCAGTGTCCTTTCCCATGGATAGAAAAGATGAAGAGTGCAGGCATTTGAGAGATGTGAAGCAAGGAAAATTTTGCTGAAATGTACCCAACTGGATTAATTCTTATTAAAGGCCGAGTCTCCAAAGGATTTAATGATCTGAATACCATCTTAGGACATTTCCCTGTCTTTTTACTGACAGGCTCCACAGATCCCAATTATGGAGATAAATCCAAAAACCAGGTCAAATAATTATTCCATGAATCAAGTGGAAAGGCCAGATGCATTTCCGAGCACAGCAGCTTTCCACGCGTTCGTTGCTGGACTCTTGGATACCGTGGAGGGGCTGGGGGGAGTTTAAAACATTAGTGCAGGAAACGTGTAAATCTTCCACCTCAAAGGCAGCTCAGGTAAAATGGAAACTCTGCGGTGTCTGTGAGTTGTCACCACGGTTGTCACTTTGTTCCTGTCTCCAGCGTGGCTGACGGCAGATGAGAGGAGCTCTGTGAAGCGGGGCCGGACGGAGCAAAGCAGCTCTGAGTTTCCCCCCTGCTTGAAAAGGCAGAAGTGCCTCTGGAGTCACGCCAGGAGATCCTCTGTTTAAGGGCAGGATGGAATAAAGCCTGGCTCTGGCCAGCGGCCTCCTGATGCTCCGGCTCTGTGCGGATCTGGGAATGCTTTCCTGAGTGCTGGAAGCAGAGGTCGTTTGTGGATGGGACCCTTGAGACCTCTGCTGAAGGCTTGGCTTTGCCATCAGTGCTCTGGGAGGGGAGTTAAGTGCAGATTGCACTTAAGAGGGTAGGAGATACTTGAAGACGCATCAATAAAAGATGGGATATAGGACTGGGATTCCCTTTCTGCTGCCGGTAACGTCCCGGTGGGGAAAAGGCAGGGCTGGACCCCGTGTTCCCACTTGCTGGGTGGAATTATCCCCCCAAACTGGTTCTGGGCAGGGAGCAGGGCTTGTCCAGAGGCAGAAGGGCTGAAGGGCATCCTGGAGCCCCACCAGAAGGCACCAGTGTCCCTGTCACACGAGCCAGGCCACCATGGGCAGCCTCCTCCACGGGAGGCAGCATCCGTGTGGCTGTGGATCAGGAGAGACAGTCTGAGAAATGCCACAGGGCTTAGCCGGGGCTGGGAAAGCTGGAAAAGCTGCAGTGATACTGAGCAGAGCATCCAGGCCAGGCTGGGATAAACACTGCCCTGGAGCTGGAATGGAAACATCTGTGCCGTGGGACAGCGGCGTTTCACAGAGCAGGTGCTGCCAAAATCCCGTGTGTGGAGCACCGTGCTGTCCCTGTGCCACCTGTCCCTCTGGCCACAAGCCATTCCAGGCTTTCCAGCAGGGAAAAGTGGCAGTTGTCCCCTGGGGAGGCTCAGCTGGGTTCTTCCATGCAGCAAAAGCACGGCTCATGTGCTGGGGATTTGGGATTCCTGGTGAGCTGTGGGTGGTGGAGGGTGCTGGGCAGGAACACCTGGAAGGTGAGGAGAGCTGTGAGTGCTGTACAGGGAGGGGCAGCAGAGAATCCTGGGATGCTCTGGATTGGGAGGGACCTCAAAGCCCATCCAGCGCCACCCCTGCCATGGCAGGGACACCTCCCACTGTCCCAGGCTGCTCCAAGCCCCATCCAGCCTGGCCTTGGACACTGCCAGGGATCCAGGGGCAGCCACAGCTGCTCTGGGCACCCTGTGCCAGTTGTACCTTGTTATACCTTAGCTGGGAAGGAAGGGAAGCAACTGCTCCGTTAATTGTTAGCTGGGATATTTTCAGGAAGAAAAAGCCCTTAGGAAATGGCATTGCTGCCCATGTTGGGAATGATGACTCTCACATCCATACATCTTTCCAAGCTCTGGAAGTAAAAACTGATGTGGGGTGTCTGCTGTGTTTGACTGTGCCTTGCATTTTTCAGAGATTAATGGCAGTGAACCATTGGAAGAGGATAAAATAGCCCAGGATGTACGTTTGGAAAAATAACAACTGGATTTTTGCACTCAGTATTCCTTCTCTGGGGGACTTAAACAACCCCATGATGTTCACTTGTTACAGAATAATGTCGAGCTGCTTATCTGTGGTAAACATGAAAAGGATTACATTTTTTGGAACCCTTTGTGCTAACAGAGAATCCAAACTCATTTTCACCTCCTGCTGTACTTTTCCAACCATCTCCCGGTGGCTGCTCCAACCAGGCACGGTGCTGGATGCAATCCTTGCCATTTGCTGTGCAAACCAGGAGCTTCCCCAGGGTGCTGCTGATGAGTCCTGAGAGCTGGAGGGCTCTGGAGACTCATTTTTATTTTGGGGGTCTGCTGAAGGTGGATTTGGGTTGCAGAGGGAGCAGCAGCAGCTCTCGGGTCTGTTTTGGGCTCCAGGTGTGAGCAGGGCAGGGGCTCTGGTTGTTCTGCCTCTGTTGTACCCATTGAGCAGGAGAACAGCAACAGAGAGTCAATTAAAGTCACAGAATGGTTTGGGTTGGTAGGGACCTTAAAGATCATCCAGTGCCACCCCCTGCCAAGGGCAGGGACACCTCCCACCAGCCCAGTTTGCTCCAGGTCCGACCTGGCCTTGAACTTCTTTATTCAGAGATTACAAAGTCAAGTAAACACATATTTTTGCTTCTGGATACATGCAGAGGCTTAATGATGTGTTTAGCAGCAGCTGACAGTTTCTGTTGCAAACACTTCAGTCAGTGCTGCCGGGTTCCTGTGCCAGGCAGCTGTGACAGCGCTGGGAGGGGCTGCTGCTGCTGGGTGGGGAGACCGAGCTCTGGAGATTGCAGGATCCTGGAACCACAGAGCTCTTTGGGATGGATGGGACCTTAAAAATCATCCAGTGCCACCCCTGCCATGGGCAGGGACACCTCCCACTGTCCCAGGCTGCTCCAAGCCCCAATGTCCAACCTGGCCTTGGGCACTGCCAGGGATCCAGGGGCAGCCACAGCTGCTCTGGGCACCCTGTGCCAGGGCCTGCCCACCCTCCCAGGGAACAATTCCTGCCCAAGATCCCATCCATCCCTGCCCTCTGGCACTGGGAAGCCATTCCCTGGGTCCTGTCCCTCCATGCCTTGTCCCCAGTCCCTCTCCAGCTCTCCTGGAGCCCCTTTAGGCCCTGCAAGGGGCTCTGAGCTCTCCCTGGAGCCTTCTCTCCAGGTGAGCACCCCCAGCTCTCCCAGCCTGGCTCCAGAGCAGAGGGGCTCCAGCCCTGGAGCAGCTCCGGGGCCTCCTCCGGACTTGCTCTGGCAGCTCCACGTCCTCCTGATGTTGGACCCTAGGGCTGGAGGCAGCTCCGTAGGTGGGGAATTGCTTCGATAAAAAAGTTAGGAGCCATATGAGGGACAAACCCAGCAGAGGCATTTGAACTTTTAAGAGGTTCCTGAGAACAATGAGGTTTTCCCTAAGTGGGAGAAGGTCGGGAGGGGAAGGAGGTCAGTAATGCCTGTGAAGCTGCGAGCTGTCACCCTGGGGTTCCCATGCCAGGGCTATGCTCGGCTCCGTGTGGCCCATCCTGGGCCATTAAGTGCTGCTGGTTTTGAGCTCAGCCCTTTCCACATGGAAGATTATTTAGGAAAAGCAGCAAGCTGTTCTGATAATGGGGAACAGGTGCACAGCATTAGAGAGCAGCCAGGCAGTGGAAGGAACAGCATTTTTCCTTGCTTACGGTATTAAGAATCCTGAGGGATGTCTTGGTGAGATTCACAAGTCTCAAAAAGGATCTTTATAATTAACAAAGTCTGCCCAAACCTCTGGAAATATTTTGGAAACATACTTGGTATCATAAAGGTGGCACTGTAGTTCAGAGATGGGGAGTCATGTCCTCAGGAATGACTCTGGGAAGGCAAAGCAGATGGTGAACCTTCTTGGAGAGTCAGTGCTGTCATCCTCGGGAAAAGTGTAAATTCCCAACATAAACAAAGATCCACGAGCCTGCCTGGTCTGCTGGGCTGAGATGTGTTTGTGTTTCATACTCCAGAGCAAACTGTGGGGCTGTGCAGCTCTCATGGAAACCACTTGACTTGCAGTGACTGTTCAAATGCCTCTGAATTACACCCAAATCATGGCACATTGCTGTTATTCAGTCTTTTTGGTGAGTTTTGCCATGTTCCAAGACTACCGGTGGGCAGTGCTAATCCAGGGACATCAGTTCCTGATGCTGGTGAAGGGTCTGCAGTGGAACCTTATGAGGAACAGGTGAGGGCACTTGGGTTGTTCATCCGGGAGGAGACTGAGGGAGACTCACCAAGGTCTGCAGCTCCTCCCGAGGGGCAGTGGAGGGGCTGGCACTGATTGATTCTTTCTGTGACCAGAGACAGGATCCCAGGGAACGGCTGGAGCTGTGCCAGAGAGGTTTAGGTTGGATATCAGGGAAAGGTTCTTCCCCCAGAGGGTGCTGGGCACTGCCAGAGCTCCAGGAGCGTTTGGACAGCGCTGCCAGGGATGCCCAGGGTGGGATTGTTGGGGTGTCTGTGCAGGGCCAGCAGTTCGGTCGATGATCCCTGCGAGTCGCTTCCAGCTCAGGATATTCTCTGATGCTGTAGTTGTTACAGTAACGCTGCAGCATTTGAACAGTTGGGGGTTGCTGTTATGATTCTCTTTGTTTGCAGAGTGACTCACGAAGCCTCGCTGTGTTGTACAGTGATTTCTCCCGGCTCGCCGTTGTCTGTTCATTACCGCGTCTCAGCACAGCTTTGCACAGGTCCAAGGCCGGTGCCCGCTCGCAGCTAACTCCTGCCACCTGCTGTCTCCTTCCTCGCTTCCTTCAGATCCTGGCTTATTTCGGAGGGCTGAGGGATAAAGGAATGGAGCTGCAGCTGCCCCGCGGCTCGTGCTGGGCTTTGCTGTGCAGCCCCTGCTGCTCCCTGTGCCCGCCCTGCGCCTCCCCTGCTCCGCCATCCCACCGGCATCCCAGACAGCCTGCACGTGGAGCCCCTGGAGAGAAATCCAGGGAAAGGCCACCTTCCTTCCCAGCTCTGCAGTGCTGAGAGACAGGACTGGCTGGGCTAAGGCCCATCCCGTATGGATCGTGGAACCACTTAGTTTGGAAAATATCTCCGAGATTATCAAATCCATCCATTCCCACCACTGCCCCATGTCCCCAAGTGCCACATTGACACAGCCTTTAAATCCCTCCAGGAATGGAGACTCCACCACTGCCCTGGGCAGCTGTGCCAGGGCTGCTGTCACCTTTCCTCCTCTGGAGCCACTTTGGTTCTGGTAGGGCTCCATTCCCTGGAATCCCTTGGTGGCCTCCAGACACACGGTCACCCCTGGCAGTGTCCCAGCACTGGGAAATGTTGGTAAACAGATCTGATAACACAGGCTGGAGGCAGGCAGGGAACGGCGTCAGCTCCCACGTGTCTTAGAGAGATCTGCTACGGAGACGGGGATTTCTGAGGGATTTATAGGGACCTCAGATACCACATTTCTGGCCATCTGTTTAGATAACACAGTTTATGTATCACAAATGGGGTGTCTCGCTGTGAGTGCTGTTGCTTGAGGATAAACTGCAAAGGAAATTTTGGGGTTTTTGATGCTTTGTAGTCTGCCATCCTTATTTTAAAGTAGGCAAATGCAGCTTTTTTTCCACTTGGGCAAAGCCTGTAGGGTGTGCAAACTTTGGAGAGGACCCTCACAGTCTGTGCAGTGTTCTGAACATGATGATGTTTTTCCAGCAGAGCTCAGCAGTTAACTTCCAATAAAAAAAAAGAGTGGGAATGCAGGTCTGAGAGGGCAACTTTACAATCTAATGGCAATTCTTACCAATTCCAGCAAATGTTTGTTTGGGGGATATTTTTGGTATCAGGACACAGTTCCAGGTGGGTGTTGTGCAGACCAAGAGCAACTGGTGACAAACACAAGGTTAAGCTCTTGCTCTGTGTATCTCAGGTCACATTTTCCTGATGTTGGATCATCCCAGGGGAATAGTTTCCCATATTCCACTTCTTGTAACTATTAAAAAGCCATGGCAGCAGAGTTATTCCTGGGTTTTGAGGATCTTGCTCACAGGCTGTACCTCCGGGAGTGCCCGTTCACATGGGATACTCCTGGCAGAAGTAACTCCAAACTCTGGTATCCGTCACTTTTTGGGGAATTTTCTGTTAACTTCTGGCTGAGCACATGGGTGGCTGAGTGCTGGATCGAGGCCAAGGAAAAAGAGCCTGAGGAACACTGGCGTGGCTGCACGTTGAACTTGAGGAAAGGAATAAAAGCGCTTTTCAGTTGGATTAACCGCGTGATCCGTACGGCAGCGTTCCAGGTGCTGGAACAGGGAGCACGGGAAGCGGGCAGCCAGGAGCTGGAGCAGCCACAGTATTCCCAGCTGGGCACTGGCTGTGCCAGGCATCTCACTAAGGCAGCCTGGATGTGTCCTGCTTATCCCAGAGCTGTAGAAATGTGGAAAACTTGCAGGATTCAGGCAAGTTCAGGCATTAATACTTTATGTGCTCCTCCTGCCACAGTTAAAGCACTCTGCAGAGAGGAGGGAGAGCTGGGGTCTTCCCTGCCACTGTGCTCAGGGAATCTTCTGGATTAAAGAGTGGAGGGATGGAGAAAGGCGTGGCAGGGACCACAGCCTGGTGTCCTGGTGGGACAGCATCGGGCATGGGAAGAAGCACTGGAGCAAGCACTCAGCTCCTACTGCAAGGAGACAAAGCCTGACTTCCAAAGGCAAGGAGATTCCTCCTGAGCGTGGCCGTACCTCACTTGGCTTTGCTGGGCCACGGTCACACAGCTGGTGTTTCTATCAGGCCCAAATGCCCCGGCAGAGGAGGCCAGCCTGCTCATTTTCAGCGTTTACGAGGGGTGTCACTTGCTAGAGTGGCCAGGGTGACTTCAGCCACAGGTTGAAGCAGCCAAGTTATGAAACCACAAGAAGGTGGGTGTAAAATGGAAAAGGACAGAAAGTTTAGTGCTTTTTTTTTTTAAGTTTTTAAACAGCCCTTCATTTTTCAGCCCAGCTGTTTAAAATTCACTGAATTGATACCTTGAATGGCTAAAACATGATTTGGGCATCCAGCTTCCACAGCTGCCAAGTGCTCGCCCATCTTGCAGTATTTCAAAGGTTTGGCTCCCGGGCTGGGCTGGAGGGTGGTGTCACTTTGTGGTGTCTTTAGTCCCTGTTGTGCTTGTAAGGCTTGGAGTGAGGTTTGGCAAACTGAACCCCAGGGCTTGTGCAAACGGCCTTGAGGGTGGAGTGGGGTGTTTAGAACCATGGAATCCTGGAATGGTGTGGGTTGGGAGGGACCTTAAAGCCCATCCCATTCCAGCCCCAGCCATGGGCAGGGACACTTTCCACTATCCCAGGGTGCTCCAAGCCCCGTCCAACCTGGCCTTGGAACTCCCAGGGTTGGGGCAGCCACAGCTTCTCTGGGCACCCTGTGCCAGGGCCTCCCCACCCTCTCAGGGAAGAAGTTTTCCGTCTTCTCTAACTCTGCCCTCTTCAGTTGCTGTGTGGTCATGCTGAGAGCTGTGCTGAGCTGGGAGAAATTCATGCTGAAGGCAGCGTGAGGAGGCACTCAGGACAGGAGTCTCCGGCTAAATGTTCACAGTCACGCAGAGTCCTGCTCGCACACGAGAGAAACGTGGCGGCGGGCGGCTCCGGTGCCCGCAGGCCGGTGCCACATGCCCTGAAAAGCCCTCTTGTGGCAGCGGTGTGACGCGCAGTCTGTGTTCCGTTCACAGCTTCGATGTGGAAAATGGCCCGTCCCCGGGGCGCAGCCCGCTGGACCCGCAGGCCAGCTCCTCGTCGGGACTCGTCCTGCACACGACGTTCCCGGGCCACAGCCAGCGCCGGGAGTCGTTCCTGTACAGATCCGACAGCGACTATGACCTCTCACCAAAGACCATGTCCAGGAACTCCTCCCTCCCCAGCGAACAGTAAGCATCAACTCAGCTCGTATTTTACACTCTCTAAGAGCTTTCCGTGCTGCTCTCATCCTCAGACCTGTGTTAGGAAGAGCTTATGGGTGGTACACATACATGTCGTAGCTGGAATGCACAAAACAGGGGCTGGTCCAACATCCTCTCCCATCCCATCCTTCAAATATTCCCATTTTCTCTAGAATTTAGCAGAAGAGCTTTCAAAGCCATATCCTGGAATAATAGAGAAGTTGTGCTGTACTGTTATTTACAGGATTGCTGTTCTCCATCCTGTTTTGGGGGCTGTGCCCTAGAGCCGAGTGGAAAACGAGCCCAGACAGATGGCTGAGCTCGAGAGGATCAATACCCACAGAGAGACCTGGATTCCCAACCCTTTATTTTGAAAGGCACTGTTTAAAGTTTTAAAGTGGCCATTAAGCTATAAAAAAGTGCTCATAAAAAGAAATTGAACTGTTGCAAAAGTTTTGTCACGGAATGGAAATCTGAATATTAGCCAGATCCATGAGAATTTGGCAAGAAAATATCCCTGCTGTGAGTTAAAATGGAGTAAATATTTATTGAAGGAACCACTTCAAACTATGCAAATAGTGTTTGGTGTAAACGGTGGGTTGTAACGATTCCCGGCAGTGTGCTGGGGCGGGGGAATCCCATCGTTTCCCCCAAATTCATGGCTCTCTGCAGCTGAAGGGTCCACCCACTGTGGGCATCGAGGCTCTGTTAGCACTCGGGAGAGTCTCCATCAGTGTGGAGACAATTTTAATTAAGTTGTGGACTTAATAGCACTGGTACCCGAGGCAGGACAAGGGGATGAGCTCTGTGGCAGCACAGCAGGGACAATTCCTCTTTGAGGGAACAGCTCTCCAAAGGGTCCTGTGGCAGCCTGGAGCCGGCTCTGCTGTCCCCGCTTAGTGCATCCTGTTATTAATTATGCAATTAATAATAGAATTGACTACAACATTGCTCCTAAGAGTGCCTAAAGGGGCTCCAGGAGAGCTGCAGAGGGACTGGGGACAAGGCATGGAGGGACAGGACCCAGGGAATGGCTTCCCAGTGCCAGAGGGCAGGGATGGATGGGATATGGGGAAGGAATTGTTCCCTGGGAGGGTGGGCAGGCCCTGAAATAGAATTCCCAGAGCAGCTGTGGCTGCCCCTGGATCCCTGGCAGTGCCCAAGGCCAGGTTGGACACTGGGGCTTGGAGCAGCCTGGGACAGTGGGAGGTGTCCCTGCCATGGCAGGGGTGGGACTGGATGGGCTTTAAGCTCCCTTCCAACCCCAACTGTTCGATGATTCTATACCCTGCCATCTCTCTGTTAGGTGAATCATAAAGAATTTTCCATACACGCACAAATACCATATATAATACCAAAAAAAAAAAAAAAAAAAAAAAAAAAGCCCTCTTCTTGCTGGCAGTGGTGTATTTTGCTCAGGACTTCTGCTCAAATCTTCCATGATGAAAACAGCCGGACAAAACCCGGCGTCTGAACAAGATTAAAGACTGCGACAGAGATCAACAAAAGCCAGGAAATTCAAAGGTGACCTTTCCCCACACCACTACAGTTGGTTTTTTTCCACCGCGGTGCAAGCGTGAGCCTTAACTTTTGAATTTCCTGGCTTTTATTGCCTGGCGTTCCCGGTCCTAACGCTCTCTCCTGCTGGTTGTTTTGGATATACACAGTGACCTTTCCATTAGGAACAAATTTTTATGTGGTGTTAACTAAATGCTCCGTGGGTTCGTTTGTGAGGAAAACCCCCTCGGGAAACCGCTCATTCCCTGAGGTGAATTTCGTTGTTTGAAGGTAAATTTATACAGAAATTTATGTTTTCTCTGTTTTTCCTTAGGCATGGCGACGACCTGATTGTCACACCTTTCGCCCAGGTGAGTTGGTGGCGTATTGGCCTCTAAAATAGTTTTTATAAAGCACTAAAGCGGAGAAAGTGATGCCTGCGGTTTTGTCTCCCTCAGGTGCTGGCCAGCCTAAGAAGCGTGAGGAACAACTTCACGCTCCTCACCAATTTACACGGCACCTCCAACAAGTAAGCCTGGCTTTTTAAGTTCCTTTCGTACACAAGAGGAGCCGGCGGGGACTGAGCAGGGGCGGCGGGGGCCGCGGAGCCGCGGCCGCGGTGCCTCAGGCTCCGCCATGGCCTCACGGCTCTGCCGCTGTTCGCGCGCGACGCCAGGGGGCGCCATCTCCCCTCCCCTCATGGCGTCCATCCCCTCGGCCCTTCATCCCCTCGTCCCCTTTTCCCCTTGTCCCCTCATCCCCTCAGGTCCTCCCTGAGGAGCGAGCGATGTGTTTCAGCTTGTGCGATGTCCACTGTGAATCATGGGGGCAGTCTGGGGCCCTGCGCCACAAAAAAAACAAACATTGAGGGGTTGGAGAGTGAGAAGGGAATGGATCTGGGGACAGGTCTGGAGCACCAGGAGTGGCTGAGGGAGATGGGAAAGGGGCTCAGCCTGGAGAAAAGGAGGCTCAGGGGGGACCTTGTGGCTCTGCACAACTCCCTGACAGGAGCGGGCAGCCGGTAGGGAGTTGGACTCTGCTCCCAGGAAACAGGGACAGGATGAGAGGAAATGGCCCCAGGCTGCACCAGAGGTGGTTTATTTGACTATCAGGAAGAGTTTCTTCCTTGAAAGGGCTGTCCATCCCTGGCACAGCTGCCCAGGGCAGTGGTGGAGTCCCCATTCCTGGCAGGATTTCAAAGCCCTGTGAGTGTGGCACTTGGGGACATGGGTCATTGGTGGCCCTGGCAATGCTGGATTGGACTTGGTGATCTCAGAGGTCTCTGCCAACCTAAACAATTCCGTGATCTTCATCCCATTGCCACCTTGGCTGTCCCAGGCGTTCCACAGGTGCCCAGCTCAGAGCAGAGGCATCATCTCTGTTCAGTCAAGCCAGGGTCCTGCCCTGCATTTCCACCACTGCTTTGCAGAGCAATAATAATCCCAGAATTGTCTGAGTTGGAAAGGACCCAGCAGAATCAAGTCCAGCTCTTAACTGAATGGCCCATACAGGGATCAAACCCACAACCTTGGTGTTATCAGCACCAGGCTCTACCCAGCTGAGCCGATCTCATGTGAGTTTTCATGGCCAAAGGGCAGATGCCAAGGGGGGCACCCCAAGCATGAGGCTCTGGGGACAACAAGGATTTCCCGGCAGGACTGGCAGCAGCATCCTGGAGCTCGACTCTGAGGGGGTTGACCAGAGAACTGACTCTCACATCACTTCCTTTGACACTGATTGCTCTGAATGAGGAAGGTGATGCACTCAGGAGGAGGATGTTGTTTTTCCTACCTGCTGAACAGGAGAAACCAAACAAACTCCTTTTTGCGCCTTTGTCCGGAACCACCGCTTCCCCTTGGCTATTTATACTGAGCCAGTCATCGTCATCCTCTGGCCTGCTTTGCCCCAGGAGAGCTGTTTTGCCTCAAACCAACATCATTCATTCCTGGCGAGGTCTGGTGTGCACCCACCCATCCCGCTGATCCCACCCTGGGACTGGCAGGCGCTGCTCGGTCGAAGCGTCCCGCTGGCTCCAGAAGGGAAGGATGAGGTGCAGGGATGCATTCCAGTGGGGTATCACAGGCTCGCTCCACGCTGCACGTGCGAGTGGCATCACCTGGTGCCCACCACGAGCTCACGGTCTTTATTTTACATAAAGCCCAGCACTTTACCCAGGTGTGAAGTTTTCCTCCTGTTGATTCCCATTGGCAAATTTTGATGGGAAGGAACTGCCGCATTCCAAGGTGGAGGTTAATAAAAAACCAGATGGCTTAAATATTCCTTTTTTTTAAGCTTTGCTTTTTTGGACAGCTCGGGCATTTCGGCAGCTCCTAATGAGGAATCTGAAATTGGACAGGGCCGGAAGGAAGCGAGGGCGTAACCTGTAGGACACACAGGCATCTTACAGTGTCCTTTGGAAAACATTCCCAGATTTGATTGAGGTATAAAGTCATTTGCCCGGCCAAAGTAAAAGTCATTAAATTTTTAAACCGTCCCATGCCAAACATCCCAATCCATGGCGGAATGTGCTTCCAGGTGCCGCGGAGCTTCCCGCACAGTTTCCAAAGAGCTCTGCTGGGTTACGGCCATACTGCCAGCTCATGATTTTATCATCTGTCTCATGATATGTGATATTTTACTTAAACCTCTGCTCTGGGGATCATGAGAATCTCAGCTTTTCTTTAACCCCTCCTTTCCTCTCTTTTTTCCTTCTCCTCCTCCACCCCTCCTGGCCCAAGCAAGGAAAAAGAGGATGCTGTCCCACATATTTGCTGGAAAATATGAATGTTAAGGCCTGGAGGAAAAAAAAACAACTGGCAGTCATATTTTTTGGACTTTAACGTCAGGGTTCTTGAGGCAGTTTCCTGATTGGAAAAGAGGAGAGGATGATTAATGGGTTTGGAGTGCTGGAGTTTGGCAATTGCAGCCCAGGACGCGGTCAGAAAGCATCCGGAGCCTGCTCCTTGTAATCCCCTGCGGCAGGAGGGAGGGAGCGGGCAGCGGGAGCCGTGTCCACTGGAGCACAGCGGTGGCTGAGAAGGGACAGTGCTGTCAAAATCCGCATCTCCAATCCTGCGCCCTGGCTGCCTGGAAAACAGGATGGCCACAGCCAGCACATGGATATGAGGATGGCGGGAGCGGTGCCGGCTGTGAAGCGGGGAATACCCTACGGAACAGCAGCTCATCCCTCCCCACCCCCCCCAAAGGCATGTCTGTGCAGCTCAGGGGTTGGAGATCCCTGGAGCATGGATCCCTCGGTTCTGGGAGTGCTGCAGCCATGGCGTGGTGTCCCTGTCGGGGAGTTTCTGTTTTTTAGAGATTTCAAGATTTGGCTTTTCAAAGGCTCGGCAGAGGCAGGTCGGGGCACATTTGCAGGGAATTCAGCACCCAACGTGTGTGCCCTGTGCTGAACCCTTCAGAGAACCCGGGTCCTGCACATCCTGCCAGCACAGCCTTTGAATCGCAGGGAGGCTCCTGCTGGGAGCAGGCTGTGGAGCCTGGCGGGGCGGGAGTCGGGACGGAGGGCTGGAAGCAGGGCTGGAACTGCGCTCCTTTCACGCAGACCTCACCTGGGCAGCGAGGCCTTCCCGGAGCACTTCTGAAGAACCCCCCGGAGCTACAATTGCAGCACAATTGAGCCGCTCTGCCTGCTTTGATTCGAGCTTCAAAGGAGAGCTGGCGAATAATGGATGTTGCAGTTCAGTGGCTGACTCCGAAATTTGGGGTTAGGAAGGAGGTTGGCGAGGGGAGAGTGTGGGGAAATCTGGCTTCAGTTAAAATGGATCCGAAACTTCTTAGGGAAGCAGAAGCCCAAAGTTTCATTTTTGGTCAGCCTGAAGTACTGCAGTCAATCCAAACTGAAGTATCTTGATTTTGGTGTCAACTCTTTTTAACTCCTTTAAAAAACAAGTCTCTGGTGATGGTTTCAGCTTGAAAAATTAACAGTTTTGTTTGGCAAGTCTCACAGGGAACTGTGTTGACATTTGGAGAGGATCTGCACCTTTTTCCAGTCAGACCCTGTTGGCTTGACTTGAACCAATTTTTTCAAATAGCTTTTGGCCCCTCCAAAATCCAGGGATTGCTGCTGAAATTGTTGCTCGGAGTCCAAAAAGTGCCCTTCAGCTGTTTCAGAGCTAAACAATAGTGACTGCAGCATCTTCTTCCTCGCTTCAGGAGCAATTCCAGTGTTAACTGGAGGGTATAAAGACACATTTCTGACCTTACCTATGGCACTGCCTTGCAGCAGTTTGACGTCACTTCAGGGTCCATTCCAGACTCTGTAGGGAAAAGCTTTATGGGAAAAGGCCTTGGCCATGGGGGAGCCACCAGAGCCTGGCCCTTGGTGCCTTCCGGCAGATTTTGAGCAAAAAATTGCAAAGGCAGCATGGGATAGTGGCACATTTCTCCTCATTTCCAGCTCGTGGGATGGGCAGGGAGCAGCCATCTCTGGCTTTTCCTAACACATCGATCAGTACTGCTCTGCAAATCATTGTGAAGTGTTTGGGTTTCTCTGGGAGACTGAAAAAGGGTTTTTAACTGAGGGAGCTGGCAGGGTTTGGAAGGATAAAATCCTGCCTACTGACAGGGTGTTCTTTATCCCTCCTAGGAGATCTCCAGCCACGAGTCAGCCACCTGTCTCCAGAGTGAACCTGCAAGGTACGTGTGGGATTTGGGAATCGGCTGCCAGGCCAAATGCACGCAACATTCATTGCACAGTTCTGCTCACAGCTGCTTCTCTGCCCCCTCCCCGGTGCAATTCTGGGTTCCTCCTGCAAAACCAATAGGAGAGAACTATCAGGCTCCAAATATTGTTATTTTAATCGTTTGGTTTGGGGTTTCTGCTGGTATATTAGCACAGGAGATGAACATGATTTTGGTTTGATAGTCACGGCCACAGTGGCTGCTGTTCTTGTGAGTCCCTGTGTGCACAGGCCTGGACAAGCCCCTGCCTACGAGCCTTGAACAGGCTCAGACACAGCTGGATCTTTTTTTTTATTCTGTTTATTTCAGTTTGTTTCCATGTGATCTGTGTACTCAAACCTTTCCTGGGTGAGACTTCCTTGGCTTCCTGCTGGGAAGGGGGTTCCAGGGCAAGGTGGGGTGGGCAGCACTGTGAGGGCTGCTCGGGCAGGGGGAAGGATGAGGGTGAGCAGCAGAAGCCGATTAGTTAGGACAGGTTTGTTCGTTTTAACAGCTGGGTTTAGCTAAGCTGAGGGTCTGTAGAACCCCTCTCAGGATCAGAGCAGGCCCTACTTTCACTAATTCAAAGGTTGCTCCAGAGAGAAGGAGATAAGATTTGGAGCAGTGCCCATTTGTAATGTTTAATCTCGGCCTTTCCAATAATTACATGCTTAGAGGGACTAATAAAGCTTAATTTTTACAGCGTGTGAAGCCTGGATAACTATAATTTCCTTTCCTACTGTGTGTTATTTACTCTCAGGGGACACACAGAGTCCTGGACACTTCCAGATTAGGTTCCTCCAAACTTGTTAATGGGAGATGGAAACCTCTGATGCAAAAACAAAACTGGACAACACAATCTTAAACTCCTCCTCTTGCTATCAGAGCCAGCAGGAATGCAACTCATCACCTGATTTAAAGTTGGGTCTAGCAAGGCTTTGAATTTGTGCCTGTGTGAAAAAAAAAAATCATGGAAAATTTCCTAGGCTTTCCATAGATCTGTTTATGTAAGTCAGAGAATCTAATAATGAGGAGAGAATGCCCTTCCAGGAATTTTTAGGTTCATTTTCTTAACACTTTCCGTGGAAAAAATTGCTCTTAAGTTTTTAACACTTTGAGGGTATTTTTCTACAGTATTTCCAACGTGAGCTTTAGGACACTTGGTACTTTTTAGCTGATCCAAGCTTCTAATGCTGGTAATACATAAAAATTCCTTTTGGAATGAAGTGTTTGACACACAAAATTGTAGAGCAAGTTTCGTGTTACCCTGAAAAGTTGGATTTGTGGCCCCTCAAGTTAATGGGGTTTTAAACCACGAATCTTAGCTGCTTTTAGGTGAAACCTTCAAATAAAATTTTAAAAAGTGAGTTGGATCATTACAACTTAAGTAAATCGTGACACTTTGTAGGTAGGAAGGAGATGCATTTTTGAGATTAATAAGAATGATGTTATTTCTTACGTCAAACCAGACAATATTGGCAGTATTGGTAGAAAATCCCAGAGTTCTTGGTTAAATTCAGGTGATTGCCTTCCTCTGTCTCTTCACAGCCACTGTCACACTCTAACTCCTTTCCAGGCAGCAGCAAACAATCACAACCCTTGACTTTCTAAGGAAGTTTCCATTTAAATGCAGCAAGAACGGAGATTTTTAAGTAATTTTTTTCAGTGTTTGCACCTTTTTTTTTATCCTTGATAGCTTCTGCTTTGGAAATTATAGACAGAAGGAGAGATTTTCCTCTCAGAAGCCTTGCAGTTCTGTGCCAGTGGCTGAGAGGATGCAGAGTGTTTTTCCTGAAGGTTTTGCAGAAGGAAGCAGTCGTGTTTTGATTGGGACTAGGCCGCCTCACATCCCTCTAGATAAAAGACTGTGTTTGGAGTGGACTGGGTTTAGATTCTCTAGATTTGTTGAAGCTTGGAATTTGACTTTAACCCTCCCGTGTCACCCATTGATTCATGGCTTTACCACAATCCACTGACATCACTGTGAGCATCTCATGGATGTCTCCTTTGATTTGTCATTAGTGGGGTGATTTATATCCTGTTCTGAGAAGTACAGAACCCAGGGTTTAAAGCAAACGAGCCTGCATTAATAAAATTACCCCGGAGGGAGGCAAATTACATCCAGCATTTGCACTGCAAGGAATACACGCCAGCTGTTTACTCCAGCTGGAATATTCCAGGATTTTCCAAGCAACAACAGCCAAATTTGTTGCTGGTGTTGCATCACTGAGGACCCAGGCCCGTGGTGAAATAAATGAGCTGTGGTGAAATGAGGGAATTCTTTTTTGCTTTCATTTTCTTCAAAGTAGGAAAACTTCTGACCGGGATTTTCCTGGGAAAAAGGGCTTTGAAAGGCACTGCTGGTGTCACCGTGAATTTCAGAGCTTTCTTAACCTTGCAAGCACAGCCAGAGAAGGAAGGGGAATATGGATTGAACATCCTGTGTTTTGTCCTTGGTATCAGCTGAAGTAAATCTGGCAGATTTTTCCTGTTATTTTGTTATAACTGCAGCTCACAGGAACGCACAAAATCACTTTTATGAATTAACTGAGAAACCATAACATGGAAATACAAAGCCATAGCAAAAGTCCATCAATCCCTAATTACCTGTGAGGCCACAGCTGGGCAGGATGATGGGAATGCTGTGGGGTTCCTTCCTGGCGTGTGGCATCCCCAGCAGCTGTGCAGGGCCGGGGCAGGAGCGGCTACAGCAACAATGGGAGACACGGTGTCACAGTGTCCCTGACGGTTCTTTCTCCTGATGGTTCTTTCTGCTGTTCTCCTTTGTTTCTGCTGAGTGTGGCCTCTGCCACAGTTACTTTGGGTGACCTTTGTGCCACCTTGGGCTCAGGAATCCATCAGCGCCTTCCCTTCTCCGTCCAGCTCTCCCCTCCCCTGGCCCCAGTGAAAGGTCTGCAGTTCCTACCCAATGATTCAACCAATAACATCTTTAACCAGCAACAAGTCTGGCTTTTTCTGCTTGATTTTGTTTCTTCTTCCATATTTATTGCCTTCAGTGACCCTTATTCCCTCTGAATTAAATCACCTTTTGCTGGCTGCCACTGTCAGTCGAAGTCTCTGTTTCTTCCACAAATCTGGGACAGACTTTTCCCAATCTGTTTTGTTCCTGTGGCCCATGTGCCACACTGTCAATCCTGGAATGGACGGTGTTTTCCCATCCCTGTTTGATCCACTGCCACTTTTAATGTCACCAGTGGTGACAGGAGCAAAGCACAGAGTTAGGGATCAAACAGCACCAAGGCTGTGGGGGGTTTGCAGAGACTCCTCTCAGGAGCCCCTTGGGTACTCTCAACCCTCACTACTGACAGTTCCCCTCACAATTAATGATAAAATATTGCTGATCTGCCTGCAGCCCCAGGCTTGGGGGGTGTAGCCCTTTGGGATGTGTCACCCACAGCATTTCAGGGCTCACGGGATTAAAGCTTTGTTCAAATTCCTCTCTGGGGATGGGAGGGAAGGATCGGTGTTTTTCTTGCTTGTGCCTTAGCTCTGCTTTCCTGTACCTCGGCACGTTTGTCTGCACTTCTCACATGCCTTTACACGACCTCCAAACTCGTACTCTTTCATTTTTCCTGTGGGTGTAGGATGTACACAGACTTGTGCACGAACCTTATAAAGCATAAACAAAGTCTGGCTAATGCTTGTGCTACTGAGAGCCCCAACTTTTGGTAGGAGTTAAGGAGCCTTGTGCATCCAAGTGAGCTCTGGGTTACAAATATCCCTAAATCCCCGGTAATTAGCATGGAGCTGCTGCTCTTGCACCATCCTCCTCTGCTTGGCACGTGGAGAATGGCTCTGGGCACACACAGAGTAGAGGATTCATTTTGAAATTCTGTTTCTTTGCTGGGAGTTTGGCTGAAGATGTGACCTTTTGATTTGGAGAGCGACTGAAAAGTCAAGTGGTTGTGGTGCTTTGGGCTTTTGCAGGAGTTCCGAGGAAGCACGTGTTCCTGAGCAGCTGAGCTCAGAGTAACTGGCTGTGTGCACAAATGGAGGCTTGTTAGCACCTACAGATATGGTCTTTAAAGGATGCAGTGCTGGCGTGATGCAGATTATTCAGGAACTAAGCAAAACCGTGTAAGAAATCAGGTAGATAATGAGCTTAATGACGCGCCTAAACGAGGGCTGGTGAGTGCTGAAGTGATTCTTGCTGCTTGTCGGGTTAAAAGAGCGTTTCAAAGCGATTTTTGGAGTGGGGCTGATGCAGCTCCAGCCAGCACGGGGCCATCCCGAGGCTCTTCCCGGCTCTCCGGGGGGAGTTCATTCCTGCTGGAGTCCGTTCCGCGTGTTGCGCCTGCCTGCCTCGAACACACCCCCCGAAAGTTGGACTCATGCATCTTAGTAAGTATTTCAGTTATGCTATTGACGTCAATGCAGTCATTAAATAGATTGCCGGCCCTCCCAGCAGCGAACCTGTGCCAAAGACCTAGAGGCAGACACATTTTAAAAGAAGAACATCAGGTTTGCTTTTAGCATTTGGAGAGAATAAGGGAAAAGTTTCTTCTGAAGTCACCCTTTGCAATAAGGGTGGTTTTTTGCTTCATTTTCTAAGGCTCATTTTCGGTGAAGATAATTGCTGTGTTTTATTGAAGACACGTTTGTGATGTTGCTGTGTGCATAAACAGCTCCAAACGAGACTAAAAAGTAATTTTTGTGACCAGCTCTGGCTGACAAGTGACACTTGTTTCAGGTCCCCTGGCTAGATTTATTTGTGTATCAAGTGACAGGAGGCATTCGGGCAAACCTGCTTAGCCTTTGACTCCCGAAATTCTGCCAGGATTGATTTCATGACATCTATATAAGAAAATAGCCTTCATTTCTCCTCGGCAGGCTCTGAAGACACACAAGCTAATCATGACTCCATAGCAACGGATAAAAACTGTTTTCCCCTCCGCCCCACCTGTGGATGTCACATGAAGATGCTCCACGTGCTGCTGCCATCAGGAGCCTGTCACTCCCCGGGGGCAGCTGCCTCCCGCAGCCGTGGGTGAGCGGGACTCCCTGAGCATTCCCGCTGTCCTGCTGTATTCCCGAGGCAGGCTGGGCTGCCTGAGGCAGCCGTTCACCCCCCGTGGGAGATACCCGGGGCTGGAGGCAGCTCTGGGTGTGCACGTCCCTTCTCCTGGTCAGGAATGGCTCTGGACAGAAGCTCCCGAGGGGCTGGGAGCTGAGCCCTCAGGACACACATCCTCAGGCAGGGGCAGGGAGCAGCTTTGCTTTGCCAGGAGGAGCAGGTATGTTGTGACAGCAGCAGCGATGTGTTTTGCAGAGGTCACGGAGCCAAACCTCTAGGTTTTGGTGAGGTTGTCGTTTCACTGATGATCCCACACGCAGCTACGTAGGATAAACCATCAATCCAGTCCGGGTTATTAAAAGGGCTTTATCTGATGGGTGGCTTCTTTCGGAGTGACCCGGGCAGCTGCAGCCCCACGGCGGCGGTGCCGGGACCTTCGGGGTGGCACGGTCGCGTTGTGTCCCCGACTCCACTCTACTCTTTAAGGCCGGGTCAGGCCCTGGCGGCTCCGCTCCGCTCCCGTCCCGCTGCATTGCGCAAGGGCCCTGCGGAGACAATTGGGCTCTGCCATCGCTGATATCAGAGCTGATAAAATCTGTGTCTCTTTTGTTTGCTGCACAGAATGATCAGGGCTGCTGGGGGGAGATTTTGACAGCGCAGTCCCCAGCGCCCTGAATCAGTTCCAGATGAGAATGAGAGATGTGTCCTCGGTCAGAGGGAAAAACAACCCAAACCAAACAAAACCACCCAAACCAAACCTCTGGCAGGCCAGGTTATCTTTTAGGTCGCGGGGCACAGTGTGTGCATGCCTTAGGGATGAACAGCGTCCTTCCTTGTCCCACTGCTTGAGCCCCTTCCATGTCACAGCATTTCCAGGCAGTGGGAGCTGGAGAGGGCTCCCCAAAGCGCTCAGCAGCAGCTCGGCCCCACTGCTCTGTAGAAGTTTCTCCTTCCTCCCCGAGGCTGAGCTCAGTGCAGAGCATTGTGTCCCCAACACAGCTGGCCACGGCAGTGGGAGAGGCTGCATCCAAAATCCGTGTGGAGACATTCCCAGGGAAACTCACTGCTCAAATCCCAGAGCCGGCTCCAATGGCCAGGCCTTTGTCTTCCTGCAGGATCTGATTCCCAGTGGAAGTTGTTTTCTTGTTGTGTTTTAAAAAGTGTTTCTAGCATTCTGTTCTGATTCTCAGCAGCCAAATCGTTTGGTTCGTAGATGGGCAGGAATTCCCAAATATTTTTTTGTATTACTTAGTCTTGGTGGGGGCAGGGGTTGCTTCCAGGTTGGAGGGGAACATACAGAGGGAAAAGCGCTGTTCCTGAAGGACAGAATTGGAATTTGCTGTCCTTGGCAGGGACATTCTGCCCACCAAACTTAACTCTACAATCATGGTAGATTAAAATCAAGGTGGCATTAAAAGAGGGAGCAAAGGGTTGCTCTGGAACTTTTCCCTCTATTCCACATGGAATTGCATCCATTCTGATTCACACTCAGCAGTTGCCAAACAGTGGCACTGAACAATGAACATATTGATTGTTTCGATGTTCAAATCAGCCAGAAATGTTCTGGTTTTATCACCAGTTTAATCTCCTGATGAACTAAAAATGATTTCTGTAGCCAGGCAAGGTGTGCTAATTATTGTAACCATCATTGTGCAACCGGGGAGGAATGTTACACCAAGAGTTAATGAAACATTTCATTGTAATATTTGCTCTAAGAAGTGCCTGTAAATGACAGCCTTAAGGATGCTATAATTGCAATACCTTTTCTGACAGAAAGGAAACAGCTGCTAATTATTTATGGTTATTAAGCAAACCTGTCAGTTTATTCAAAGTTCATTCAGTTCACTGTAAATATGTATGATTACCAACATTTAAATGTTTTAAGCAGTAGCCTTTTAAAACTATTTAAATACACCTCTCCCTGTGGGAAATATTCTCACATCTAAAGGTAGCATTGATTGGCTTTGCTGTGCACTCAAGCGCTGAATCATTTTAGGAATTCAGAATAAAAAACCCCTCCAAAATCCTGCAGGGTGTTGATTTGACAATTAATATCTTTTGATTTTGTAATCAGGACTGTGCCTCTGGAAGTGACAAACATGAGCCAGGAGCAGGATCTGACCCAAGGTTCGGGTGTTTGCAGGGATCCACGATCCATTATTCAGTGCTAAGGAATTCCATGGTTAAAGGGAATTTTAAAGGAACTGTGCATTTTAATGTAGATATTCCAGTATAAATATCCTGCTGTCAGAAATCTCCCTTTCTAGGAGCAAATTAATCATCTGTGCATGCTAAACTCCTCCACCACACCTTCACACTCTTCAAAAGCTTTCTGAAGCAGACTTTTTTCCCTGTACCTCAAAGCCTCCAGGTTCCAAGCATTTGGAGTGAGGCTTTGGATGCAGCTTGCCAGGTCCCTTGGAGCATATTCCAGACACCCCAGTGTTTTTGTTCCAAGTGGGTTGAATCCAGTCAGACCTTTCCTGCCTCAAGCGTGTGTTTAGGGAGGTTTGACAAGCTTAGCACTTCATCCCAAAACGCTTCTGAAATGTCACATTTTACAAGCAGTGTCTTTTTCTTTAAATACCATATATTAGGCTGACAAAAGCAGGAGCTGGTCAGAGCAATCTTTGTGTTCTCTGGAAAACCAGGGCAGAATTCTGGGAAGTGGAAAAGCCAGCCTGTTTTCCGGCACCTCTTCCCTCCCTCCCTGGATAAATTTTACAAGAAGTGACCCAAAATCATGTCCCTGCTGTTACTGACTCGAGAACAGGACGTTTGGATCCATGCTGGGAGCATCTGTGCTGGTCTGGGACAGCCCAGGAGGATGTGGGATAACGGCTGTTCCGTGGGGATTGTCACTGAGCACAGCGTGGGGCCAGTCCTGCTCAGAAAATTCCAAGAATAAACACACACGAATGCAGGGTTTGTTGGAAATGGACTCTGCTGGCACTGGACAGCCCTGAAATGTTTTCCTCCCTTTTCTTCCCAAAGATCCTCTTGAAGAAGAGAACTCCAGGGAGAAGTTTACAGTTGTACTGGAGTGTTTCTGGTTTGGACTTTATGGGACATGCTCCCCATCCAGCTCCTCCTCAAATACTGCAGGGCCTCCATCTGAATCCCAGCTCTTTGGGCAGGGTATTTCCCAAAATTCCTGTTGCTGAACTGTTTGCAGCTTCCTGGGTTTCAGCTCTATTGCATGGAGCTTTTCACCATTTCCATCCCCTTCCAGCGGGAAGGTCCCGTGCAGGTAAAAGCCAAAAAGCTGCTCCTCACCCTCTCCAGACCAGGAGGGAGGAACCCAAGCAGAGATGCTGCTCACACCACATTTTCCAGCAGCAGCTGCTCCCTCTTTTGTAACGCTCGCAGATGTGGCTGCGAGTGCTGCTGGAACAGCTCCTGGTGCACATTGCCTCGAGTGGGGACTCACGTGCTGCCTAAAATCCACAGAAATTGTGTGAACTGTGCTGAATTTGCTGCACTGAATTAATGACAGCGTGAGTGACAGTGCAGAGACCTTGGCCAGGGCTGACACGAGGTGCCTCTTGTGCTGCTAAATGTAAGAACTTCTGCAAGGTGCCCCAGAGTATAAAACTTAGAGCAGGAAAAGTAACCCCTGGGATAATCCCCTGCAGGCCAAGCCATAGCTGACCTTCAGTGGGGAACATTTCCATTTCCATGTCCGTTCAATCTGATATTTGAGCTGGGATTGTTAATAAGAGGTGCTTTTAATGCTGACATTTTGATTTCCTTGAACTCAGATCGAGGTGCTTAAATAAATGTATTTTTGAGGGCTTTAATCAAATGGTTTTTGAGAGTGAAAGGCTGTTCTTACCTCTGCTGGCTGCAGCCATCTGGGGAGTGGTTACACTTTCAAGTCTGCCTGTCATTACTGGGCCAGGTTTGTCCCCATCTGCCCCTTCCAGGCATCTCTGTGGTGTAAACAACCTGATTTGGGTCAGGGCTGACCCCAGGTTAAAGGAATGTTGTTATACAGCACTCAGACCCTCACATTTGGCTAAAGTAGTCCAGATACAGAAAAAACCCTACACATAAATTAATATCTGGTGTTCTGTAACATCAAATTCTGATCATGGATAACCAGGGAATGAATCTGATGTCGTTTCCCTGGTAATTTCAGAGAAAATATGGTCCCGTGTCCCAAACACCCCTTTTAAAATGCCAGGGTGTGCTGGCCTCAGCTCACAGGCGGAGATCAGCACGTGCAAGGTTTAATATGGAACATTAAAAGCTGTCAAAACAAATGATGCTGGTTTGTAGGATCCTGCCATCTCCCTCTTCCTCCCCACCCCGTTCCCCGTGGGACTCACTCCGTGATTTTCAGCAGATTATTCCGAAAGCTCTACGTGCACTTGGGGAAACAGAAAGGCCAGTGAGTCACAAGCTGTGCACGGAGGGAGATGAATACCCAGGATTAGCACAGGGATGTTTTAGCTCTGCTGTCAGCCACGGAGGAGTTGGAGTTTGGGACTTGAGGCTCACCCCAAAATCAGAGTTACGGTGTGGGGATGGACAAAAGCTGTGTGTTTTGTGGAGCCACCACAGAGCTCTCTGGCTTCACATGCAAGATACTCTGCAGTTTTAAGAGCTGGAGGATGGTGGATTAGGAAACAGCTTTTAATTGCTGTGCTGTGAGATTGTCCAAGCTCTCTGTGCTGGTTCTGCTCCCTGACTTCGCGCCGTGTCCCGCGCTGCAATCCCAGATCTGCCGATAGCGCTGACTCACGGCTTCACCTCACAACCCAATAGGTCCAAACAGGCCATTTTTTGCAACATTCTGCATTCTTGGGTGACTCTGCTCCGTGCAGATATCCCTGGATTTCAGCTGGGGGATGACAGTCCCACGCATTTCGGTGAGAGGCAAACCAGGGGCACAGAGTTCAGCTGAGGTGAATCGGCGAGGTTGACATTTCCCCTTGGGTACACAAAATATCTATTGGAGGAAAACAGAGTAAAATTCCAAACTAAAGCAGGTTTTTAAGCTGCCATCCTAAAGGATAATGCTTTCAAGTAATTACATTTAGCCATGGAAAAACCACCATTTTGTTATATTTTATAATTAATATCATTGAAATGCTCACTCAAAATGTAAGGGGTGACTTTATGTCCTGTCTTTCCATGGCTTGAGCAAGGCATGGGGACACAGAGGGTGCTATGTGTCCTAAAGAATTCCTATGGATTATAGCTGGGATGCTTCCAGAAACCACACTCTTTAACTTTCATATTGAAAACCTCCAGGAAATTAAATTGAGGGGAAATAAAGGACAATTTAGTGTTAAACTGTGACCTTTTAACCTTCCCAGGAGCCAAGGAAGCTGATTGAAACAGGTCTAACATTTTACTCACGTGGCTGAGGTGATGTGGGCAGCCTTGCTCTGACCCTTGTTTAACATTTTTGAATAATTTTCCTCATGCAGAGCTAAGGATTATTAATAAACTTTGTCTTTGCATCTCATGCCAGTGGCCAAGTGGAGCTTGTCAGGTAGATCCGGAATCGTGCTTTGAACTTCCAGGATTCATCCCCGAGGTTCCTCCTCCATTTCCTACTCCAGCATTTGTTTCACCACAAATGACTTTCACTCTTGACAGACTCTTCAGACCATCAGTTTTATTATCTCCAGGTTAACCCGGTTCAGAACCCAATTGAATGGCTCCAGACGGGTCTGGGGATGAAAGCAGCACCTGGATTCGGGTGCAGATGCAAGCGAGGACCTTTCTGCTCATGGTTTGCCAAACTCTTGTGAAACAGTGACACAGAGCACAGTTAATCCTCTGCACCTCTCAGACTCTGGGGTTGTTTTTTCCTCTGGTTGAACTCAGATCGTTGCTGTGTGGTCTGGCTGGGGAGTTCCTTCCATGTCGTGGGCCTCTTGTGAAAGTCAGCTCGGGGTTTCGAGGAGGAGTTTGTGGGGCAGCTGCAGGGGTGCAGGAGGTGTTTTTGCACAGATGTGAGGATGGAGGGAGCTCGGGATGGAGGAGTTTGGGATGGGGAGAGCCCCTGGGGGCTGGCACAAGCAGAGCCCCTCTCCAGTACAGCCAGCTCCCGGTAGGAATCCTTGGCCAGGCTGTGGCTGAGCCAGCTCCAGAACCGGAAGCTGTCCAGCCACAACAGCCCAGGATGGTGCCCCACCTAATTAAGGCTGTTGAAAGGCAGGGCTAATTAGTTTAGGTGGAGCACCTCGTTAGCACAAGGATGTTGCTTCCAGGATCCAAGTTGGTTTCCCTGCACGTGTGAGCTCCCCAGCGCTCCCGGAGCCGACCCACATGGAGCAAATGAGATAATGCAGTGCCCAGGTAAATCCTAGGTGGGTACCGAGGTCATTGCATCATCATATCCTGAGTTTTCCAGGGCTTTCTCACACTCCTGCACTCACGTGTGCTCGGGAAGAAAACACTTCTGCTCACACAGTGAAATGTTCTTGCTGTGACCCAGCCTGGCCTCGTTTAGTTAGAGAAACAAAAACACAGCATGTGGGCACGCTGTGATTTGCAGGAAGCTGGGATTGGGATTTGAAATCCTCAGGCTCAGCTCAGGGGCTGGGCTGGAGGCTTCCTTCCCATCCAGAATAATGGACATCTCCATCCCAGCCTGCAGCTCTCTGGGCTCTTTTCACTGCTCTTTGAGGACTGTGTGGAGTAAAGGTGTGATGGGGCTTCACTTAATTTAAAAATTCATCATGACCTTGGAAATTTTGTCTTCAGAAATGTGTTCAAAGTGTGTTAAATTCCCTACAAAATCATTCCCAGCGTTCTCCTTGCAGCTCCCTCCCTTGTGTGCACTGTCCATCTTCTGCACTTGTTGTTAGACCCTGAGTAGGAGAATTCCTCTCTTGCTTCCTATTTTTCCTCCTGTCTTGTGATTAAGGCAAGAATCCTACAGGGCAACGAGGAATCAGCATGGTCAGTAAGAGGATAATGTTCCAAACCCTGAGATAAAGTTGGAGCTGAGGAATCTCTCCCGTTCATCCAACAGGCCAAGATTAGATTCTGCCCCTCTTGCCATTTCTGCTTCTCCCTCTGGGTGAACCGAGGAATTCCTACTATGCAGGCAAATCCCGTTCCCAGATTCCCCGGTGATGGCGCTGCTAAGTGACATCTGACAGGATGCTTCCTGCATTTTGTTACTTCCATTTGGCACCATAAAAGCACTGTCACTTACCCCTCTGATTTGTGGCACCTCCGCTGCCTTGCTCCCTCCGGGGGGAAGGACAGTGGGAAACGGGATTGCCTTGTGGTAAAACGCTCCATCCCACCCTACAGGAGATGCTATCTCCAGTCGAAATCCTTCCTCAGAACGTCTCCAGTTCTCCTTCCTCGTTAGCATTTCAGATTAAACCTCTAGGCTTATCTCCACATCAGAAATTACCTCTCTGGGAAGCTTCATCAACTTCTATCAGCCACCTTTAGGTGTTCTTGGTGTTCACGCCTCGTTTTTGCACCTCATTGTCATGCAGAAGGTGCAGTGGAGCTTTGCTTTGGGAATCTGGAGCTTTCATCTCTTCCTGTAGCATCTTCAAAGCTGAGCTTTACATGGCTGACGTACAGTCGGACACATTAAAACACACAAAATAGGTATAAAAGCGCCTTTTTAGTTTAATTCAGGACCAAGACTTTTTATTAGCTGGTCCTTTCCAAGCGTTCCCAATGCTCTGTTGGAGATGTTAGTGTTGTTTATTGTGTGGGAATGCAGATTCCTGGTGAAACATCTTCTGCAGTGCCCATTGAAGCTCAGGTCCTTCACTTCCAGCAACATTTGGGACATCCAGATCTTGGAAAGACAATACTTGAGTAGCCTCATCTCTGCATTTTTCAGTCTGTTCTTAAGGTGTCTGTGGGGGTATCCCAGGGTGTCCCTGAAAAACTACAGCTGGAGCCCCAGGGGGCTCTGTCAGTTCAGAGCTTTAGTTTGTGCTGCTTGGCCAGGCACTGATCCAGCTGGGCTTATCCAAGGTGGTGTCCCAGCTCCTGGCTGCCTCTTCCATGTCATCCTCCTCTCCCAGAAGGAGCCTTCCCATCCTCTCGCAGAAGGGGCGATGCTGTTGGCACTGTCAGTGCCCTGCTGCCCACCCCGGGGAACCCTGACCACTGCCACTGCAGGACTGGCTCCAATGGGAAGCGCCATTCCCAGCAAGCCTGGCCAAACCGAGGACTTCTCCAGCTCCGGAGATAATCAACCGCAGTCACCGCGCTGTGCTAATTGCTGAGCAATCCTGGTTCCTCTAACAGTCAGTGGGCTGTCAGTGAGCTGCCAGCCCATGGTGGCCTCGGTGACCTGGTTCTCATGACCTGGGTGGTGATCCACCACCCCAACCAGTACTGGTGGGTACAGTCAGGACTCTGCAGGTTTGTCCAGTTCTGCCCTAACCAGCTTCCTCGGGGCTTGGCTCCCGCTCCGGGCTGACCTCTTGGGATGAGCTCCCAGGAAATGCTTCAGTTCTGCTTGCAAACAGTGGCTGGGCCCCCGTGACTGATGTCCTGTGGCTCACCTGGGGTGGGTTAAGGAGCTGCGATCAAACTGGGACTGGCCAGCACCAGGGCTCTGCAAGGACTCCTCTGTTTGCTGCCCAGGCCTTCCACTCCTGCTGGCTCTCAAGACTGTCATTGTCATAAGATTCATTTCACCTCACTTCAGCCACCTAAAAATTACAGACCAATCTTAAGTGATGGCTGCTTTTTGAAGAAAACCTATTGTGAGCTCGGGAGCAAACCATCCTGTTGTGCAGGAAGATCAGGAATTTCAGTGGAAGCCAACTCAGTGAAGCAAGGAGCTTCTCTGAGAGTCAAAATGCAACAAGAGAGCAGGCAAAGAGTGAGAAAGACTGGGAACAAGGGAGGCATGGAAAACTTTGGGCATGTGGGGTGAGTTGGGCTGACCAAAGTCTGATGGAGCTGCGAGTGGTGAGGGGAGTCCAGTGTGGGTATGGAGTAGGGAAAGAAAATCCAGAAAAAAGTGTTGGTCCATGGGTGAAACAACCTCATGATAACTGCTACAGGAAAGGCCAAAATACTCGGTGTTTTTTTTGTCTCAGTCTTTATCCCCCAACCTGCTTGGGAAGATAAGGGATGGAGAACAATGAGGGAGCAGCAGGTTAGGGACAACCTAGAGGAGGTGGAGGTGTCCAAGTCCACGTCATTGGACAAGGGTCAGGCTGAAAGAGCTGTGAGGTCAATGTGAGTTGCTCATGAAAATTGTGGTGCTTAGGAAGGTCTGTGACAGCAGGAAAAAGGTGCATCTTTGAGAAAAGTGGAGCAGATTTGGGGAACTATGGACTGGTCAGACTCTTCTCATCACCAAAAGGTCACTGAGGATGTCCTGGAATCTATTTCCAAACACATGAAAGACAAGAAAGAAAATTTGGAATGGTAGATGCAGACTTGTCAAAGATATTGTGTTGGAAAGGCCCATCCTCCTTCTGCAAGGGCTGGAGGGTGGCCTGTCCCTGGGGCCATGGAGGGCTGTGGGTGGATGTGCAGAGAGCACTTTGGCACCATTTCCTACAGCATTCCCACATGGCAGCTGCTGACAGGGCTGGATACTGCTGGACACCCGGCCTCAGGGCGGGGATGAAGGCTGTGTGTCCGGTTGGTGACAGGGAGGCTGTGGGTGTCCAGCAGTGCCCTGCAGCTACTCAGGCATCAGCCTGGTGCTGGGGCTCAGCTGGGATGGTCCTGCTGCGGGTGGGAGGCTGGGACCGGTGAGCTCTGGGGGTCCCTTCCTGTGGCTGGGGCAGAGAGGTGCCTCCCGCAGCGAGCAGAGAGTGACAGCACCTCCGGAGGGTGATCCAGCCCATCCCAGGCTGCTGAGAATAGACCAGGATCACCCCTTGGAGCTCCCAGCCACTTTCCACTGCTGCGTGGGGAGCTTAGGTGATTAACTTTGGGCTGGTTAAAGATAGCCCAGCTGGGCCCCCCACAGCAGTGACATTTCTGCAGGAGAAGATTCCTGCTCAGATTACCCCGCAGCTGGCCCGGGGCTCAGAGCTCGGGGCTCGCTGTTGACTCAGAAACATCACTGCTACTATGGCACTGAGCGACTGCCCAGCTCTGCTGCTCTTCTGTCCCAGCCGAGTCACACTGCAGGAATTCCTGCCCTCGCTGGGAGCCTCTGCTTCCCAGATGGGCCTTCTTCCTTCTTGGGATGCTGCAGCCCTTTGGTTTTGTGGCATTCCCAGCAGACAGGAGGTTTTTCCTTCTCCTTTTCATTCCCCATCACGACCGGAGCTGGGGCTCCTTCTTGCAACCATTTTGTTCTGTGGCATTCCCTGCATCCAGGAGGTTTTTCCTTCTCCTTTTCATTCCCTGTGCCTTCACTTGGTGAGACATCTCCTCCTGCTTCCCGGAATCTTCCAGTTTGAACCTGGATGTGTCCTCAACGTTCTTGGCGAGTGCCGTTTAATCACTGCCGTGACGTCTTCAGCAGTTTGGAGCCGTTTTTCTTGGGGCTGAGTTTTCCCAGCAGCTGGAATGGTGTGTCCCAGAAAGGAGCTGTCTTTAATTAGGGAACTTAGAATGCCAAGCTCCTCAGCAATCCAACAAAAAAGTTCATGTCTCCTGCTCCCTGTTGTTTGGAAAAGAGAAAAGAAAATAAAAATGCCCCCCAAAATCTTGGCTGGATTTTGCCAGAGGCTGTAGCTCATGTCAAACACTCTCATCCCCAATTTCAGTCTCTCACATTATTCCTGGCAGCTCCAGCTCACTCATTTCCTGGCATTTTTCACAATTAGCGGTAGAAAGCTTTCGCTTCATTTTTTTGTCTCTATCTTCCCCTCTCATCTCTGAACCCAGCCTGAATACAGGCTCCATTGTTCCTGCTGCTTTGGAGCCCCTGTTAGGATTTTATCCGCGTTCCCCCACAGCTGGATCTCCTCCAGTGCCACCTCGTCTGTGACCCCCTGCCAGTGGCTTTGCCAGTTCGTCCCATCACCTCTCTCCGCGGGGATTTCACTTCCCAGGCCTTCCTGCCCACATCTCATGTATTAATGCTGGGTAGCAGAGAAAAATCTGCATTTCCAAAGTATTTTTTTGTTAAAAAAGTAACTCTGAGACAGCTCTGTGCTCATTTGCATGCAGTGCCCGAGCCCGCTCTGGCTGCAGCATTCTCAGCTCCTGCCGAGCTCTGGCCCCACTCCACAGCCAACAAAGAGCCCTTCCTCTCACTGCCACCTCCCCTGCACGCCGGAGGGAGGCTGCAGGTGTGAGAAACCTGAGAGGGGACAGCTCGAGTGACTGGTCAGACTGGAGTCCCAAAAATACGACGAGGGGAGAAGGGCAGGCTCGTCCATTTGTTGGGGAATTGCTCAAGAGCGTCGTGGCTCCACCTGTTCCGCGGGCGCTGGGGCTTTGTGCCTTTCTTGGCACATCTGCACTTATCTTTGCAAAAGATATAATTAGGCTGCGTTGCACACAATGGGACGGTGGGGAGGAGGGGAAGTGCAGCTAAAGGCTCCGTGGTTCCCATGATTTTAGCTCACTCCTCATTCCAGCCCTGCGGTCCGGCGGATCAGGAATGCGCGGTGTCCGTAGGAGCTGCAAGAGGGAACACGTTGGGCTCTGGCAGCGGTGCGGGCGCGTGTGGGGCTGGGTGGTTCTGCTGGATGCAGCTTGCTTTTCAATCACATCTTCTTCAGGTGCTTGTGTGGCTTTTGTGCTGGGAAAAAAGGCCGGGAATGTGTTCCATAGATTGCCTGGGTATTGGAAGGTGCACGGGGGATCTGTGAAAGAAACCTGCAGTTACAGGATTTTTTCAGTGCTTGCAGTTCGGGAGATGGTGCTGTAAGATTTGGACATTTCATTGCAGATTTAAAGTGGATCCCAGGAGTTGTGCTCTGTGCCTTTGATTGTTTTCCATGTGAATTTCCAAACCCATCTAACAGAAGGATTTCCACGGGAATATTTTCTGGATCTGGTAGAACAATGCTTTAATTCAAGGAAATAGCTCTCAGAATGCACTAACAGGATACATTCAACAAATAAATCACTCGGTGTCAGTTATTCCCTCGGCATTGTGAGGGATAAATATGTAAACATGTCCACACGATCCGTGAGCAACCACAGCTCCATTAGGGAAGGCAAAGGGTGAATGGCTCCCAGCCTGCACAAGGCCCTTTTCCATCAAGTTTTGGCATGTCCTTTGTTGATAAACCTGTTTTACTCAACGTGCTCCAGGCTTTTAGAGTGATGCTAGGCACTGGTAGTAATTAACGTGGGGCAATATTGCTGCTAATGAACCTCGTGTTGTGGAGGTGAAATAGCCGCTTTCTGACACTGGTTAGTAATTAATGTGGGGTGGTATTCCTGCTAACGAACCTCGTGTTGGGGAGGTAAAAGAGCCATTTTCTTTTGGGGAACAGGAGGGCCTTTGGTCATCTGGATCTGTGGGACTTTTATCTAAGCTGTGGCCACATTGGTGCCTTGGTAAATCACTCAGAGCACCCTTCTCCTTCTCCTTCTCCTTCTCCTCCTTCTGCTCTTCCTCCTTCCCCTCTCCATCTCTTTTCCATTTCCTTCTCCTTCCCTTTCTCTTCTCCCTCTTCTCTCTCCTTCCTTTTCCTCGCCTCTCACCAGCCTCAGGAGTTAAGATCCCGCAGTTCCCAGCTAAGCCCAGGTGGGATCAGCTGCTGGGTCGGTTGGGATGGACTCTCCCACAGAGGGGCCCTCTCCCACCTTCCCCCCACACGAGCTTTTAGTCACGAGCAGCCAAGGAGTGAGGAATGCAAACGAGGCCTTCAGTGACATTAATGAGATCTACCAGCTCCCAAATAATCATCTGCCATTCATAGATGACTCCAGCATCTGCCTTCTCTTCCGAATCTTTTGTGTCATCTGCAATAATGACAACAATTAGGATAACTATAATAAATAGGGAATAATTAAAAATGGGCTGGTTTAAGGTCCTCTGATGAATACAAACTCTGGGCTTGTGTCCTATGGCTTCACCTGGGAATTAGGGATGTTTTAAAATTGCACCCTCAGTGTATTTTCCGGTTGGGAGTCTGGGATTGTGCTGGCAGACTTTTCCTAAAGCAGAGTTTTCATGCACCAGGGTAAACATTTCCACCTTCCCCTACAAGGACACGAGGACTCCAAAATCCTCATCTCGCCCAGGAGCCGTGGTAGAGCTCCGGTTCCCAAACCTGCTCCCTCTTCATCCAATTCCCTGCCACTCCTGGAGGGAAGGAAGCATTTTCCCATTTAATACTTGGATTTTAGTCTCTGGGGGTTTATGAGTGTTCGTCTGCTGTAGGTTTTGTTGAATTTTATCAGCTTGTCCAACACTGGGGGAACATTTCAGTGCCACGTTGTCCACACTGGATTTGGGAATGAATCCAACATCAAAACCTTTCCAAGGCAAAAGGGAGCAACTGCTCTTATTAATTTTCCTTTTAGAGGAACAGATTTGATCCTGAGTCTAAACTGTTGAGGTAGCGTTTAGATAGAGTGATAATATTTTATTAAATCAGTTAGAATCACTGGAAAATGACTTTGGTGACCTCAAGTCTCAGCTGTTGTTTCTTCAAAGGCAGCTGGAGCTTGGGGTGGGAAGGATGGCCCCAAACACTGAGGAACTTTATAAATAGTCCCAGTTTGTTGCAGCCAGGATGCAATGAAGAGTAAATAACTTAGAAGATGTCTGATGACGCTGTAAACAAGGGCTGTGCATGTGGAGTAGGATGGATAGGCTGGGTGAAGTTGGGAAAACGGCTGGAAGCTGCTGGGCCTTGCTTTTAACCTTCCATGTGAAAGTTTCTCTTGGAATTTTTGGACAGCCTGTTTTGACAAAGTCTGCCAGGGTTTTTTTTAAGTCTTAAGCTCCACATGCCCAAGGTTCACCAGGAAATTGTGATCCATTAGAAGGAATTATTCTTTTTCCTTGCAGAAGTAGAAATGAAAACTTTTATCAGTACAAGGAGCCCGCAATTTGCTCTTTAAGAGTTAAGGAGAGCTGAGTTTGAAAAGATGTTGGTAAATATTTGTCTTCAATGTTTCTTGTCCACCAGACTGGACAATCTGTTCACAACTCAATCCCACTTGGAATATTCCTCGTAGGCTATGGAAAGTTTAGTTATTTGGCAGCTGGAAAGGGAACTGCAACTGCTCTCCAAGGTTTTTAACTCACCTGGTTGGGATGTGGTATTTTGGCCATTGTTAAAACTCTTCTGGCTTTATGGCCTTTGCACTCCCCTCCCGAAGAAGTCTTAATGTTTTTATTTATCAGGACTGGGATGACAACAGAGAATCATGAGGGAATCAGGAGAGAGAAAATAACCCCACTTGAAATTTTGGCATTTGGATCTCATTTCAAGATGTTTCCTAACTCGGTTCATCTCCTGTGGCAGTCGAGGGCAAAGCCACCAGTCCCTCCTGCAGACTGGGGACCCTGCCCACCGTCCTGCCTCGCTGTGGCACTTGGGCACAGCATGGGGACAGTTTGTGGGTTAAGGGGGGAACTCTGCAGCTCCAGATAGCGTTGGCCTCGTGCTCAGATCCCTGCGGGCACCGAGGGGCTGGAGCTCTGCTGGGAGAAGGATGGCACAGATGGGATTTGGGGGGAGCCATGGGTGAGAGTTTGTGCCTTTAACCCCCCCTTCCCAGCTGTGACACTTCACGGGCCTCCTGATGAAGTGTGTGCCTGCCCTTATGCTGAACTGCTCCCAGAAAACAGGATGTGCTCCAAAACCTTTCACTTTCCGAGTACTGAAGAAAGACAAAAGGCCTCAGGTCCACATTGATGAGCAGCTCTCACTTCTCCCCTGTGCCCAGCACTGGTGAGGCCACACCTCAAATCCTGGGGTCAGTTTTGGGCCCCCTCATGACAAGAAGGACATGGAGGGGCTTGAACGTGTCCAGGGAAGGGAATGGAGCTGGGGAAGGGTCTGGAGAATTCCTGAGGGAGCTGGGGGTGCTCAGCCTGGAGAAAAGGAGGCTCAGGGGGGACCTTGTGGCTCTGCACAACTCCTGACAGGAGGGGGCAGCCGGGGGGGTCGGGCTCTGCTGCCAGGGAACAGGGACAGGAGGAGAGGGAACGGCCTCAGGCTGGGCCGGGGCAGGCTCAGGGTGGATATTTGGAAAAATTCCTCCTGGAATGGGCTGTCCAGCCCTGGCACAGCTGCCCAGGGCAGGGTTGAGTCCCCACTCCTGCAGGGATTTCAAAGCCCTGTGGATGTGGCACTGGGGACATGGGGCAGTGGTGGCCCTGGCAGTGCAGGGGAATGGTTGGACTGGATGGTCTGAGAAGGATTTTCCAACCCAAACAATTGTGTGAGAAAAAGAGAGCACAGAAAGTCAGTAAATGGGGAAAAAGCCTCTGAAAAGGGCCTGCTAAGTCACCTTGCAGTGAGAGATTCTGTGTGTGCCATCACCTTACAGAGCTGCAAAAGGAACAGATGGCAGAACATACCAGAAATGCAGTTGTTGCAAAATCCTGGCACATAAAGGAGCTGCATTTCAGGACATTGGAGCATTCCAAGTGCCAGTGGAGAAACACGAGGCCAGGGCTGCCTCTGTCCTCGGAGGGACTGGCAGCAGCTCAGGTCTTGTGAGGAAATGTCACCTCAGTTCCTGCTGGAGTGCCACCAGCACCAACCGTCCTGCGCAAACACTGGGCAGGATTTAAAAACTGAAACTCCTGTTGTTCCTCACTTCCCTATTCTGTGTCAGTAATGATTTCACACAGGGCCCGAGAAAACATGAGCAAACCACGGTTATGATTTACGGGTTTGGGTTATGCAACCCCCAAATATAAACTGAAATGTGAGCCAGTTGAAGACGCATCCTGAAGTATTCCAGGAGCCCAGATCCCGAAATTGCAGGAGTGTTGCCGTAAGTGACCATGTGCTTCGGCTGTACCAGGAAGGGGATCGAAGTCAGCCCCTGGCCGGGGTTTAGGAGTGATTCTGGCAGGAGGAGTTGCTCTGCTGATGTCAGTGGGACGCTCACGTTGGGTTCAGGGAAAGAACATGTCATGGAGCATCTAAACTCGTGTTTACTGTTTGTGCGAGTCGCTGTAGCAACAGCAGATACCACTCAGGGAGAGAATCCCAGGGCACTTCATCCCTGTCCTCTGCTCTGGAGCCAGGCTGGGAGAGCTGGGGGTGGCCGGCCTGGACAAGAGGAGGCTCTTGAGAGCCTCTTTCAGTGCCTAAAGTGGCTCTTAGAGAGCTGGAGAGGGACTGGGGACAAGGCATGGAGGGACAGGACACAGGGAATGGCTTCCCAGTGCCAGAGGGCAGGGATGGATGGGATCTTGGGCAGGAATTGTTCCCTGGGAGGGTGGGCAGGCCCTGGCACAGGGTGCCCAGAGCAGCTGTGGCTGCCCCTGGATCCCTGGCAGTGCCCAAGGCCAGGCTGGACAGGGCTTGGAGCAGCCTGGGACAGTGGAAGGTGTCCCTGCCTGTGGGTGGAACTGGATGGGATTTAAGGTCCCTTCCAACCCGAACCATTCCCTGATATCCATGAATATTAAACATGAAGAAAGCCAGAAAATATTTGTTATTTTAAGATCATTCCCACACAAAGTTTTTAGATTGGTAGAAGAGCAACTCCTAATGGATTCTATATCTGGCTGTTATTTTGGGGTAGCTGTGGCTCTTAAAATATTTCATGGGGGACTTGGAGGATATATTTTAATTTCACATGCTGGTTTTAAAAGCAAATTTAGCTTTAGGAGTGGGAATGGAGCCTCTGCTTTCATAATTTATTTGCAAATAGTTCCAAGTTCATCACCTAGAGTTTGTGGAGTTGCACAGAGCCAAGGAGGGCTGGTTTGATAAGAGCTGGGGTTTCCGGGGTGCTGGGCTCAGACTGCGTCACTCGGTGGCTTTAGGGACAGTTCTGAGTTTCTAAGAAGGGTTGAACTGGGCTCCCTTCCTGCTGTGGGCAAGGATAGTGACTCTTCTTCTCTTTCCTGCCTGGTTCCGTGAAATGAGTGGGAATGAGGTATCTGTGACATTCTTACTGCCCGAGCAAAGGAGCCAGAGCTCAGCAGCAGCTTCAGAAATGACTGCCCGGTGACCACGGAGGGCAGGCAGGAGGAGCTGGAAGGCACACACCCCTTCAGGCATCATCTCACCGCTGTTTACTTGAGAAAATGAGTGAAAAAACAAGGTTTAGATGAGTCAAAAGCCAAAGAGCCCAAGAAGAGCTGCACGGGGTTGCAGGTGCTGCATCTCACTGGGTGCCAGGACCAGAGGGAGCTGTGGGCATTTTCTGAAAGAAAATGTTCGTGGTGCTTTTTAAAATCCACTTCTGCACTGGAACAGCAGCAGAACTCACCCTTTTCTCCTTAAAATGACCCTTAGCAACAGCTGTTTGCTCTCACTTTTTTGTGTCTTTGCTGTTGAAATGCCTTGAGGCGTCTTCAGTGGCCATTTTTAAAATATCCACGTTTAAATTGTGACTCCGTTGGCCTCACAGTGGTTTTGGTGCAAAGGCTCAGGCAAGTGACAGTGCTTGTGTTTCACATGGGTAAACCCCGCTGCAGCCTGGAGGCATCCCCGCTGCTCCCAGGATTCCTGCAGGGAACCTCACTGGAATGAAGCAGGAAGGCAGAAACAGAGGGAAGGAAAGTCCTGATGCACCCTGCTAAAAATTCTGAGGAACACTGCAAATGTGTAAAATAGTCACTCTTGATTTAGCTCATCTTCTGAAGCCCAAAAATAAATATAAAATACTTAGAGCCAAACCCTCTAAGCCCTGAAGTTTCCTAATTCACCTCGATCTCCTTAATATGTAATAGCTTTGCTTGTTTTGGGTTTTTTTTTCCCTTTTATTACATAAAACTCAGATACAAAGTAAAGGAATATCCTGAATATCAGCTCTGGGGAACATAAATCCTTCAGTATCAAGAGTAGATTTCTGTTCTTGGTCCTGCATTGCCCTGACGGCTCTTTCCGAGGTGAAGATTGGAGTGAAGTGACAGTGGCAGCGGGTCCTACCGACCTGGGCAAGGCTGGAAATCCCCCAAAAGGCTAAAATTAGGGTCTGGTGTCAGAGTCTCTGTGAACCTGTTCCTTCTCCTCCTCCAGGAATGCACACATGCCATGGCTGTGCTTCCTGAGGAGTCTCGGAGCAGGAGAACAGCACAGTAACACAGGATTTTATTGAAACATATGGGGTTTCGTTTGGCTGAGGAGATGGGTTTTACCTATTCCTAACCTCATGATTTTGCCTGTGCTGGTTTTATTGATTCAAACCTTTTCTGTAACAGGGGATTTGAGCCCTTCCAGGTAAACTAATTTACATGATAAAATAGTTGAGAGGGAATGATCATGGTAGGAAGGAAAATACACTGAGCTTTGTGTGATTTTGGCTATTTTCACCTGCTTTTTGATTATGCAGGAATGAGATGACTTCCCATGTTTGGAGCTCAGAAAAAACCCCATTAACTTCCAATGCCACGAAGATTTGGATTCACCAAATCTTTAAAAGGCGTCTGTGCCAGGTTCATGGCTGCGTTACCCTTTGGCAGGGTTTATTTTATATTAGTGTTAACTTCAAACGTTTAATGGAAGGTCTCTATCCAGTGATGCTTTGTTGATGTGGTGAGTGACAGAGAGGATCTGTCCTTGGGAAGAGATCCCAGCACAGGGTGCAGCTCCTTCCCCTGGGGACACTGGGACACCAGGGACACGAGGTGGGGAGGGCAGGGGGACACGTCTGGAGCTCCAGCTCAGCTGCTGAGTGTGTCTGAGCAGTCCTGCCCTGTGATGTCACTGGTACCTGCCAGTAGAAATGCTGAATCCATTAGCTCTGACAGATTTACGGGATGAGCATATGTCACCGGGATTATGAGAAGCACTTACATTCATGGGGAGATTTTATGATTCACTGTATCCGCTTGTGGAAACCTTAACTTTTACACCAGAGCTGCTGGGGAGCGCGGTGTCCTGCTGGCAGGGTCAGGGAGCTGAGCCCGGTGCGAGCAGGGAGCAGGGATGCTGGGTTTGGGGTGCAGGGCCTGCTGCAGAGCACAGGTGGAGAGTGGGACCGGTGGGGTGTGGGGCTGATGGGGACAGGCCCAGCAGAGCTGGGGAGCCAGGAGTGACAGGGAGCAGGGCCAGGACTGGGGAGCGGAGCTGGTGGGGGCTGGGGTTGAGGAGCGGGGCTGGAGGGGTTGGGGAATGGATGTAGGGAGCAGGGATGTTGGGGCTCAGNGCCCGACTACATGTCCGTGTGCCTCTTCGCAGAGGAGCCCTACCAGAAGCTGGCCATGGAGACGCTGGAGGAGCTCGACTGGTGTCTGGATCAGCTGGAGACCATCCAAACCTACCGCTCCGTCAGCGAGATGGCATCCAACAAGGTGAGCCCACGTGCGGCACCGGGATGCGGAGCGGGGATGCGGGACGGGGATGCGGAGAGGCTCGGGGCTCTGAGCCTGATCCCGAGCCGTCTTCGCGTCTGTCCAGGACAGCGGCTCCAAGTTAGTTGCGGNGTGCTTTTGGGGTGCAGAGCTGTTGGGGTGCAGGGATGTTGGGGAGCAGGATCTGGCTGCTGCGGGGAGCGGGGCTGTTGGGGAGCAGGGATGTTGGGGAGC
>VXAD01000598.1:734783-770161 GCA_013399195.1 Dicrurus megarhynchus
GCCACCGCGGAGACGCGTCCAGGGAGGACTCGTGGCGGGTGGCGTGGGGGGAGAGATCCGGGATGGAGCGGGGAGAGCGATCCGGGATGTCGTGGAGAGACCGATCGCTGCCGCAGGCTCATTTCCGAAAATTAAAGAGGTTTCAATTAGCGTCGGTCCCTTGGAGCCGATATGAGCAGGAACACTGTGCAAACGCTCGCATTTAGCAAATCATCACGCCAGGAGTCAATTAACTTCATTGTTGTCTGGCCGTAATAACGGCGAACTGTAAACATTGTGGTCCGGTGTTTTACGGCTGTTTTGGCTTTCGGGAACGTTTTAATTTGGTTTTTAATGCGCTGGGCTGGCTCGGCAGCACATGGTGAGGGTGGGCAGCAGGAATGGTGCCCAGGGAATCAGCTCAGGGGGCTGCTGCTCTGCGGAGCTTTCCGTGGGAGCAAAGGGGAGTTGTGAGTTTCTCTGCACAGAACAAAGTGCTGAAGTAAAGCAAGAAAAGTCCGTTGTGTTTAAAGTCAGGGAAGCAGGAGAGCAGAATGCCCGGAGTATCCTGACAAGCAGCAGAGAGCGAAGCGCGAGTTCTGAACGCCTGTGTGCAACTTTTGGGAGTTGCTATTCCAGTCTCACTGAGCCCAGCTCGGCTCCAGCATCTCCCGGAGCCCGCCCGTCCCTTGCGGCTCTCCCCGCCCCGGGGCCCGGCCGCCTCCCCGCCCGCTGCCCGCGGCTGCAGCGGAGCCGGGCACAGCCCCGGGCCAGCCTGGCAGCTCCCAGCCCGCTCCTGCCCCTTCCAGGGCTCCCAGACAGCGCTTCCAGCCCCGCGGTGCCCCCTGGAGTTGTCACAATTACGAATTCCCAGCCCAGTGCCCGTCGCATCCGCGTCTTTGACCAGTTGCGATGGTTTTAAACCCAGTTCTGCAGCACTCCGATGTTGTTACTGTTTGGGGTTTTTATCCTAATTGGAAATTACTGCAATCAGAAATGCTGAATCAGAAACTGAATTTATGGAAAAAGTTGAGCGAAGAAATCCCGTGTTGTTTCAGCTTCCTCTGCTGGTAGTGATTACCACGATGTGCAGGGGCAAAGGAAGCAGTAAAAGTTTTATAGACCGAGCTTTCAAGAAAGAAATATTATTTTTTTCGTTTGAGTTTGTGTTGAGGGAACCCTGGATGAAAGTTGAGAGGGGTTCAGGCTGCACCTCCAGTGTGAACGGGATGCCCTTCAGTTTGAGGTTACTTTGGGTTTTTTTGCTGAGTGACAAATCTGGCCTCTTGAAGGTGAAACTAAATTGCTTATCATAGCACTTCAAAGTTGCGATTACTCAGGGTGCAGATGGCTTGCAGCTGGCTCGAGCAAAAGCTTCCTGAAACTTTGTTCTCTCATAACCCGTTTCTGAAATGTCTGCACTATTTGGTCAACTTCCAGTTTCACAGTTTTCAGCTGTGAAAGAGAAGCATAAAATGGCCTCACACCTCGCTTGCCTTTCCTCTGGAGCTGTAAATATTGTCACAAACCATGGCACGGTTTGGGCTGGAAAGGACTTTAAAGATGGTTTAGTTTCAGTGCCTGGTGATTTGGGGGATTCGTGGCTTTTTGCGGGGTTTGGCGGCAGACAATGTGCAGAGTGGTCCAGCAGTGCAAGGAGCTGCTGGGTCGCTCCTGCATCTCCGGGAGGAGGCTGCGGCAGCCCTTCCCTGCTCTGAGCATCCCGTCCCAGCGCCAGCTCCGCTCCGAGGCATCTCCATTTGTCACCGGTAAATAGCGAAGCCGGCAGATGTTTTGAAAACAGGATGCTGGGGCTGCGCATTATTAAAGAAAAAACGGAAAGAGAAACAGTCTAGATAGGAAGAAAGCAAATAGGCTCGGCATGCTCCCAAGCGCAGGAGCAGAATAAACACTGACCTATCTTCCTGACCTCCGCTCTCGCCAGTTCCTGGCCCCGCGCCACCCAAGCCAAACTACGTCATTTGAGCCTGATAGTAGGCATGGCACAGCTGTTGCAAGTGTGACTCGAATTTCCTGTCTCCTTCCTGACAGACGTAGTTTAGAAAATCCAGAGTTGCAACAACAGCGCTGAGAGAGACAGAGAAGGAGGCTCTCGGCATCCGTGTGCGCAGGAGGATTCTCAGAAGCGCTGCGGCAAAAAGGAGGCAGCGGAGGGGGAAGAGCCATGCGGGATGGCAGCCGGGCTTTGAGCCGATGGGGTTCGGAAGGCAGCGCTTAAAACATGTGCGTATTGTTGGTTGAGGCGGGAGTTAATGGCAGGAGAGTGAGGGAATGAGCGGCTCAGCTTGCAGCGGGCTGAGGGCTGTGCTGACATCAGGGAGCCGAGAGACCCCGCAGTGCCACCCGCAGGGATCCCACGGAAAGCTGGCAAAGAGGGAACTCTGTTCCCTGGGATGCTGTCGGTGTTTGTGAGTCCTGATGCATTTCCAGAGCACTGCTTGATGTGCAAACCAGCCCGGGCTCTCTGCAGAACTCACCGTGCACAGCGCCTTATCTCTCTGATTTAGACAAAAAAATAACCTGCAAAAATACCTGGCTGCAGCTGCCGTGAAGGGATTTTATTTTCCTAACGTTGAATTTCCTAACATCTTTTGCTGGGAGTTGATTCGGCCCTGCAGCTTTGCACTGAAACGAAATAACCTGTGAGGAGCTCTGCAGGCACTCGGTGCTGCCTGAGGGAGCAAACCACACTTATTTATATTACTGTTACATATATACTCCATTTTTCCTGCGTTTATCACCCTGTCCAGCTTCCAGCGCAGGCAGCTGCTGTGTCAGAAGGGTTTGTGAGTCAGTGATGATAAAGAAGGGGGTATTTTCTCTCGGTGTGGGGTTGTGTTGGCATTGAGCAGCTGTCCTCAGCCTCGCTTCTCTGCAGATGGGACCTGCTCTAGTCCCTAATCTGGGATCTGGGGCAGGATGTGCTCAGTGCATCCCCTGGATCATAGGAAGGAGCAGGCCTTTTTCCCAGCTGAAATGCTGGGCTTGCCAGCTCCAGGTTCTTATGGGGCCATCACATCATGAAATGGAGGCATGGAGAGCATGGATTGTTTCTGCAGAACTGCCTGTCCGTGCGGGATGCAGCCCAAACGGAGGTACCTGCGTGGACCTGAGCAGCACCTTTGCCTCTCCTTAAATTAGACCAGGCTAATTCAGAGCTTTTTGCAGTCCATCGAGTCCAGAGAGCAGGGTTTGTGGTCTCTGGGGATATTCTAAGTTTAAATAGACAGAGTGTGAGTGGTGTCCTCAGTGCGCTGGGTGCTCTGATGACTTTGCAAACCCTCTTGTCTCTACCCAAACTGTCCCCTGGGGGACCCTTCCTTGCAAATCCTTAAACTCTCTTACTGCAACTCTTAAAGACGTCTCTGTTATTCCCAAGTGCTGGATAACACAACTCAAGCCTTGCCAGCCGGGGCCGTGTCCAGCCAGCGGCTCGGGACAGCAGCACAAGCGCTCCGTGCTGCTCTCTCGCTTGTGAGCCACAAGATAAACACAACTGATGTCGTTTCGATTGGATTTCAAAGGGCATTTCGGTCGGAAGAGCGGAGCAAGGCCGCACCTCTCTTTCGGGAGAGGGTGGCTTAATAAACATCTGGCCATTAATGTAAACTGCCGGGGCCGCGCTGGAGGTCGCGGCCAAGTGCCAGCGGTGGATGTGCCGGGCTGCACAAAGTCCCGCTCGTCCCCTCCCTCCTGCCAGCCCGGCAGCCCCCAGCCCTGTCCCCTTCCTACGTGATGTTTCCCTTCAGCGGTGCCGAGCTGTTTAGTCTTCCCCTGGCTTTGCGCTGGGACTTCCTTTGTTTAATCGCCGCACAAAGAGAGGTTTGTTCGCTGCGGCAGCCGGCGGAACAAAGACACTTCCACGTCTCCTGTTTTTCCAAGGCGGGATGAATCACTGAGCTCCGCACGCCGGCGTTCCCCTCGCTCGCCCGGGGATTTGCGTTGGGGAAGCGGCGATCGGAGCGCCCTGGCGGGGCTGGGAAAGCCGCGGAGCAGCGCTGGCAGCGCTCCCCGCAGCGCCGCTCCTGCAGAGCCCCGCGCACATCGTGGCGCTTTGACGTCGCTCTTTAACCATTCCCTGGCCGTGCAGCCGCCGCTGCCGAGCAGGACCCCGCGCCATCGGCATGCTCCAGGAGGTAGGAGCTGGTTCTGGCTCGGCTTGGGAATATTCCCCCCAGCTGGGTGTTATCGGATGGGTTTGGTCCGTGCTGGGGATGTCCTTGTGCTAGAGGACAGGGCACTGCGGGAGCGGGGTTTGCAACAGAGGCGCTCGGAGGGGTGAGCGGGAGCTTCCAGAGAAAGCTGCTGGATCGGGAGGGAACAGCTCGGGATGCTGGCTCTGAGCCAGGCTGGGAAAGCCCTCAGGATTTGGGGAGCTTGGTCCCAGTCAGCTCCTGTGTATCAGTCTCATCACCCTCATAAATGGACTTTAGGGTGGCTGTCTCTGAATCCATCCCGTTCCTCCTCCCGTGCTCACTGCCCTCTAAAGTAAATCATTCTGGGGGTGTCAAATATGCCCTAAAAGCGGGGTGGGATGTTGGGGCCAGACGCATTTAACAATCTAATACTTGGTTCTTGCGACCCTCTGGGCTGTCTGTCCAGACGTCTTGGTTAAACTGCTTCAAATGTTTTAAAAATTGAAATTTTGGAAAGCTGCAGTGTTGGCTGTGGGATGTGTGGGGACGGGATTAGGAGACAGTGTCACCATCTGCGATACCCTCCTGGAGCAAAGGGATTTTGAGTGCTGGATGCTTTCCCATCTCTTGGGATGTTGTGGAAAATGTGTGGGAAAAGCCCATCCAAGGGGGATCCCTTGGCACTGCTGGTGTGGAGATCAAGGCTTTGGGGGTAGAATTTTGGTTCAAATCGATCTGCCCAGGAGTGTTTTGGGATCTGTCACCCATCCTCCAGGCCACAACGGTGCCCAGGACCTTCTAGCGTGTCCTTGAACCAATTCTGGTTTTCCTGGGACGTGATGGGGTTTTAAAAGTTCTGCATTCTCAGACTTTTACGTTATAACACATCAGGGTGGGGCTTAAATAAATAATAGCTCAAAGGCAGGTTCAAAATGAATCATGAGCTGAGGGCAGGACTGGAGAGTGACTAAATGCTGGAAGCAGGGACCTCTCTGGAGTGAAGGATACTGGTGACATGTGACATCCCAGAGGAGCAGCATCACTTGGCATGAAGGAGCTGAGAAGGATTTCAGTGCAGTCCTAATCCTCACCCTTGAGCCGGAGTGATTTTCTGGACCAGGCCACTTTCCACAGGCTCCAAACCCTAATTTTTTTCCCCAGTTGTGTTCCATGGGGCAGCTGCCGATCAAAATATTTGCATTAAGCGAAATTAATTGAAAGATGCTGAGTTATCAAAGGCAGGACAAGTTGTGGAGATGGATTGGGATGGAGATTGACCCTCAGAGTTCTGAGAGGGAGAGATTCCCCCGATTAAAGCCTGGCTTAAAGCAAACAAACTAGAAGTGCCTCACCTTGCTGCTGGTTTAGCACAGCTGGGCCAACTGCAGCAAAAGGATTTTGAGGAGCATTTGCCTATCTCTGTGTGAGAAGGAGTTTTAATTTCATTTTATCTCCATTAATTAGTGCCTTCTGTATGGGTTTGATGCTTGCATTAGGCTCATTTTCATTTTGGCAGGACCGACTGCCACAGTTTTGGGGGGATGCTGAGCTACAACAGATTCTTCCTAGGATTTTCACTGCTCTTCTCCCAGGACTCCCTCTTTATCCCGTGTTTTCTGAAGCAAACAAACTTCTCTTCATTCAAAGTTGCCAGAATTTTTTTTTTCAACATGGACATCTTGGAAAAGTCATCTCAGGGCACAAAGTTATTTGAATTTTCCAAAGCCTGTTCTCCTACTTGGGTAAAACCCCAGCTGGATTTGCCTAAATGATGACTGCAGAGCTTGATTCAAATTTAAATTAAATTTAAATTGCTGCTTCATATGATTAACAAAATCCCATGTTTAATTGCATTGCTCTCTTGTTAAATGACAAATGCTCTTCCCTCTCTTAGTTGTTATTTTGGGGATGTTTGTTACTGATTGAGGGCATAATCCAGGTTATTCCACCCAAATTCCCAGCATCTCCTGGCTCCCCAGAGGAGCAGGGATGGCTGTGTGAGCACAGGGGAGGCTCTTTGGTTTGTGGGCTCCCCTTACGCAGTCGCTCGGCTTCCTCTGGCACCGAGGCCCCGGCGCTGTGGTTTGCAAGGGTGTGACTGAACACCAGATTTGGGGCTGAGATCTGCAGCTCTCTCTGCTCTCAGGGCCACAGATGCAGTCAGCTGCATCAGGCCTTGCTTTAATCACCTTTGTGTCAACAAACGAGCTGCTGGAGGTTTGCGTTTTGTGCTGCTTCCTGGCCTTCAGCACGGGCTGGTTGTCAGCAGCTCCCCTTCCCCAGCCTCCTTTTGCTCTCAACACGACCAACATTCTTCCAGCTGGTAAAAGGATTTTGCAGAACAAGTGTTTTGGCCTGTTTCTGCTTTTATTTGCTCTCCTCTCCACAGAGGGAAGAATAAAAGCAGTGCTGGGATGAGAGATTGGTGTGGACGCTCACCGTGCTGCTCTGGGAAAGGTGGGACTGATGTGGGGAGCTGTCCCTGGCCTGGATGTGCCTTTGGTGTGGTTCTTCCTCCCAGCAGTGCAATTTGTGTCATAAAATGCACCTTTCCGTGGGTGAGAGAGGGGAAATCCATACAGCATCCAACCAGATGAGCTGTAGACTCCAGATGTAGCTGCCAAAATAATTGGGTAGGAGAGATCTGGTTTGGATATTGGAAAAGCGTTTTGGATGAAGTAGAAACCAACCTGAGCTTCCTCCAAAGGATCCCAGAGCTTCAGACTGGACCAAACCTCCCTGCTGGGGTTTTTCCACCCAAGGACACAAGCAGTCTGTGCTTTGTCACATCACACAGCGAGAAATGACTGTCCAAGGCCAGGCTGGACAGGGCTTGGAGCAACCTGGGATAGTGGAAGGACTGGAATGAGATGGTTTTCAATGTCCCTTCCAACCCAAACCAGGCTGGGCTTCTCTGAGATCTTAAACTCTGTCAGTCCTGGTAATTCATGTCAATCCAGACAAGGGGAAATGCAACCCAAGGATTTGGGCAGTGGTGCTGGATAGTGGGATGCATGAGCAGGGCTGCTAGATACTGCAGGATTGGGATGCATGGGCAGGGGTGCTGGATACTGCAGGATTGGGATCCATGGGCAGTGGTGTTGGACACTGGGATCCATGGGCAGTGGTGTTGGACACTGGGATGCACGGGCAGTGGTGTTGGATACTGGGATCCATGGGCAGTGGTGTTGGACACTGGGATGCACGGGCAGTGGTGTTGGACACTCCAGGACAGGGATCCACGGGCAGTGGTGTTGGACACTCCAGGACAGGGATCCACGGGCAGTGGTGTTGGACAGTCCAGGATGGGGATCCACAGGCAGTGGTGTTGGACACTGGGATCCACGGGCAGTGGTGTTGGACACTCCAGGACAGGGATCCACGGGCAGTGGCTGCAGGAGCAGGCAGGAGCGGATCTGGCCCCGCAGGGCACACGGGGATTTCTGCAGGTGCCAGCACAAAGCCGGGCGGGCTCACCTTGCCCACACATGACACACCGATTTTCAGGGAAGCACAGCGCTGGTTTCTCCATGACCTGAGCCCTTCCCCCGCGGCTGAGGGGGATTTTCCTCCGCGGTGAGTAACACCCGGAGCCTGCTCGGGAGTGGAGAAATCGAATCTCGCCGTGGAGCAGCACAAATCCCCGGCGCTTTCCCTGGGCAGGCTCCTGTAGGGAGTTTTTCCTTTCCGGCATTCAGAGCAATTTGCATATTTCGAGTCTCATTTGGCTGGAAATGAGCTGGAAATGCCCCAGTGCTGCAAACACTCAGCTCGAGCTTCCAATTCATCACTTTTTTTAAGCCCCGTGTTGCATAAATCCCGTCCCACCCAAGGGAGGTTCTGCTGCTCTCAGAAATGCTAAACTTCATGGGGCAAAATCTGAATATTGTTCTGTCTACATCAGATAGATGTTGTTGCTTTCATGAGCAGCCACATGCTGATTTATGGCAACCTGCTATTTATTTATCAACATTTACATTGTGGATTCCTAAATTATTCTAATAACATCAGGCCAACAAGTTGGTCATGATGTTGCTTCTTTAAAGTCTTCCTTTGAACATCTCTATAAATCAAGGCTGCTTTGATGTGAAATTGGAGATTTCATAAGCCTCTGTTTACTTTTGGGTTTCAAAAATCAGCTGAAGGGAAAACAAAAAAACCCCAAAAAACAAATAGTACTTTGTATCTCATTAAAAAGAGTTTCTAGTGCATTAAACATGATATTGTTTTAGGAAATAAGAACTAGAAAGAGCTGCAAAAGAATTTTGATTTTTTTAATGACTGATAGTTGACTGCAACCATTCCACTTTTCTCCAGGCACTGAAATATGGCTGGAAACTTTCTCCTTTAGTGCTGTTGAGTGTGAAACAGGCTCGTGTTGGTTTTTGTTTTAATTCAAGCATTAAATGCACCTCCCATCATTCTCCGTGGAGTGCTCAGGAAGGAAAATCGATGGGAATTATGAAGTAACAAGGACAGCTGCAAATTTGTTTGCCACGGTCCTTTCTGTAAGTGATGTAACAGCAGGAAAACACAGATAAGCGGGGTTACTGCTCCTCCAAATCCAGGAACTTTAACTCTTCACTTCCAAACTTCTGAAGAAATGCTCCACGCTTCCAAAATCCAGGAGTTGGGTTTGGTGCCTCTGTGCAATGCAGGAATGAGATGTCAGGAAGAGAGGGCTGGGAATAACAAATATTCCTTCAATGGGGTGGTATTAATCCCATTTTTTTTTAACCTGGAGTAGAGCGTCACATCCATCCCATCCCACACAAAGGCATTACACAGTCCCTGTCTGAGCCCGCTGCCGACTGCACGGATGAGTAATTTCCCTCCTGTGTGTAAATCATTTCCGACGGGACGGGACTCCCGGCCCTGCTCCGGCTCTCGGGCAGGTGAGGGGCGGCTCTTCCCAGAGCCGGGCATCCCGCGATTCCCAGGAGCAGAGCTGCTCAATGGAGTCCCACCAAGCTTTAATTGCGCCTCTGGACCTGCAGTAATTACGCGGGTAATTAAGCGAGGAGGATTCAGCCCGGCTGCCTCAGCGAAAGTAACCCTCGGCCCACAAATCCTTTTGTTCTGGGGATTTCTAGGAGCGCTGGGAGAGCCAGGGATGGAAGCTTTGCGTCACAAGGGTGGGTCGGGAACAGAGTTTATAAACACTGGAGATCTGCAGCGAGATTCCTCCATCAAAGTTGAGGTGGGACCCCTCTCTCCAGAGCTTCTCCAGGCCGGAGCCCCAGAGCATCCGAGCTGCTCTTTTATCTCCAAATCGCCCTCAGCTCCTGCAAATGACTCCAGCTGGTTTTAAGCAGCCTCTTTGCATAAGGACTCTTGGCCTCGGGGAACCCCAGCTGGTCTAAATCGACTTCAAAGGATTTCCATCAGCGGCAGATCCCTGCTCCTGTCTTTATTCTCCCTGTGATGCGCCAGGAACACCTCTCCAAGCTGCAGAGGGAATGGGAACAGGAATAACAGCAGGATTCATCACTGCAGTCAGTGCGAGACTGGAAAGGCCAAGAGCTGTGGGTGCTTCTTCCTGGCTGTCCTTAGGAGGGGAACGGAGTTGTTCTTTCCGTAAAGAGCCAGAAAAGTGGGAATTTCCACACAAAATCATCAGGGAGGTTTTCCCAATCCCCATCTGGGATATATCATGGAATCCCAGAATGGTTTGGATAGGAAGGGACCTTAAAGCCCATCTCATCCCAAAATGCCAGGCTGCTCCCAGCCCCGTCCAGCCTGTCCTTGGGCACTGCCAGGGATCCAGGGGCAGCCACAGCTGCTCTGGGCACCCTGTGCCAGGGCCTGCCCACCCTCCCAGGGAACAATTCCTTCCCGATATCCCATCCATCCCTGCCCTCTGGCAGTGGGAAGCCATTCCCTGTGTCCTGTCCCTCCATGCCTTGTCCCCAGTCCCTCTGCAGCTCTCCTGGAGCCCCTTTAGGCCCTGGAAGGTCATGACAAGGTCACCCTGAACCCCCAGTGTGGTTGGGCTCCTAAATCTGGCAAATTCGACCATAAATTAGGCCAAGTTTTCTTCCTCTGCATAAAAATGAAGCCCACTTGGTCAGGATCGGGTGCCAGGGCAGCTGCCAAGGGACTCCAGGAGCTGCCGTGCCTTTGGTGCCAATGTCACCACCCTCCCACGAGCCCTCACCGAGGATTTCCGTGTCTGGAAGCAGAGCTCAGCAAAGGAATGAAGGTGGGGAGAAGCCCTGAGCAGCAAGGGCTTGGCGTGGGCAGCAGGAGGGGAACCGGGAGTGAACTTTCCCACTGGTAATCAAGGAAATTCCCGCCCGCACGCACGGCTGGAAAGCTGGAAAGGAGCTGTGATTCCCTGGAGCAGGGAATGCATGGAATAGGGTCACTGCTGGTAATCAAAGAATGATTCAATTCTTAATTTGGTGCAGATGAGTTCTGCAGTCAGGCAGAATAGGAAAGCTCCACACGATGCCGGGGCTGCTTCTCACACAAGGCTCCAGATGCTTCCAGACTCACTGGGAGCGTCGGCTGAGCTGCCACGTGCCTTTGGACACAGCAAATGGCACTTGGACTTCATCTTTTTGTGTTATCTGCACTGCTCTCATCCGTTGAAGGTGTTCATGGTGTGGTCCTGCGGGCAGAATTTGGGGTGGGGGGAAAGAAGCACCGAGCCCATTTCCTGATTTTCTTCTTTTTAAGGGAAACCCCCCGGAGCTGGGGCGGGCATCCCCTCCTCATCCATGCACTCCTAATTCCCGTCTCTTAGCGAGCTTATCAGTGCTGATTTCCTTTGGAAAAGGCACGGGGATGATTATTAATTACGAAAATGAATGAAAATAACAGCACGGGTCCGTGTGCTGCTAATGGGCATTACCGTAATTACCCGCGTGGCTGCCGGGCATTACCGTAATTGCGCGCGGCGCTCTCCAAAGCCCCAATCCCTGCGTTTGCTCCACGTGGAGCAGTTGGAATTTTCTCCTCACTGCCTGCAATCTGTTTGTTTTCCCCGTCGCTGTCGCATCGATTTAAGGACGGGATTGCCACGGGGGGGTTGCTCATGACATCAGCCATTGATCCCTGCAGAGGCAGCAGCCTGCTTGCTCCCTGCAGAGCAATTCCCGGGAAGCAGCGTCGCTGCAGAGCATCCTGGCATCAAGGAAGAATCCCAAAAACCCACCACGGGCCGTGGAACATCCGGGATGCCTCGGTGTTTTTGAAAGGGGTTCATGTGGTTAAGTGAATCTGCTTAGGTGCCAGCATGGTTGGGATGGCAAATCCCAAAAAACTTTGCAAATGCTGTGGGAATTCCCACAGCCCCGGGAAACTCAGCTGGGTTTGACCCTCACAGTCCTTTTAGCAGTGCTGTGACTCTGTGTTTGTAAAAGGCTGCTGATTAAGGGGCTGGAAAAGTGAGGGAGATTAAGGCTGTGGGGGGCAGATTCCCACTCCCAGATGGGATACGAGAATCCCGAGGATTTTTCCCTGCTGCAGATGGCTCAGGTGACCTTGTGGAAGCCTCTTCATTGCTCTGTGCCTCTGTGGAGAGGCCGTGGCCGCCCTTTGTGCTTTGTGGGGCCGCTTGTGAGGTAAAGCCATTTTTATCAGCTGTTTGTCCAGCATCACTTGGGCTCACAGATCTGAAAGGGGCCATTGTGAGGAAACCCGAGTGATTCAGGGGTGCTCAGCAGTGGTTTGTGTGATCCATCTGCTGACGGTGTTTTCCCGGTGCGGATAAAGGCCTGCATGCAGGGAAATGCTGCAGCACATGCTTGGCTTTACGGCCGTGGGAGGGCTCACATGTCCTGGCTGCCGCTTGTGACCGCTGCACAGACGTCACTGGGAGGAGAGATGGGGTCAGGGCTCCCCTCCCCTGCCAGGGGCTCGCCCTGCCTCAGCTTTCACTCCTGCTGCCCCTCCTGCTCCTCCTCCAAGGTTTTTGTTGGCGGTTTCAAAAGGGCTTTTGTCCCTTGTGGTTGGCAGGAGGTGTAGGGGAGACCCTGTGCAACAAAATCCATGGCTCAGCGCTGTGGGATGTATTCCTGGGCAGCCAGAATCCTTCACATCCCAATCCTTCCTGTATCCTATGGGATACCAACCTTCACATCCTGCTCTTTCCTGTATCCCATGGAATACCAACCTTCTCATCCCTCTCCTTCCTGTATCCCATGGGACAGGATTTAAGCTGCTTGAGTTACCTGGAAAGTGAGGCCTCGCTGTGATGGTGAGAGTAGGATTGGATGGGATTTTGGGAAGGAATTCCTGGCTGGGAGGGAGGTGAGGCCCTGGCACAGGGTGCCCAGAGCAGCTGTGGCTGCCCCTGGATCCCTGGCAGTGCCCAAGGCCAGGCTGGACATTGGGGCTGGGAGCAGCCTGGGACAGTGGAAGGTGTCCCTGCCATGGCAGGGGTGGCACTGTATGGGCTTTGAGGTTCTTTCCAACCCAAACCATTCCAGGATTCCCTGTTTCAGTGACACTGGCAGGACAGGGCAGGAGGGGACAGCAGGGACAGAGGTGGCATTGTCCCAGCAGGTTGCCCCCCCCGTTGGGCTGCTCAGGTGAAAGGGAGGTGCCACCAGCTTCCCACCTCTGCTCATCTTGAGTTTAGGGAGAGGAGAAGGTGGGTCACAACTTCCTTCACTCCACGTGGCCAAAGGTTGAGCTGGAGTCCCATCTGGATGTTCTGGAGCTGTGCCTTGTCCAGCCTGGGCTGTCCGTGGGAGCAGGGACCAGGATTCCAGGCTGTGCCCACACCTCACGTGTCCCACAGCACGTGGGGACGCCTCGTGCCACCATTCCAGGAGAGGCTGATAGCTGTGAAGGCAGCTGGAGACAGGAGAAGATTTCACAGCAAAGATGGCCCTTTTATTTTGGGAATCCTGGCTTCTGGCATGTGCTGTGTTCCCGGCACAATCAGCAAGGACGTCCTGAGCAGCGGGAGAGCCGCTCATCGCGGTGATCCCGTGCTGGGAGCTGTGCGCAGGCACGGCACACGGGATTGTCTTTGGCTTCCGTGTCAAGGACAGCTCCAGCTCCCTCATAGCGGGATTGCTTGTCCGTTTGAAGGAAAAAAATGCAGGAATGATTAAATCTTGAAATTTGGATTGTGAATCACAGGAGGGCTGGGGCTGGGAAAGACCTTAAAGCTCGTCTCGTTCCACCCCCTTCCTCAGGCAGGGACATTACAGAAATGTTCTTTTGAGAATGAATGGATGAATTTATGAATTGCAGTTACAGGTTTAAGGTGATTATCTTTCATACCTTTTAGCTGAAGGAAATTTCCAGTTTGGAAAGGGACATTTTGCTGCGTTGCTGCATTTTGCCCTTTACCACGTAGGAGGAAAAACCTGATCACACTGAAAATGTGAAAAATGCTTTGAAAAATCCAGCTGGGAATACTTCAGATATCCCAGTCTCCGTAAGGAATAGGGTTAAAGCAAAGCAGGAACAGAGACGAGACTGCTGCCTGCTTTTCCCTTATTTAAATATTCCCGAGCTTCCTCCATTTTAATTTTCCCTTAAAAACATGGCTGTGGTAGCGGAGCTGGCAGCCCCTCCGAAATCAGCATCATTTTCCTGGCACGGCTCAGCCGAGCCGGGCTCATGTGGAGTGGGGACCCCCTTCAGGAACTGAGCGAGCAGCACGATCCCAAATTCCCCAGCGCTTGCAGGCGCGCGGCTGGATCCGTGCGGATCCGTTCCCGTTCCTTTGTGCATTCCCGGATCTCATCCCTCTCTCCCGGGCGAGCGCATCCACCCACGGGCAGCCTCACAAGGATGCGCTGCCAGGCTGGGCTTTGGCTGGGATTAGCAGCTGCCGGCTTTTGCGGGATCTCTGCCTTGGATGAACGCTGATTTTTTGGGATTGGGAAAGGGTCCGTGTGCCCCAGGAGCTCTCCCATCCGAGCGGCGATTTCTCCGGGAGGATTTGTGCTGGCTTGCAAGGAGCTTTCCAAAATGCCTGAAGCCAACTATTTGTTATCTGTGTCTTGGGGTTACATTAAGGTGGGTTTAATTCCTGAAGGATTATTAATTCCCAAATTATTAATGGCTGGTTTTTTTTTGTGCTGTGTTGCTTGGAGAAAGCCTCTGTGAGGAAAATCTGCTTTAAAAACGCTGATTTCTGTGTGTTTTGGCTAATCATGTGTGTAGTGTGCATGCAGAATCCATGGATGTCATTTTTTTTGGGAATTCAGTGTTGCAGGATAAAATGATGCAGCAGTTGGATTATAAAACCAGGAGGATCACAGCGTGAATATCTAAGGGAATAATGCCCGAATCCCACATTTTGCTGTGTATTTTAGGGCACATTTCTCCTTTGGATATGCAGCTGTCTGTTTGTATCATACAAAATGGAGCAACTTTAGAAAATGCAGAACAAAAGAAGGTTTGGGGATGGGGAATCTCACCGTGAGGTAGAAATCTGAGCTTTCAGAGACATTCATCTGAAACGTTCTCTCCTCGCTTGTGACAGTGACAATTAATGAGCATCTTTAGAGGAAATCAATTCTGTGGGCTGAAAAGAAATATCCAGTCATGGTGATGCCGAGCAGGATGGAAATGAAACCATCTGCTGCTGGCTCCCTCCCGAATATCCCCGGAATTCTGCTCACTGGGGGAGCCTCCCGTGCGAACGCTGCATGGATTTGGGAAAGGATTCCGTAAAAATGCCGTTTTTGTCTGTGCTCTTCCCCCCGCAGTTCAAGAGGATGCTGAACCGGGAGCTCACACACCTGTCCGAGATGAGCCGCTCCGGCAACCAGGTGTCCGAGTACATTTCCAACACTTTCCTGGGTAAGGAATGCATCCCAAGCTTTTCGTGGCTCAGGGAAGGGTTAAACTGCAGCCTGATTGCCCCCATTCACAGCTTCCCTCGTTGGGTTTTCACTGTCAAATGGCTGCGGGAAGGGGAAGAATGGTGTTTGGATAAGTGTATCCACAGAGGAATTCCTTCCCAAGCCATGGGATGTTTCTGGGAGGATTCCATGGGGCTGGCGGTGGCTGCCTTATGCAATGCTGGGTTTTGTGGTGACCTTATGGAAAGGACATGGTCACACAAACCCAGCTGCAGCCACTGCCTCGCTCAGCGGCGTCTCCCCTTCAGAGATGAGGTTCAGACCAAACCATCCCCAAAATTTTATTTGTTACTTTGTGTAAATCTGCTCATTTTGCACCAGAATTCAGAAAAAAAGGGAATATTTTGCATTTAATTCATTCTGCTAGAGCTCACAGCTCTCTGGACATTGTGTCAACATTTGTTAGGAGAAGTGGGATTTTCTCAGGGAGCAGCTTTAGGATTTGTGACCATTTGTGTATAAAATGAGCAGCCTCATATGTACAGATATCCCTGAATCCAACAGTGGGTGCTGGAGCTCCTGGGGATTCATGCCCTGAGGTTGGAATGGCCCGGAATGCGTTCCCTGTGTGACACACAGTTATTCCCATTAAGGATTTCAAAGTGATCCCAATAGCCAGCTGCAACTGGAGCTGCTGCCTGCATTTAGGACACAGCACAGCATCCATAATCCATGGAAGTTTGGAGCTGCTTTGTGGGAATGCACTGGTCTTATTGCTCAGCTGAATCGTGACATCCAGAGCACAGATTCAAACAGGGAATAGGAGCAAGGCTGGGACACAGAGGGGCAAGTCCAGGGATTTGGCTGGTGGTCAGCGCTTCCCAGCAGCCACATGAGTCTGGACAGGATGTGCTGAGCAGGAATTGCCGATGCAGCCACCAAAAATAAACCCCACAAACACTCAGGTTAATGGGCCCTGAATCCCAGCAGGGGCTGATGAGCCAGAGCTGCTGCTGGTGCTGCTGGGGTTGTTTTATCCTTGGGATCCCGGACTGGTTTGGGTTGGGAGGGACCCTAAGGATCATCCAGTGCCACCCCCTGCCATGGGCAGGGACACCTCCCACTGTCCCAGGCTGCTCCAAACTCCATCCAGCCTGGCCTTGGGCACTGCCAGGGATCCAGGGGCAGCCACAGCTGCTCTGGGCACCCTGTGCCAGGGCCTGCCCACCCTCCCAGGGAACAATTCCTTCCCAATATCCCATCCATCCCTGCCCTCTGGCACTGGGAAGCCATTCCCTGTGTCCTGTCCCTCCATGCCTTGTCCCCAGTCCCTCTGCAGCTCTCCTGGAGCCCCTTTAGGCCCTGCAAGGGGCTCTGAGCTCTCCTTGGATCTTTCCCTTCTCCAGGTGAGCACCCCCAGCTCTCCCAGCCTGGCTCCAGAGCAGAGGGGCTGCAGCCCTGGGAGCAGCTCCAGGGCCTCCTCTGGACTCTCTCCAGCAGCTCCATGTCTGAATTCGTGCTATTCCCCGTGCTCAGGCAGCTCCATTTCCCTTGGCAGGGCTGGACAATGCCCTGTTCGTTGCTGTCCTGCTGCTTCTCACGTGCCCAGTGCCGGTGACATCGGTGACATCCCCGTGTTGGGTGGCAGCGTGAGGCCACTCGGGCCCTGGCACTGCTGAGGGGGGCAGGCTCTCCAGTTTGGGCCAGATTGCAGCCTGGTTGCTCATACTAAAAAAAAATGAGGGAAGCTTTTAAAAGGATCATCAGCTGTTCCAGGAAGTCGTGCTGCTATGGGTTTTATGAATTAGCTTTTTCCTCCCTAAAATTTAATGAAATTAAATGAACACACAAAATGACAGGAGTCTACAAGTGAGAAGGTTGAACAAACAAACAGAAATTTGTGGGTAGGACACTCATTTATCTCCAGAGATGGGGATAATTCAGAGATGTTAAACCCACATCATGTGACTTCATTCAGCCTTTTGATTTTATTAGGGCACAGGGAGTGACAGGGCACAGGGAATGGCTTCCCGGTGCCAGAGGGCAGGAATGGATGGGATATTGAGAAGGAATTCCTCCCTGTGAGGGGTTTGAGACCCTGGCACAGGGTGCCCAACACCCCTGGCAGTGTCCAAGGCCAGGCTGGAGCAGCCTGGGACAGTGGAAGGTGTCCCTGCCATGGCAGGGGGTGGAACAAGATGATCTTTAAGGTCCCTCTCATCCCAACTTACTCTGTAATTCCATGATGAAAGGAGCTGAGGAGGCTCCAAGAAGGAGCAGAGGGTCCAGCCCTGCAGTGTCCATGGAGGCCCCAGCGTGGGAAGGTCGGAGATGACCAGCAGTGGTTCCACACTGGCCACATCACGTCAGAGGGACGATCACGCTGCCCTTGGGTCACACGCTCTGCCCCGAGGGCTGGACCGTGCTGCTGCCACCCCCGTGGAACAAATCCGGGATTTCTGCTCCGGAATGGCCATTTGATGCTGCCTTAGTCATTGCTAAGGAGATTATGGAGAGGAAAGTCCTTCAGTGGTTCAGCAAAATCCAGGGAACACCCAGTGATGTCAGCCAGGCTTTGCTGTGAATAATGACTCCTTTCCTAATTGCGGTGCTGCTGCTTGGGATTTCAGAGGGGTTTAATTAAGCCCAGGCAAAAGCAACTCATGCCTGGAAGCCTCGTCCCTCTGGAGGTCCTCAAGGTGCACAGAGGTTCTGGTGAAATCCATGAAAAATGGTTTCGATGGAAGTAACGAGCTACTGGATCTGCACTTTAAAAAATCAGCTGTAGGGCAGTGAATAACACACGGGGTTAAGGTTTATTTGTTTATTTAATAAACATCTCCACAGCCAAGTTTGGGCCTCTTCATGTGCACTAAAATTGTGATTATCCCTGAGAATGGCAGTGGGAATTCGGCCTGTGCTTTGGATATTATTCCCTATATATTTGTGAAGCATAAACCTTTAATAAATCAGTGACACCCGTTTGTTACTGGTTTTAAGAGCAGGGGGTATTGACCCTAAAAAAGTGAAAATAGGAAAGATAGATGTGGTTTTACTTTCTTCAGGAAAAATGTGTTGTTTGAACATATCTTTTATTTTCCTGAAAATAGGCAATGAAATTAATTGGGATTTTTCCCTAAGCAGAACCTGGTGCCCTTCAGGCATGGAAAATCACTGAATTATTTGTGCTGGAAACCATGGAGCCCAACCATTCCCTCAGCACTGCCATTCCCAGCACTAATCCGTGTCCCCAAGTGCCACATCCATGCACAGAGAGACATTCCTGGACATGTCCCGTGTCCCCAAACCACACGGTGGCTGCAAGAGAGCAACCAGAGGGTTTGGGACTGAGATTTTTTATTTTATTTTTGAGTCCCAGAGTGAGAAGAGCCCCAGCAGAAACCCCTGGGTTTGAGCAGGGCTGCAGAGGCAGCAGCTCAAGGGTTGATTTTGGGGGATGTGCTGGGAGCTCACGTTGTGCTGACTCATTTCCCCCTGATCTGTTCCAGACAAGCAGAACGATGTGGAGATTCCTTCTCCCACCCAGAAGGACAGGGAGAAGAAGAAAAAACAGCAGCTCATGACCCAGATCAGTGGGGTGAAGAAATTAATGCACAGTTCCAGCTTAAACAACACCAGCATCTCACGGTTTGGGGTGAAGACAGAAAAGGAAGATCATCTGGCCAAGGTATGAGAGATTCCTGCTCTTCTGGGAGAATCTGGAAGCTGAGGATGGATTGTTTCCCCTTGGAATTATTATCCCTGAAATGATGTGGCCATTAGAAATGCTATAATTAATGGTAGCAGGCCCTAACAGCATATTTTATATTTAAAAAACCATGAAAATAGCCCTAAAATAAAAAGAAAAAAGGTGATGAGGGCTGAGGAGAGCAATTATGAAACACAAAATCAGCCCTTCACAGCTGCTCTGTGTTCATTAATTCACACGTTCGGCACTTACATAACTACAATAATCATTAAATTTGCATATTTGTGAACTTCTGGGAAATGCAGAATTGCCTGGAAAAACATGAAACCATTCTCTTTTTGTGCTCTCCAAAGGAGCTGGAAGACCTGAATAAGTGGGGCCTCAACATCTTCAACGTGGCCAGGTACTCCCACAACCGCCCGCTGACCTGCATCATGTACGCCATATTCCAGGTGTGTATTCCCAGCCTGAGCCTGCTGCTTCCAGCACTGCTTTCATCCCTAATCCCTCTCTGCCTCGCTGCCTTGTCCAGCACTGACACTCACCAGGCTGCTTGTGCTCTGATCCCACAGGAGCGGGATCTGCTGAAAACGTTCAAGATCTCCTCGGACACGTTCGTGACGTACATGATGACCCTGGAGGACCACTACCACTCGGACGTGGCCTACCACAACAGCCTCCACGCTGCTGACGTGGCCCAGTCCACCCACGTGCTGCTCTCCACCCCTGCCCTGGATGTGAGTGCCCTGCTTGGCTTGGTTCTGAACGTGGGGTGGGCACCGGTGGCTCTTCCGAACGCTCGCTTTGCTCCGGGGCCTTCATCGTTAGGGAATCTCAGCAGCATCTGGAATCTCTGCTTTATCTCCTTGTTTCAGAAAAACAACTGAAAAAGCACAATTTGTTTCCCTAAACTGGCTTCCCCAGCTGTTGAGAGGTAAAACCCCTCTGACAGATCCCTGTTGTTCCATCCTAGGCTGTCTTCACGGATCTGGAAATCCTCGCTGCCATTTTTGCAGCTGCGATCCACGATGTGGATCACCCCGGGGTCTCCAATCAATTCCTGATCAACACAAGTGAGTTTTGTTCTGAATCGCTCAGAATTTCACCCACCAGCTTGGAAATCAACGGGAATGCTTCTTCCATGCCACAAATGATGACTTGCAGGCCGTGCTGCCCTCCCAGAATATCGTGCAGTAAATGAGGGAGATGTTTTGGAATCGAGCAGGAATTAAAATACGATCCCTGACAGAGGCAGCCACTGTAGCACAATTTGTAAAGTCAATATTTACTACTTGCTAACACATAATAATTCTGCCAGCCCTGGGTGCAAACTTCACCATTAAGATAAGATAAATAACCCTATTGCTACTGACAACCAGAAAGCCAAATATTGGGCTTCATGTTGTGTTCTGCCATAGGCCGAGCACAGATCTGGACTCCAAAACATGGGGATTGTTGTGTTTTGGGAAGGGTTTTTGCAGGATTCTGTTGCCAGTGATTTGTAACTGAGCATTATTTTGTCACCAGGACTGAGCAAAGGCTGGTTAAGTGCTGGGGTGGGCACTCACGGAGCTAAAAAGAATCCCAGAAACCCAGAATCATCCAGTGTCCCATGGGCAGGGGCACCTTCCACTATCCCAGGTTGCTCCAAACCCCATCCACCCTGGCCTTGGACCCTTCCAGGGATGGGAAAAGGAAACTTTCCCCCATTAAAACATTTCAGTGCCCAGGACAAGCGCTGGCTGTTGGAAATTTCCCATTTCCCAGGCTGGAGTCCCACGTTTGGTGTTCCTTCCCCAGATTCCGAGCTGGCCCTGATGTACAACGACGAATCCGTGCTGGAGAACCACCACCTTGCTGTGGGCTTCAAATTGCTCCAGGAGGAGCACTGTGACATCTTCCAGAACCTGACCAAGAAGCAGCGCCAGACCCTCAGGAAGATGGTGATTGACATGGTATGGCCACTCCCTGAGCCTCTTCTTAACCAAAAATGGTCATTTTTGAAGCTTCCCCTCCTGAAATCCTGTTTTTTCCCCTTCTGGAAAGGTGTTGGCCACTGATATGTCCAAGCACATGAGTCTGTTGGCTGATCTGAAGACTATGGTGGAAACGAAGAAGGTGACCAGTTCAGGAGTTCTCCTTCTGGACAACTACACAGACAGAATACAGGTGAGGCAGCCAAATTCCCTGGGTTTGGGGTGTTTTGGTCAGGATGAAGAAGCCACACTCCTGTTTTTACCGTGGCTTTTGAACTGATCATACAGAGAAATTCCCAGCAGTCATTTTCTTCTGCACTAAAAGATGCACCAGGTGGTCCCATATTTCTTAGGGGAAGGGAATTAGGGGTTTTTTTTAACACTTGGAGCATGGAACTGCAGCCGTAGCATGTTCTGAGGTCAGTTTTTGAGGGCTCCTACGTTTCCCTGCTGCTTTCTCCCTTTTGTTTCTCCTGTTACAACAGGAGAATTCCCATATCTGAAGCAACTCAGAGGGAGCTGGAATTACTGATGTACAGGCTGTTCCCTAAAAAATTCAATCCTTGATTTGCAGAAATGACCAGGAAATGCTGGAACAGGGTTAGGTAGTGAGCAGGACAAGATACATCCTGCTCTGCTCTCCACTTTGATGACCAACTTCTTAAGGACAGGCTCCTGGGAAAACTCTTTAAATCTTTGTTTCAGACACTCTGCTGCTGCCTAAATCCTTGTGGCCGCTTAGTCAGGCCCGTTCCGTGTGTGTGTGGAAGGGATATTACTCATTCCATCAAGTGGGAGCGTTTCACCTCTCTCCCTGAGAGCGTGGAAGTGGGTTTTGAATGGTGGGAAGCAGCTGGATTCCCAACCAAACCTGTGTGATGTCACTGACACTTCCACAACTGCCCCAGGTGCGAGGCTCGAGTGGTGTGAGCACCAAAGAGCACGTCTGGCCTTGGGGCTGTGGCAGCTGAGCTCGTCCGTGGGGATGGAATCACAGAATTCCAGACTGGTTTGGGTTGGGAGCGGCTTTAAACTCATCTCATCCCACCCCAACACCTTCCACTGTCCCAGGCTGCTCCCAGCCCCAATGTCCAGCCTGGCCTTGGGCACTGCCAGGGATCCAGGGGCAGCCACAGCTGCTCCGGGCACCCTGTGCCAGGGCCTCCCCACCCTCCCAGCCAGGAATTCCTTCCCCATATCCCAGCTAATTCCATCCTCTGGCACTGGGAAGCCATTCCCTGTGTCCTGTCCCTCCATGCCTTGTCCCCAGTCCCTCTGCAGCTCTCCTGGAGCCCCTTTAGGCCCTGCAAGGGGCTCTGAGCTCTCCCTGGAGCCTTCTCCTCTCCAGGTGAGCCCCCCCAGCTCTCCCAGCCTGGCTCCAGAGCAGAGGGGCTCCAGCCCTGGAGCAGCTCCGGGGCCCCCTCTGGGCTCTCTCCAGCAGCTCCATGTGTTTAACGTGGTACCATGGAATATTTCTGATATTTTTATGGTCTGTTTCATAACCAGAGAGTCTTCTGGTGCGATGTTCTGCAGATAGAGCTTGAAACCCTCCTGTTTTTGCAGCTGATTTGATGAGTTTCCTGGTGGATGTACTTGCAGGTTCTCCGGAATATGGTACATTGTGCAGACCTGAGTAATCCCACAAAGTCTCTGGAGCTGTACCGGCAGTGGACGGACAGGATCATGGAGGAGTTCTTCCAGCAGGGAGACAAAGAGCGGGAGAGAGGCATGGAAATCAGCCCCATGTGTGACAAGCACACGGCCTCCGTGGAGAAATCCCAGGTAATTGGCCCTGAGCTGCTGCTTCTCCTGCCGGAGCTTGGGATTTGAAAGCAGAGACAAAATTCCGCTGCTTTTGCAGCACAATTCGGAGAGGAGCCAGCGGTTCAGAGCGTGGGTTCTGATCCACCCTGACACCCAGCTCTGCCTGGGGCTCTCACAGGCTGGAGAGGCTCTTCCAGCTCCTCTCATCCCCCTTGGCCTCTCCTCGTTCCCTGCTTGTGTCCCAGTTTCCAGAGGGAGCTGGGTCCTTTTGTCGCCCAGGCTGGGAAAGGGCAGTTCTGCTCTGCCAGGCCTGTCCTGCCCTCACACCCTCCCAAACCCTCTGATGCTGTACCCAGTGCCAGCCCCACTGACCTGCAGGACTGGGAGCTTCTCCCTGCTGAGATCCCCCTCAGGATCCTGGAAAACCCTGAATGTCACCCGTTATCCAGGACAATTTTGCAGTGCACGTGTCCAGTTGAATTAGAGGCCTTTGGAGCCGCCCTGTGCAGGGTGAATCCCAGAAATACTCATTTATGTCCATGCTAACCTTAAAATGAGCTGGATTTGCCCCTTTTGTGGGATGAACTGGCTCATCCCTAGTTCTGATTCATAAAATGGTTTCAAGGTCAGATTTTGTTCTGACCTGTGTAGCACAGGCCATAAAATTTCGCCCGGATAGTCTGGAATGAAACCAGGAATTTACGTTTGCCCAAACAGATTCCAGCCTTTATATAATGCTGCCTTGGATGTTGTTTTTGCATGACTCCAGCAAGTCATCGCTGAGGTTTTTCAGCTTGAACAAGTAACAAAATTGATGATAATTATTTCCAAATGTCCTCTTGGGCTCAGCCAAGTGGTTTCAGAATTGTTCACTCAAGCGCGGGGTGATTTTGTTGGAAAAATCTGATTTCTTAACCTAACAAGAAACGGATCCTCCAGCTAGGCTCGCCCCTGTGCTCCACATGGGAGCTCCAGTTCATTCTTTGCTCCACATCTGCACTTCCCAGAGGCTTCCATATGGCATTTTTGCCATGCAGAAAAGATGGGAATTGCACAAAATGGCTATCACAGAATGGCACAGGAGAAAGGGAGGTGGTGTGTCCATGCTGGAGGTTTCCAAATGGCATTTTTGCCATGCAGAAAAGATGGGAATTGCACAAAAGGGCTGTCATGGAATGGCACAGGAGAAGGGAGGTGGTGTGTCCATGCTGGAGGTTTCCAAATGGCATTTTTGCCGTGCAGAAAACACGGGAATTGCACAAAATGGCTATCATGGAATGGCACAGGAGAAAGGGAGGTGGTGTGTCCATGCTGGAAGTTTCCAAATGGCATTTTTGCCGTGCAGAAAACACGGGAATTGCACAAAATGGCCATCATGGAATGGCACAGGAGAAAGGGAGGTGGTGTGTCCATGCTGGAGGGAAACAAGGAGTGGATTGGAAAATCATATGCAAATACTTCAAAGCTTGATGTGTCCCCTCTTTACATCCGAATATTTTAGGCTCAGTGCTGAGCTGTGTGGCCAGTTATTCCAGGATTTGGGATGTTTTGAAAGGAACAATGACCTGAAACAATGATTTTAAGGAAACAATGATTAACGAGCGCTGATTTTTACCCACTGGTGCCGTGGAGCCCTGGAGCATTTTGGGTTCCAACCATCCCAAACCCTTTTTTTCCCCACTTTCCCCCTGTGCAGCAGGAACTTTTCATCACCTTTTTGCTGGAGCTGCCTCCCCAGCCCGTTCCAGTTGGACGTTCATGGTGCTATTGACATCCTGTTGTGTCTGAGGGAGCCGGCTGCGATTCCAAAGCAAACATCTGCACGCCGAGCCCGGCTCCTGGGAGAGCCATTTCCCTGCTCCACACAAAGCCATCCAGCGGGGCAGGGAGCGGGGACAGCCTCTGCCAAGACGGAAGAATTCCAATCCCCTTTATGGCCGTTCCGCCGGCTCCATCCTGGACGCGGTTCCTCCCTGAGTCAGTGGAGGAGGAGGGCTGAGCTCAGCGGAAGGGCTGACGGAGCAGCGCATCCCTCACTCTTTCCACCACTGGAACGTCGCTCCAGGGGGCCAGGCAGCGGCTCCCGGAGCAGGATTCCCGGGATGAGCAGACTGCCTCTCCGTAGGAACACGGAGGCTGCTTGGCACAGGGCAGGAGGAAAAGGGGGATGTTGAAAGTGCAGGATCGTGGGACAGGTCACAACGGGGACAGACTGCACCCCGCAGCAAAATACACCCAAAGCTTGAAGTTCAGCCCGAAAAGGCTGCTCCCCTTGGGAGCACTGGGGTATTCCCAGCTGGAATAGTGGGAAGCCTGGGATAAGGCCATAAATGCACCAGCCTTGTCCCCAGTCCCCCAGGAATTCTGAGAGGAGCAGACTCCATGCTGAGAGTCCCATCCGGTTCCAGCTCCATGGCAGGGACACCTTCCACTATCCCAGGCTGCTCCAGCCTGGCCTTGGACACTGCCAGGGATCCAGGGGCAGCCACAGCTGCTCCGGGAATTCCATCCCAGTCCCTACCCACCCTCCCAGGGAACAATTCCTGCCCAATATCCCATCCATCCCTGCCCTCTGGCACTGGGAAGCCATTCCCTGTGTCCTGTCCCTCCATGCCTTGTCCCCAGTCCCTCTGCAGCTCTCCTGGAGCCCCTTTAGGCCCTGCCAGGGGCTCTGAGCTCTCCCTGGAGCCTTCTCCTCTCCAGGTGAGCACCCCCAGCTCTCCCAGCCTGGCTCCAGAGGGGCTCCAGCCCTGGAGCAGCTCCGGGGCCTCCTCTGGACTCTCTCCAGCAGCTCCATGTCCCTTTGCTGTTGGCCCCAGGGCTGGGGCAGCTCTGCCAGGTGGGGCCTCAACTGAGCAGGGCAGAGGGACAGAATTCCCCCTCTCCTCTCCTGCTGCCCACGCTGTGGGATCAGCCCAGGGCTCCATGTGCTGAGTTTCCTGCTGGCTCCAGCTTTTGGTGAAACTTCCATCCGAGGTTTGATTTTGGACAAGACATCAGCCCAACCCAACGCTCTGGGTGCAGCTCTGGGTGTCAGATGATTGTGTCTGCGTTAGGCTGTGCTGGTTTGGGGACTTGCCCCTGGTATTTTGCTTGTAAAATTAATACAAAATGAACTTTTCACACATCCACCTTTTCCTAGTTATTCCCTTGCCCTGAGTGTGTGTCCCTTTGTTTTCCAGGTGGGATTCATTGACTACATCGTCCATCCACTCTGGGAGACGTGGGCTGACCTGGTGCAGCCCGACGCCCAGGACATCCTGGACACTCTGGAGGACAACAGGAACTGGTACCAGAGCATGATACCTCAGAGCCCGTCCCCTCCCCTGGAGGAGCGGGGCCAGGACTGCCAGGGCCTGATGGAGAAGTTCCAGTTCGAACTGACGCTGGAGGAGGAGGATTCGGACGGGCCGGAGAAGGACGGCGAGAGCCTCGGCTACTTCAGCAATACAGAGACGCTCTGCGTGGCCCAGCCGGGGCAGGAGGAGCCCCAGAGGGAGGCAACCATCGAGATTGTGACAGAAGACACATCTCCTGTGGACACATAATGGCCCGGCCCGCGGGAGTGGCTTTTACACACTTGCGGAGCTTGCGAGCGGCCTCCGACAGCCTCTTGGGCCGGGTCTGAGGCCTCTGCCACGGGGGTGACAGATCCTCCAGCTACTTGAGATTGGAGTCAGGGTTACAGATGGGATAGGGAATGATTGCTCAGGAAATGCACAGGTGATTGGTGTTGTGGTTTGAGCCTTGTCAGCCGAGAGCATCGCGGTGTCCTGGAGCTGGCTTGGGTCGGGCCTCAGGCGGCGGTGACACACAACTGAGAGATTTTATACTGTTAGCTTTGGAGTTTATACCGGTTAGACTGATAGATACTACTGATCAATAACTCATATCCAACCTGTCCACCCGACCACCTGTCTGCAGACCTGTGTGCCTTCTTTGTAAACACTTTCATGTCTTTTCAAGAGTCTCTCAATCCAACACACGGAGTTTGGTAGTTCAAAAGCGACACAAAGTGTTTCAGAATTGATGGCTCCTTTTTTGGATTCTTCCTGTTACCAGAAGCAGTCTTCCTTTTTTTCCATGGGCAATACCTGTCACTTTATTGCAGTTAATCACTTTGACAGACTAAACAGAAGGGGAAACCCTCTGCTTTGCATTACTGCACCTTTAACATGTTCTCGATCCCCCCGGTGACCCGCTGGGAGTCACTTGGTGCCGCCGTGCACCGTTCCCTCGCTAGGAACAGCAGGATTTTTTCCTCCCTGGGGTTTGGGTTTGTGGTGAGCAGGACAGAGGGCAGTTTTTTTCCCTGGCACAGCTCAGTCCATCCCTGAGTAAGCGTGGCAAGGCAGCGTGTGACACGCCTTCCCCCTCGGCAGCTCCCTGGAATTTGCACGCTCGGATATTTGTGTTTCTCTGGCCTCTTGTCCACGTTCCCTAGGTTTAGGTCCACCATCCTCCTCCTCCTCCTGCACTGCCTTGAGCTCTACCACCTCCATTACTGTTTATAACAGTGTATTTATTACCTACTGTACATACTGTAATGTTTTGTAAGTTATTAATTTATATGAATTAGCATCGCCTGTCGGCGGCGATGTTAATGGGGTAGAAAACTCGGAATAAGAGTTGCCTTTTTTTCTCGTAACCTTTTGTATTGCATAAAGTCCAAGAACCTGAACATAGCTGAAGAGACAGACACAACCCAGGAAGGGCATTCGGGTGGCAGCCGCCCGTGGGGAGGGGACACCGCATCCCAGGGCAGCAAATTTGGGAATTTGCCAGGAGCGCGGAGAGGGGGAACCGAACAAAGAACTCCCCACGCCCGGGCCGGCTTTTCAATGTCACAATGTTCCAATTTCTGAACAACCCAATGTGAATCTCTATGACAAAAAAAATGTGAACTGATGTAATAATTGTGCTGTGAAACTTCCTCTGACAAAGCTTGTCCGGCATCGTGAGCGGTGTCAATCTCAGTTTGTAAAATACGTTTCAAGCTTTTTGGTCCAACTCGTGACTGATTAGTTCATGACAATAGCACAGTTGTGCATGATCAATGGGTTTGTTTGTCTGTTGAACACTGCATTGTTCCAGGTGGTTATTTTATTGTTCCCCAGAGTTTCACACGATGTATGTTATAGTATTCTATATTGTGTTCAGATGCATTCTTAAGAGATTTTTATATGAAGTGAATAAATGAAAGCATGACCCAGCCTGCGGCTCCTCGGGAGGCTTTTGTCACCGCTGCTCAGGGGACAGAAAATGGGACCCTCCAAACCCAGAACCCTCCCCTGGCCCAATCCCAAAACCCTGCTGCAGCCCAAAACCCAGAACCTCCCACGGCTCAATCCCAGAACCCTGCTGCAGCCAAAACTCAGAACCCTTCTGTGGGCAAAATGCAAAACCCTAAAATGGCTGAAATCCAGAACCTTCCTTTGGCCAAAATCCAGAACCTCCTATAGCTGAAATCCAGAACCCTTCTGGAGCCAAAACCCCAAACGCTCCCGTGGCCAAAACCCAGGACGTCCTACAGCCCAAACCCAGAACCCCTCAATGGCTCAACCCCAGCCTCTCCTGCGGCCCGTTCCCAGCGGGAGCCGTTCCTTAGGGGCACAGGAGCGTTCCCGGTGGCTCGGGCACGGTCGGTGGCGCGGCCGGGACCCCGTCCTTCCTGCGGGGCCGCGGCAGCGCGGGCGCCAGGCAGGCGGGCGCGGACAGGAAGCGGTGGCCGCGCATGGCCCGGCCCGCGGGAGCTTTCATGTCCCGGCCTGACCCAAAACAAGCGACTTTCCAGTAAAAAACATCCTGTGCCAGGGCAGGAGCTGCAGGAGAGCGGGGCCGCCGCGCCGCCCTCGCCGCGGGTGACACCGGCAGCGTCCCCTGCGGGGCTCCACGGGCGTTCCTGGGTTCGCCGGCTCCCAAGGGAAGCCCCGGGAACAAGTGTGGATCTCATCCCACGCCTGCCTTCCCGGCCAGCGCTCCGTGGGAGCAGCCACTGCCAGGCCACCTTCCGGCACATCCCTCCTGTCCCAGCAGAAGGGGCTTCAGCCAGGGGATCCTGGGGGATTCTCCCAGCTCCTGGCCAGGGTTCGAAACTCTGGAACTCCTTGGTGAAAATTCCTTGGTGGAAGCTCCTTGGGAGGGCCAGTAGTGATTTGTCTTTCCCAGTAGATTAACGGAATCCCAGACTGGTTTGGGTTGGAAAGAACCTCAAAGCCCATCCAGTGCCACCCCTGCCATGGCAGGGACCCCTTCCACTGTCCCAGGCTGCTCCAAACCCCAGTGTCCAGCCTGGCCTTGGGCACTGCCAGGGATCCAGGGGCAGCCACAGCTGCTCTGGGCACCCTGTGCCAGGGCCTCACCTCCCTCCCAGGGAAAAATTCCTTCCTAATTTCCAATCCAAATCTCTCCTCTTTTGACTTAAACCACCCCACCCCTTCACCCCAACTCATCCTTCCCATGTCCCTGTGCTGTGGCAGCCGCATCTTGCCCACGGCTCTGGGGATGTGCAGGGATGGGAAAGGGGTTATTGGGATGGGAAAGGGGTTATTGGGATGGGAAAGCATCGGCATTTCTGGAGGGACAGCACCGAACCAGGACAGAGCAGCAGCGCTGGGGCTGCAGGGGAAGCACCCACGCTGTGTCAGGGGCAGGCGGGTGCCAGGGTGGGTGCCTGGGTGCAGGGGTGCTCTGCCCGTGCCCCCTCCCCTCCAGCCCTCGCTGGCTTCATTCCTGTCCCTTCCCTGACCTAGTTCTGCCAGGCAGCTTCCTCGGGATCGCAGGCACGCGGCGGCGCAGCTCTGGAGCCGGGAAGAGCTGCCTTTCCCTGCCCCTTCCCCGCAGCAGCAGCAGGGAAAATGTTCCAGTGGCTGCTGCACGGCAAATCCAACCCGGACCCTTCTGTCCCCACTCCAGTTTTAGGGTGGAAATCCCAGTTCGGGTGCTGGGAGGTTCCCTGGCTCCGTGTCCTCGTTTCTCAGGGGATGAAGATTCCCCGTGGCTCTGCTTCACCATCCTCACATCCAGAGCTCCCGTGGGATTCGTACGGATTCCTTCGGCATCGGAAGGTGTCAGATGGAGCAGGGATGTGCTGCTCCCCCTCCCTGGTGGTCCTCCAGTCACTTCCAGTGACTCCTAGCAGCTCCTGGTGAGGGACCCCTGCTCCTGGGACACGGACACACAGGGATGCAGAGGGATCTGTCCTTCTGTGCTGCCAGCATTAACCATGGATGTCACCCAGAGCCCCTGGCTGACAGCTGCCCTTGTCCCCAAGGACATAGTTTCCCACTGAGGCTATGGAGCTGGGATTTCAGGGGGATTTCCACCAGCCATGAACCCACCCAGGGCATCAATCCCGGGGATGAGCAGTGGGAGCAGATCCAGCCCTTCCCGGGGTGTGGGGACAAGGGTCCCACAGAGCCCCTGCCACTGCCAGGAAACTTCTGACCCGGAGGTCAGCGTTGTTTCACAGAAACTGTGATGCAGAGAAATAAAATAACCAGCCAGCCCTGCTGCTTTTTCCCAGCTCAGCCTGCTCTCCTGGGGGTGCAGCTGGATTTCCATGTCCTTTTTCCCCCACTGCATGGGAATTAGGGACGAGCGTGGGTGTTCCCACCTGCCCAGGGATGTGCGACAGAGCCAGAACAAGGGACAAGGGACAGGACAAAACGGCCTCAAGTGGCACCAGGGGAGGTTTAGGTTGGATATCTGGGAACATTTCTTCATGGAAAGGGTGGCCAGGCATTGGAACAGCTGCACAGGGCAGGGGTGGAGTCCCCATCCTTGGAGGGATTTAAAAGCCCTGTGGATGTGGCACTTGGGGACAGGGGGCAGTGGTGGCCTCAGAGGGCTTTTTCACCCTCAGTGATTCCAATTTCTCTGTCCCTGGTCCACAGCCCCGTGTCCCTCTGTTTGGGATGGAGCATTCCCAGGTCTTATCCAGCCAGGAGGATCTGCAGAGCGCCGGGAGCTCCGTGCCAGCCGAGGGGATTTGGGTGCCAGTGGGGCAGAGTTCACCTGGAAGTCCCGCGGATGAGAAAAGAGAAGTGAAAATGGGAAGCGCTGACAGCTCTGCAGTCAAAAACAGGAAGGAGCCGGGGCAGGCGCATAGAGCCCAGATTTTATCGGAGCTGGAGCGGGGCCGAGGGCTCCCGGCACCAGCAGCTTCCATGGGAAGGGGAGATGGGACTCCCAGTCTGGCAGCGGGGACAGCAGCGGGACACGGGGGTGCCCAGGAAGGACAGGGCAGGGTTTGGCCCCGCTGATGGGGTTTAAGGTGGGTTTAGGAGTTTTAACTCTCCCAAATTTCCCTTTTGGGGTGACACAAAGACCCCATCCCTGCGAATTCCCATTCCCAAGGTCTCCCCGTCCCCAAGAGCTCCCTGTCCCCAAGAGCTCCCCGACCCCAAGCCCTGCTCTCGCTGCCCAATTTCCTGCCCTGTTGAGGGTGTTTCTGCCACCCTGGTGTGCCACCATCCCTACCTCTGTCCCTGCAGCGCTGGGGACGCCGGGCACAGCAGAGCTCTGCCCACAGGGGTGCAGGGTGGGCCCAGGGGGACGGCAGGACCGGGGGTGCACGGGGTGCCTGCACATCTGTCCGGCCCCGTCCCGCTGCTGCACATCTGTCCGGCCCCGTCCCGTCCCTGCACAGCTGCACAGCTCCATCTGCTGAGCTCCCGGCGCCGCGCAGGGCACGGGACGCTCCAGAGCCGGGAAGTGCCCCTGGAGTGGGGAATGTCCGCTCTGGGGACACGGCAGGGACACGCGGGGCCGGGACGTGCCCTGCACGGCTCACACAGCTGGATCCCCGCACAGCTGGATCCCCGCACAGCTGGAATCCCGCACAGCTGGAACCCTGCTGGATCCCCGCACAGCTGGAACCCTGCCGGATCCCCGCACAGCCGGATCCCTGCTGGATCCCCGCACAGCTGGAATCCCGCACAGCTGGAATCCCTGCACAGCTGGAGGCAGAGGCTCCAGGGCTGCACCGGGATCCCTCTGCCTTTGCTGCCCCAGATGTTTCCCAGCACCGCTCCCCACCTCTGCCCCCTCCCCATCCCGTTTCTTTTTTGTGAATAACTTAATTTTAAGAGGAATTAAATATTCATTATCGGCACCGGTCCGAGCAGACAGGCCCAAAGATGATCAAGGTGATACCTAAAGGTACCTTAAATTTTAATGGAAGACCCCACTGACGTTTCTGAGGCTCTGTCTTACGTCGGGGTGGAATTTATTTCTCTTTATTTCATTATTCAGCTGCTAAATTTTACCTAAAGGAGGCAAAAGCTCCATTCCAGTACCAGGAATGAAAGGCCACGGGAATTGTCTGGGCAGGTGGATAAACTCCTGCAGCACTGAGCCCCCAGCCCGGCTCGGGGGTACTGGGGGATGGATCCACTCCCATCCCAAAGCACATTCCAGGCTGATGCTCCCAGGGATCAAATCCAAAATGGGCTCAATATTTAGGATGAGGCACGTGGTGTGAAGTGGGGGTGCTGGCTGCAGCCCCCCAGGCCTGCACGAGGGCGTGTCAGCACTCCTGAATGCCTTCTACCCCGAAAAATAATGATGAATCAATTATCGATATTCTGGAGCATCCCGGGGCAGCTGCACCTCGTCCCCATCGCGGGGTGGTGCTGAGGTGCTGCTGATTGACCTCATTAGTCCTGATTAGTCCCTGCTTATCAGGGCTGAGCGTGGCGGCCAGGGAGAGCTCCTGGTGCAGGGGAGGAAGAGCAGGAGGAGGTGGGCTGGGGTGTGCGGGGATGTTCCTTTGGGGGCTGCGGGTGAACGGGTGCTCCTGGGCGTGGTTGCAGTGGGATTTGTGGGGATGTGGGGCAGGAATCCGGCGGCGCTGCCAGGAGCAGCTCCCGGGGGGGTGTGGGACCTTTTCCCTTTGTGCCCCGGGCACGGCCCGGTCACCTCCGGTCCCGGGGAATCCCTAAAATGAGGCAGCGCTGGCTCCGGGGCTGTTAAATCCCTCCCGAGCGTCCCCGTTGTGTCCCGGGGGCACCCGGCTGCCACCCGGCAGAGGGGCCGTGCTCGCCAAAATGTGAGGTTTGGTGGCCCTGAGCAGAGCTGCCGGCACGTGGGGTGCCACCGTCCCTGCCCCGTGTCCTGCCCGCCGCTCGGTCCCACAAGCGCTCGGATTTAGGGAATCCCTGTCTGGCCTCAGCCCCTCTGTGACAGTGCCGCGGCTGTCCTCAGGGAATTGCTCATTTCAGGGATGGATTGGGCTCCCATGGGATGTGCTGTGCTGGCTCCCAGCCCGGGCTGGGTGTTTGGGGGTGCAGAGCATTTCCAGGGTCCCGCTGGGGGACAGGAGGGGTCGGGGTGCAGCTGTGATCCTGCTGTGTCCCCGGGGAGCTTCTCCCGTGCTGGAACGTGGCTGTTCCCTGTACCCCGAGGCCAGACGGGTGCATTGAGTCTCTCCAGGAGAATCACATTTTTCCCGGTGCTGTTGTCCGGCAGGAATCCCATCCAGCTCTCCTCCTCTCCCTCCTGTGTCCCGGGGTGAGGGCTCATTCCCGCATCCCTGCCGGGAGCAGCTCCCTGGGATGGAAGTGGCTCCGCGGCTCTCCGTGCCTGGGAAAACTGAGGATTCATGGAGCAGGAGGCTTCGGGCTTCCTTGTGGAGCCGGGAGGAGCTGCGGCCCTGACCCCGGGCACTGCAGGGATCCGGGATGGGCTGGGGCTGGCAGGGGTTGTTCCCCTCCTGGTTCAGCTTCCCGGGCCGTGGCATCTGGGAGTCTCTGTGGTGCCGTTGGGTTTTCAGGACGTGGGTGTGGGATTGATCCCCTCCGTGCCCTCCTGAACTCGTGGAGAGTCAGGTGAGCTGCTCCTGGTGGATCTCCCCTCTCCCAGCCTCCTGCCCTGGGAGGAAGACACCCTTCGGGGAAGGAATCTTGCAAATAGGCTCCAGGGAGAGTTCAGAGCTCATTCCAGGGCTTAAAGGGGCTCCAGGAGAGCTGCAGAGGGACTGGGGACAAGGCATGGAGGGACAGGACACAGGGAATGGCTTCCCAGTGCCAGAGGGCAGGGATGGATGGGATCTTGGGCAGGAATTGTTCCCTGGGAGGGTGGGCAGGCCCTGGCACAGGGTGCCCAGAGCAGCTGTGGCTGCCCCTGGATCCCTGGCAGTGCCCAAGGCCAGGCTGGACATTGGGGCTTGGAGCAGCCTGGGACAGTGGGAGGTGTCCCTGCCATGGCTCCTATAAACCCAGGTTTGCAGGGAAAGAGGCACGTGGCTGAACTTCCTGGGAAAGTCCATCCCACAGTGCCCGGTGCTGTGGCAGTGGGAGCCACCGGACAGGAGCGGCCGCAGCTCCGGCCTCTCCCACGGCATTCCCGGCAGGAGCAGCTCAAGGCTGAGCCTATTCCCATCCGGGTTTAATTACGGCCGACCCAAAGGGCCGTGGGGCGCTGTAAACAACCCCTGGCTGCTTTAATGCCGGGGATTTGCCAGGGCCACGTCCTGCCCGAGGCCGAGGATTGGGGTTTTATTTAGCAAATCTCATCGCTGCTGCGGGGCCGGGCCCGGCTCCTGCGCGCCGCTGTCACATGGAGCTGCGGCTGACTCTGCCGGGGGATGAGTAATGCACTCCCTGACTCATTTTCTGCCTTTTTTATTTGGATTTTTTTTCATCTTCAGGCCCTCGACTTCATCTGCTGGCGGCTCCTCACGCATCTCCTTCAGGAGCTGCCGGAGATTTCCAGTGCTTTTCATGGGAATCGTCCCTGTAGCTGCTCAGTGGGGTCGGGAGGCGTTTGGAAATCAAATTGTGAATTCCATCATTTGGAAAGATCAGTTTTGCCTTGGGAAGAGGGGTTTGGCGGCAGCTGCCCTCCCCAGGGACGCGGGAACGCTCCTGCAGGGACCTGGCTCTCCCTGTGCCACCCGTTTTTGGGAAGAGCCCGTTCCAGGAGCAGCTTCATGGTGTCCTGAGCGTGGGGTTAATTCTGCCTGTGGGAAGGGGAGTTTTGGCCTTGCCCCGTGGCAGGAGCTGTTTCATAAGGAGGAGACATCCCAGGGATCCAGGGGAAGCTGGAGCTGTGCTGGGATGAGCAGCAGCCGAGGGATTTCCAGGGGTGATGGGGAGGCTGCCCAAAGCCAGCGCTGAAATAAGGGAATTTGGTGAAAAGGACTTTTTTAATCCATAGTCCAGCCTGGGAAGGGGTTTGCAGGGGACATCCCAGCTCTCCTTGTTTTTTTAAGGAGTATCAGCCCTCTGGAGCTGCGGGAAGAGGGCCCTGGGTCTGTCCTGGCTGGCAGTGGAGCCGCTGGATGTGGGATCACAGAACCCCCAGATTTGGGCTGGAGGGGACCTTAAAGCTCATCCCGTTCCCGCCCTGCCCTGAAATCCACTAGGATTGCTCCAAACCCCGCCCAGCCTGGCCTTGGACACTCCCAGGGATGGGAATCCTGGGCCGTGTTCTGCTGTGCAGCAGCTCCATGAGTTTTTGGGGGATTGGTGTCGTTTTGGTGTGTCCAGGAGGAATTTGGGCACGGAAGTTGCCTGTCCATCGCTGTCCATCCTTCCACGTGCGCCAGCCTGGGGTGTTTTAGGGCTGGGTTGAGGGGACAGTGGAACAACATTCCATGGGCTGTGCTCAGCCTGGGATTGCAGCTGGAATTCCCGAGGGTTTTGGGCTCCCTTCCCTGGGCTGGAAGCGCTGCAGGCAGGTCACAGGAGCTCCTTGCAGGGATTAAGGAACCATCTGTTCAATAATCCCGTCCCCGTGCCCGCTGCTGGGGCATTTCCCCCCAGCTGGGGTGGGATGGGGCCGTGCCGGATACGGAGACCCTGCTGAGGTGCTGTTCCCTCACCGGTGCCTCCAGACCCTTGGAGGTGCTTGGCTTTGGGATTAATCTTTAAATGGGAGGGAAAAAAACATTTATTTATATATTTATTTATTTATTACTAGAGACATTTTATTTCAATGGGGGAAAAATTTGATTTTCATTAATAAAAAACGGGTTTTTTTTGGTTTTGTTTTTTTGTGGGTTTTTTTTTTTTTT
>VXAD01000598.1:770193-791176 GCA_013399195.1 Dicrurus megarhynchus
TTTTTTTTTGTTGTTGTTGTTTTGTTTTGTTTTGTTTTGTTTTTTTTATGGGGAAAATGATGTGGGCATTGCCGCCGAGCAGGGACAAATCCTGACAGGCACGTGCGGCTTCCGGGGTGATCCCAAAGATGCTGAAGGGAAGTTTTCCATCCCCGCTCCGCGGTCACGTTGAAAAGCCACATTCGCGAGCGCCGGAACGCGCGGGTTGTCCCCAAAACGCCGCTGTTGTGGCCGGAGGGGAGAGGAGGAGCAGAGGCAGCTCCTCCATCGGCAGCTGGGTGCCGGTGGTGCCAATCCCGGTTTTTCCGGGCGCGGGGATGCGGCGGTGGCCCCGGGGACGGAGCCCGGGCTGTGCCCCCGTCCCGGGCAGTGCGGGATGCGGATCCCGGGGATGCGCGTGGGAACCGCTTCAGGAGAAGCCTGAGGGGGTCGGAGCACCTTTCCTGCCAGGAAAAATACACACCCGGACATTCGGAGCTGCCGAAAGCCAATTTTGCCAGAAACGATCTTAAATCCCGCATTTTCTTGGATAAACCCGGCGGTATCCCCGTAACTCGGGCCGTGCCCCCGGCAGAGCCCCCCCGGCCCTGTGGCAGCGCTGGGAACAGGTTGGGAAGGGGGTGAGGGATCCGCGTCCCACGGGGGCTGTTCCAGGGGGAGCTGGAGCCGGGGGTGGCAGCCCGGGGGGCGCAGGCACAGCCCGGCCGCGGCTCTCGCAGCCCCCCCGCCGCCTCCCCGGCCTCTTTTGTTCCCCGCTCCGGCTTCCCTTCATGCGAGATTAATTCCCGGGCGCTGCTGGAAGCGGTCGGGGAGAAATTTCTCCCGCATCCTCCTTTCGGGGCTAATTGCTGGCGCTGTGACGTCAGCCGATGGATTTGTCCCTCGGATGGCCGCGGGAGAGGCTGCGAGGAGGGCCCGGCGCTGCCGAGCTCGCAGCCCTGCGCTCGCACCCGGCTCCGCCGCCTTCTCCAGCCGGGATTGATCCCTTTTTCCCGATTCCCAGCCCCGCACGCTCCTAATCTGACAGCGGCCGGGAATTAATCGGGCTGGCCCGGGCGCTGCAATAGGATTAAGGGAGGGGAAGTGCGTCANCCCGGGGGGTGTGTCGGGAGCGAGCGCGCATGTGAGGAGTGCGGGGCGGGAGGCGAGCCCGCCTCGTCCTCCCTTTCTCCGAGCATCCTCCGCGATGCCATCCTGGAGGTGATACAGGCACAGCAGCATCCATGGCCTGCCCGTAGCCGCGGCATTCCCGCTTCCTCCTCCTCATCCTCCCCGCTGCCTGCGAAGGGCTGACGCCGAGCGCCTGCTGACCGGGATCGTATTCTCCTGGATTTTTTCAGGCTCCTTGGAAATTGAGGAATGCAATTCTGCCACCATGATGGAAGGTAGGTGATGAGCCGGGCGCGTTCTTCCTCGGGGAGCGCCCGACTTTTTAAAGGAGGAGGCGCCGAACCTGCGCCTGGGGGGGCTTTTATCCTTTCCTAAATAAAATAATAATAATAATTAATGATCATAATTAAACCAAATCCTCCCCTCCCCCTAATCCCGGGCAATTCCAGGCTCTGCCGGGCGGGCGGGTGCTGATCTAATATCGAGCCCATCCGATCATTTGCAATTCCATCCCCAGCCCTGTGTAGGCAGCTCCGGCTGTGCAAACGCCCGGTTTTCCATGGAGCTGCCGCTTCCTCCAGCCCAGAGCCGGCTGGATCCGTCGGGATTTGGATCCTGAAATGATTATTTTATCCCTCAGCCTGATGCACTGCACAGAGGGTGGATCTGGGAGTTAGCAGCTGATGGATGGGGTTTGGTGGTTTTCCCTGGTTTTTCCCGGATGGATGAGCATCATTCCAGTGGGAAACGAGGGAATTGGAACTTAAGGTGATTTTTTTTGGCCATACTGTGGAGATGCAGGTCTGGGGAAGGAGGGGGAGATGTTGGATTGGGCCTTCTTGGCATAACGAAGGAAATGAGAAGGGAACATGGGCTCCGGGCACAGGATGCTCCAGGGAGGCTGTGTCTGATCCTGTGTGGGAAAAGCCTCCGGGCATGACAGGAATTTTCTCCTCTGTCGTCTGTCTCGGCCATATGTAAAGCTCTCCTTTATCATTTATAATTTTAATTCCTTCTGGAGCAGGATGCAGGGAACGGATGCCTTGGGTTTAGTTGTATTTCAGCAGAATGGATACTCCAGGGCTGACAGGAGCAGAATTTATGGAATTTTGGGGGATTTCTGGCCCGTTGGTAGCAGCAGCAAGGCCTGGCTTGGTGGAGCCACATCCAAGCCCGGCGCTGCCAGGGAGCTTCCCGGGATGACAGGCAGAAATTGGGCTGCTTCCCGGTGTATCCCTGAAACCTGGGGCTGTCCCCCTGCCCGAATTCACCTGGAGAGGCCTCAGGATTCATGGGATTTGTAAGGGTTTAAAATATCCCCCTGGTCTGGGGAATTCAGGTGTCGTCACCGCCGTGTGTGGCCACATGGAATGGCCTCCCCTGGGAACGGCTCCTGGGTGCTTTGGCATGAAGGAAATGAGTTCTGTTGTCCTTTAGATGCGAGGAAAAGCCTTCCCTGCTCTCCCTGATGCTGGTGAGAGTCACAAGCAGAAGAGGTTTTAATTTTAGCCCATGACATCAAACCCATCCCACGACGGGAACCAGGCAGGACCAGGTCATGGCAGGGAAAATGCCATTAAAAACCCGGCTTCTCCCAGAATTCCAGTGCTTACGGAGGAATTAATGTGGATAAATTGAAGTTGCCTTGTTGTATGTCTTGGTTTGAGTGATTTATTCAGGTTTGAGGCTGCTTGGGAGAAGCAGGTTGGAGTTTTGAGGCTCTTCTGGAGTTTGGGGTTTTTGGGGTTTGGGGTTTTTTGGGTTTGGTTTTATTCCTTGAGGATTTTGGCCTGGCAGGAGCTTTGGTCACTGCCCAGCCCCACACTGGAGATGGATCCAGGCCTGGGACATTGAGCTCTGGCAGAGGTGGAATCACCTTCCATGACCCAGCCTTGCATGGGAAAAAAAAAAAAATCCTAATCACAAAAAGGGAATTATTAATGAGCTGGAAATGTTCCCCAAGCAGTTGATGCAAACCTAGAACAGAAGTGAGGAAATCAGAAATAATTCCTGTTTTTTTTGAGTTTTGAAATAGCTGGAAATTGGTTGGATTTGTGGGAGAGTGGAACTTCAATCCAAGATCCCACTGAAACCCTGGCCCCTTGCAGGGGTGGTTTATTCAATATAAGACTGGCTTTAACAAGCTCAGCTTAACTGGAGCTGAAGCTTTTAAACCTGGGCAAGACACCAAGAGCTCCTTGCAGTGAGCACCTCCAAGGGGTTTAATTGTTATTATAATTAATTATTGAAGTCGTTTCTCGTGCTGGAATGTCGGACACTGCGCTGGAAGTGGAGGGTGGGTGCAGGACATGGGGCCACCCATGGCCAGCAGGATGGACCTGGCTCAAGGATCCTCCCCGGATCCTTTTCCTTGGGAAAAAGAGAATTCACTTTGTTGGGAATGGCGCGGGGTGAGCAGTTTTTGCTGGATATGGGTATTTTACTCAACACATGGATTTATTTTTTTGTTCTTCTGGGAGATGGGAGAAAGATGTTTATTTTTCATGGATGTCTAAAAATCCCAATGATACCCAAAAAAACGAAGCGTGGGAGATATTTCTGGACCCCAATCCCCGCTGGAGGACACCAAAGGTGTCACAGGGGTCTCCAGCAGCGGATATTCCTCCAGCTCCATGGAGTGGTGGAAGGATGGGATGCAGCAACGCTCCATGGATTTGTTGCTCTCGGCTCCACTCAGCCAGGTGGGAAGCAGGGGCCGGGGTGGGGATTGAAGCCCTCAGAGATCCCACCACGTCCAGAGAGGTCCCTCACGCGTGGCTGTAGGAGTGAGAGGGGCTGGGATGCTCCCTGGGATTGTGGAATCCTCGGAAGTGCCCCGGGCACGCGATGCAGGTGAACATCGGGCACGGGAACGGCTTCGTCTCCTTTCGGGATCCCTCTGCTCCGTCTCCAGGGCACTCAGGGCGTTGGGAGCCGTAATTAAGTTTGGAAATCGCTGCTCAGGCAGGAGCTCCGGGATGTTGGGAAGACGGGACGGGGCCGACGGGAGCAGCCGTTCCTCCGGAGGAGGTCATTCCTTCTCTTCCTGGAGGAGGTCCCTGTGTTTCTCCGGAGCCCAAACCGGGGCAGAAGCCTTCCCAGAGCGGGAGTGTCTCTGAGCCTCTTCTCCAGGCTTCTTACACCAAAATGGGACGTTTGGTCACTCAGGGAATGTCCGTGGGATTGTCCTGTCCAGCCTGGGGTGGTGGGAGGTGTCCAAGCCCACGGCAGGGGTGGGAGGAGATGGAATTTAAGGTCCCAACCCAACCCAAACCAGTCTGGAATTCTCTGGTCACGTCCAAGATGGGAAAATCTTTGTGGCATCATCTTTCAGCCTCGGTGGGTGCTGGTTTTGGAATGCTGGGCCCAGAGGCATCGAAGGCACGTCCGGGAAATCCTTTTGGTGGATTCAGAATTGGCTTGGTTTTCTTTTTAGGTGGTCTCGTTCCAGCAAATTGTGTTTGAGTGCGCTCGGGGGGGTCTGCAGGACTCGGCAGGGAAACGGCCTGCGAGGAAAATTTGGGGGTCTGGATTGGAGGAGGAAAATTTGGGGGTTTGGATTGGAGGAGGAATATTTGGGGGTTTCCTTTGAGAAAGCCACAGGCAGTTTTGATGGAAATATCATAAATTCGGGCATGGATGGCAAAACCATCCCAGAAAATACCCAGAACACTCGATCAGGAGCTGGATTTTCCAATGCTTGAGCTGAATTCCATGGCTGAGCTCGGATCCAAGGAGAACCAGGCCTTGGGCTTGGTTGGGAATCTCCACCTTTGCCCTCAGAGATGGATTTTTCCAGACCTGCTGGAACTTTCTGCAGAACTGAGGAGGAAACAACATTTCAGGATGCAGGAGAAGATTTTTTTTTTTTTCCCTCTTTTCCATGTCGAGCCCAGGGAAATGCTGAGCCTGACCCAGGGATATGGCTCCTCCTGTATCCCAGGGTGGGCTCAGGGTTGGGGCTATCCCAACCACTCTCAAGACCAAAGATATCCATTAGGATTTTTGGGATGTTTTTAGGGGGTTGATCCAGGTGGGTTTGAGCTGTCAAGGAGGAAATTTGGGGAAATGAGGCCTCGGAAGTGGAAAGCTTGGAAGAGAAGTGGGAAAAAGCTCTGGAGCTCTTGGATTTGGGGGTCAAAAGCGGGGGCTGAGCTGCCCAGGGAATGGTGCTGCGATCCCAAGGTGATTCCAGGGATGTCTCCCACACTCTGGGAGCCCCAAAGCTGGACCTGCATCCCAAAACATGGATTTTTTTTTTTTTTTTTTTTTCCCCCGGCATTCCCACCCTTCCCACTGAGCTGGTTGGGTCTCCCAGCTCTGTTCCATTTGCAGGGTGTTTTTCCACGGGAAGGGAGGGGAGGGGCAAAGGGATGGAGCTCCAAAACAACAGCCACCGAGCCAAGGCCCCACCCAAACCTTGGGAACTGGGGGGAATTCTTGGGATTGGGGCTGGTTCCTGCCAGTTAAACCCCAAGGGGTGAGGATTTGTTCCAAATAGGTTCAAATACGGAGGTGGCAAAGCCTCGAACGCGCAGTGGGGACGTGGTGGTGGCAGCAAAACCCAAATGGGGTTTTTGGGGGCCAGAAAAGGTAGAAAATACGGCAGAATCTGAGGAAAAAAAATATGGCAAAGCCTAAAAAAATACGGCAAAACTCCTCCTTGGAGTGGGCCCCGGTTTAAAATGTGCCCTTGGGCATCTGGAAGTGGTGCCCAAATGCAGGAATTTGGGTTTCTCTGCCAAGGCGGGAACTTCCTGCGTGACTCACCGGCCTTGCTCTTGTTTTAGGGATTGGAGGAGTAAAAATTCCAGGTGAAGTCAGGTGTTGTTCACCTTGAGCCTCCTCCAGTGCGGGGTTTTATCCGTTAAAGGCGGAAAAACGTGGATTTGGGTGGGAATCCTGCCCTAAACACTGCTGCTGAGCCCCCAGAGCTGCTGGGGGGGTGTAAAATGGGATTTATCCGGGGCTTGCGGCAGGAATCCCGACCCAGTATTGGGATGGGAGAGGAGGAAAAGTGGGAAGGAGGGGAAGGCAGAGCTCCTCCCCAGAGCAGTGACCTGGAAGCGTTGGGATGCTCCAAAGCTGTCGGGAAGGATCCGTCAGCCTCGGGAAGCGTGGGGGGTGGGATCCCGGCTGTCTCCCAGCAAAGCTCGTTCCCATTTTCCCCCCCAGCCCATTCCCGAACTTCTTTCTTTAACCCCAGGCCGTGCGGGTTTTTTTTTTTTCCCAAGGAAAAATCGGAGCAAATCCCAAGCCTCGAGGGCCGTGCAGGTGGTTTTTTTTTTAGGGAATGAGCTCTTCCCGAGCGGTTGAGGAGCACAAAGTGTGGCCCTGTGTGCTCTGCCAGCCATTGAGGAGCTCAGCTCTTTGTTGGGAACCGAAATTCCGTTGCAGGCGGCTGTTCCCGGGGACTTCCGAAGGGTTTCCTGCTCTGTCCGGGGGAATGAAAGGGGGTCGGTTCCGGCTGCTGGGGTCGTGCACTTGGAGCCTCACAAAATGATTTCTTTTGGATTTCTGGTTTAGTTTTAGGCGGGGTTTTTTTAAATTTTAAATTTGATTTTAATTTTAATTCCTGGAGCCGGAGGTTTCGGGGCTGCTCTGTAGGAGCAGCGTGGAATTCCTGCCCCGTCCTACAGACACCTCCTCCCCTGTGCAGAGAGCTTCGAGGTGGGATTGGGAAGGGGAATTCCCCGGCACATCCCAGTTTACACTGGATTAGGGCTGGCAGGGAAAACATCGCTTGGAGGTGTATTTGAAATCCCGAATTATCTGGGAAACATTCCTTACCTATCCCAGCCTTGGAAAAGCACTCCTGGCATTGGCACGTTTTCATTTCTATTTCATTTATTACTTTTTCTGAGTGTGTGTGATTTGTGTTCAGTTCGTTTTTTAGGTGATGTTTTGAGGCAAAAAAAATTCTTAAAATTCTCCACCTGGTCAGGAATTTAAAGCATCAAGTTGGGATTAATTTGTGGAAAACTGCAGGGGATTTTGGGATAGGTTAGGCCGGGAAGGATGAGGTTCCCCAGCCTCGCCTTGCTTCGGGTGCATCAAGGATTTCAAGCAGCCCCACAAATGTATTAAAGAAATAAAATACAGAAAAAAAAATTTAAATAATATTAAAAATATTTTTTTAAATATAAAAAATAAAATTAAAATTAAAATAAAATAGAAATATTAAAAGATATTTAAAAATAAAAAATAAAGAAAAATATAAAAAAATTTTAAAATATATAAAAAATAGTATAAAAATAATATAAAAACCAATATAGAAACATATTAAAAATAATATAAAAAATTTAAAAACTTAAACACAAAAAATAATAAGAAATATTTTGAAATGAAAATAATATAAAAACAATATTAAAAACATAAAATACATAAAGTTAGATTTATGGAAATCATTAAGGGTGCACCTTGTTATTAGAGCTAATTAATCATCATAAAATCCTGGAATGGGTTGGGTTGGAAACACCTTAAAGCTCTTCCCATTCCAGCTCTGCCAGGGCAGGGACACTTCCCACTATCCCAGGCTATTCCAAGCCCTGTCCAGCCTGGCCTTGGGCACTTAAACAGCCTTAAATTTATTAATAAGCTCATTTATACTGCAGAATTAATTAATAGCAAGATCATTAATGCTTGGTGTTTACCTGGCTGCTCTCACCTGGGGCTCTGCAGGGAGAGGGGAGCGTGGAAAATGAAACCTTGCTTTAGGTCAGGCCTGCTGCTCCTATTTTTAGTCCCAGACTTAATCACAGCTTTAAAATCCAGGTGCTCCTTGGGCAGCGGGAGCTGGATGCTTTGAGGAATTCCAGGGAAGGGTTTGGATGCTTTGGTTTGGGAGCCAATCCCGGTTTTCACATGGAAATGGGGACATTGCAGGTGCTGGGAACAGGGGAGGCTTTTCCTGGCAGCGCTCCCTGAGTTGTCCCCAAGGAAGCTGTGAGAGCCCAGGTTCCCTTTTCCACCTGGAAAACTGGGAAGGGGAGGTGCTGGAGGGTCCCTGGGCTGGCCTTGGCCACGGGGCGGACAAAAAGCTGTTTTAGGCAAGGATTTAGGCGGGGTTTAACAGATCTTTGTGTTTATAACCCCAAAGCTGGTGGGTTTTTCCATCAATATTGTCTGAGGGGGGTGTGGAGGGGATGGATTTTGAGGAGATGCCTTGGAAAACAGGGACAGACGGAATGGCAAAGCCTTGTGGAGAAAAAGTGATGCTTCCAGTGGTATTTTTTGGGGGGGTTTTTGAGGGAGGGATGCCAGCATGGGGGTTAAACATTGATTAATATATACTATATATATATATATATATAGTATATATTAATCAATGTTAAACCCCCATGCTGGCATCCCTCCCTCAAAAACCCCCCCAAAAAATACCACTGGAAGCATCACTTTTTCTCCACAAGGCTTTGCCATTCCGTCTGTCCCTGTTTTCCAAGGCNATACTATATATTTAATAATTATATATAATATATAATTATTATATATTATATAATATATATTATAATTATATATTATATATAATATATATTATATATATCAATATAATAAAATATGGATGTTGATATATAATTGATAATTATATATATATTAATATATATATAATAACATATATTAACATGTTTTAAATTGATCTTTATGTGGGGAGGGTGGTTTCCCTGGATGTGCTGTGTGCAGGGAAGGCAACTGGGAGCTCTGTCACCTCCCTTCATCCCCCAAAACCCTGGAATTCCCTAAAAACAGCCCTCTGGGTGTGAGCTGGGAGCCAGAGCCCATCCTGGGCAGCCTCTGGAGCCTTTGGAAGCGCATCTGGCGTGGCTGTGGCGGTGCCAGCCGGGAATGAAAGCCACAAGTGTCTGAATTCCTGGGAGCAGGGATCGTCCCGGGCCTCGGGGGTCTCTGAGCTGAGGCCACAAATCCCATCTCTGGGCAAAGTGGGGGCTGAGAGATTCCTGCCTCGAGCAGGGATTTGCATCCTCCTGCTGCTGAGGATTCCCGGAATCCTCCGTGGGTTGCTGGGATGGGGTTGGGATGCGTCCTGCTGGTGCTGCCCTGGGTTTTGAGGGGAGCTTTTCTCTGCTGGCCCCAGTCCTGAGCTTTGCTCTGGGCTTGGGCCTTGTCCTGGTGCCTTAAGAGGCCTCCTAGAAACAGAGACTGGACAGAAAAAGGGAATAAAGGTCGGTGTTTATTGGAAAGGCCTTCAAGGTACCCTGGGGAGCCAGAGGCTGCTGCCGAGATGGACCCCGAGATGGACCCCAGGTCACGAGTTCCTCACACTTTTATAGGTTTGGTTCATTTGCATATCAGGGTTCATTCTCCAATTAAAGCTTCAGTTAATGATGTAATATCCCCAAGCTTGCCCCCCCCTTTAGAGTCTTTGGTTTACACATTTTGGGCCTAGGAAGGTCTGGGTGTCCTTGGGGAGCAGCCTGGAGAGGCTTTGTTGTGTCTGCCTGGCACAGAGAGCAGAAATGAACAGGCTGCAGGAAACCTCAGAGTTACACACTGGGCAGGGCAGGACTTGAACAATATAAAAGTCAAAACCTAAGGCGTCAGTCCTGTGGCATTTATCCCGTTTCGATGTGGAATATAAATAATTTCCATGGTTTGGGGTGTGTTCCCACATCCAGGTAAAAGCTGGAATCTTGTCCCTGGTACCTGAGTTGTTTGAGCTGCGCCTGCAGAGTGAAGGGCCTGGGCTAAAGCCCAGCCCAGATTGTTGTATCTGGCTGGATTTAATGCCGGGGGGTTTAGGCTGGATTTTGGGGAATATTTCTTCATGGAAAGGGTTTTCCAGCCCTGGCACAGCGCTGAGTCCCCATCCCTGGGGGGGTTGAACAGCCCCGTGGAGGTGGCACCTGGGGACATGGGGCAGTGGTGGCCTTGGCAGTGCTGGGAATGGTTGGATTGGATCTTGGGGGGGCTTTTCCAGCCTAAACAATTCCATGATTCCAAAGCTGCTCCTGGTGTTCTCTCACTGTGCAAGTGACCTCAGGGCTCCGGCATTCCCAGCCCTTGGAGCTCCTGACTCCAACTCCCACCGTGAGTGTTCGGGGAGCTGGCAGAGGGAGGAAGGTGCAGAAGGTCTGGGGAGGTCCTGGGAGCCCAAACCCCACTGGGAATGTGGGGCTGGATCCTGCTCTGGGACAGGGGGGACACAGCCCCAGAGCCCAGGGTGGCCACAGGACTTCCTGGGATTCCTTCCCACCGTGCAGCCGGAATGGGATGGGAGCTTGGAGAAGGGCTTGGATGTTGGTTTCCCCCCCTGGGCAGAGTTCAGCCTCATCAGAGACTGAATGGCCCTCAGGGCTGGGAATGGGACTGGATTTGGGATCAGCCATGGGATTTGGGATCATCTCTGTCTGCTGGAGTGAGATCCTTCATTCCCACATTCTCACTCCTGGAATAACCCTGTTACTCCTTCAGTGCCTTTGGACTGAAATCTCTGGTAAGGACCCAACTTTCCAGCATCTTTTGGTGTTTTCCAAGGAAGCCCAGCCCCAGCAGCCAAGCCCACGACTGTCATTGCTCACTTTGATTTTCAAGGGTTTTCTTTCCTCAGAGCCACAGGCAAAATGCCAGCAGTGTCCTCCTCTGGCTGAGTGGGGTGGAACATCCCTTTTTCCTCCTTTTTTTTCATTTTCCAACGGGGAGGAACAGCTGTAAGCCTGGGGAGGATTGGAATCATAAAACCGTGGAATTGTTCCATTGGAAGGGATTTTAAAGCTCATCCCATGGGCAGGGACACCTCCCACTACCCCAGGGTGCTCCCAGCCCCAATGTCCAGCCTGGCCTTGGGCACTGCCAGGGATCCAGGGGCAGCCACAGCTGCTCTGGGAATTCCATCCCAGCCCCTCACCACCTTCCCAGGCAGGAATTCCTTCCCAGTATCCCATCCATCCCTGCCCTCTGGAAGCCATTCCCTGTGTCCTGTCCCTCCATGCCTTGTCCCCAGTCCCTCTGCAGCTCTCCTGGAGCCCCTTTAGGCCCTGCAAGGGGCTCTGAGCTCTCCCTGGAGCCTTCTCCTCTCCAGGTGAACAATCCCAGCTTCCCAGGTGATGGATTTGCTGCTGGATCCCGGTGGCACCGTGGCCAATCCCAAAGGATTTGTGCCACAACCCCTCCCAGGGCTGTGCAGGACCAGCCTTTGGGTGCTGCCACTCACTGCAGATCCTGGATCTGCCCTCTGGAATAAGATCTGGAATGAGACTTGGAAATGAGGGAGGTTGAAATATTAATGCTGTGCTGAGGGGCTCAGGTTCTCCCTGCAGCACTGAGCTGCTCCCGAGCTCCGAGGCAGAGCAGGGGCAGGGAAAGCCTTTGGAGTGTTAGGAAGGCATTAATGAACTGAATTCCACACAAAAACTGGACAAAATTAAAAGCAAAACTGGCTGCAGCAAGGGGGTCACTGGGACTTGGCTTTTCTGCTGCAGAGGGGGAAGAAGTTGAGGATTTGGGGGTGTGCCAAGGACCAAAAGTGGCCGTTTTTATGTCAAAATGTCCTCGGCAGTGCCCAGGCTGCTGCTGTGTGTGGGGATCTCCGGAGTGACCCTCAGAGGGCCAGCAGCTGGGCCCTGAGCTGGGGCTGGGTGTGCTTCATCCTGCCCCAAAACTGAACTCACTGGGAGGCTTTTCCCTCTGGGAATGGAACCTCTGGGTTCCCCCAGGTTCCCACATCTCCGGGCTCAGCAGGAACTGTGTTTGTGCCTCATGGGGAAAGCAGAGGTTGCTCAAACCCAGCTCTGAAAAACCCCCCTGCACCCAAAACAAGGGAAAACCAAACCTAGGAGTGATTATCTCACCTCTCCCCTCCTCTTCCTCCTCCTCCTCCTCCCTCCTTTCCCTGCTCCCCACAGGTCTTGAGTCTGTCATGGCCACGGATAAAGTTTATCTGTGTGCACAGATGAAGTAGAATTCATTTAAAGCATTTTTTTAAACTTTAATCATCACAAAGAGCATTAAAACTCCGCCTTTCCTCTTGGGTAAGAGTTCCTTGTAAGCTTCATGCTCCCAAGTGAGTAAATTTTTCCTCCAGGGATCCCCCTCAATATTTGGGGGTCCAGAGGCAGCAGCTGCTCCCCCAGCCTGGGGGTGGAGGGTGAGGGACTGGATTTGGGAGAACAGGGCTGGTTTGAGTCTCTAATTAAGCTTTTGGTGCAAAAAATTATGTTTGTCATTCTCAAGAATAAAATGGAGAAAGTTAGCGGTGTTAAATGGTGAACTGGGTTTCTCAGGGGGAATTCTTGAGGATAGCAGGAAAAAAGGATTTTAGAGGTGGATGACGGCCTGGATTTGGAGAGACTTTGTGTCTGAAGGGAGATGAACAAGCACCGGGGTCGGTTCAGCTTTGGGGCTGCTCTGGTGGTGCTGGAATCTCCAGTCCAGGGAATTCCAGTCCATGTGGAGTTTCTGTGAAGGCTCTGACCCCTCTGGCAAAGATCTGATTACTTTCCATAAGGCTGAGTCTTGCCAGGGCAGGTCTTAGGGTGCTTCAGCCCTAAAACCACCTGGCAGGGGACTTGAGGTGCAGAGGGTGCAAATCCCAACCCTCAGCTCCGTCCCTGCACCTCTGGGTGGGGAATTGTCCCGTGTCAGGGGACACTGGAGCTCCTGGGGAATGCCAGTCCTGGGAAGTGCCAGCCTTGTCCCCTCTGAGCCTTTGTGGGGTCACCCTCACGGCCTCGCCCCGGGGTGCCTGGGGGGTTGCTGGGATCTGCTCCCAGCTGCCCTCTCCTCTCCAAAGGCAGAGCTCCCTTTTGTTCTCCCCTTCCCAAAAATCCCTTTTTTCCCCCTCCATCACCCCCGCTCCGAGCAGATGGAGCTCTTACATAACCGAGCAGAAGGCTTCTGACAAATTTCAGCCAGGCTGGGTTCTGCTTCAGAGGAGACCAAACAACAGCTCCGTTCTGGGGGGTTCAGCCCTCCTTGTTCTGCTCGGGGCTTGGAGGATGAGGATTTTCCAGGGGGGAGAAGAATGGGAATGTTGCTCTGATATTAATGACTCCCCTGAGCCTCGGAGCGGGGGGAATGGGGAAAGGGAGGGATGTGGGGAGAGCAGAGCCCCCCGGGAATGGGGCAGGATGAGCCTGTGGGCACTGCCAGCTGGTTTTATGGGATACATGGATCTCACAGGCTGGAAAACCCGGGATAGGGGAAGGTGAAACAGGATAAGCTTTGAAATCCCCTCCAGCCCAAACCATGCTGGCATCCTGCAAAAAGAGGGAAAAGCTTGGAGAAACCCCCTCTCCTCCACCTGCTTCCCAAGGGTTGTGGGGTGGCTGCTGCTCCCGGGCGCTCTGGGATTCCAGGACTTTCCGGCTGGCTCCAGCATCCTTGTCCCAGGAATTGTGCAGATCCAAGCCAGTGCTGAGCACGACCAACCTCAGGGGTTAAACCAGGTCTTAACCCCCAGGAGGGTTTTCCCTCCTTTCATCAGCGCCCACCAACAGCACAGGAAAGGAGGGAGGAAGTGAGACAGAAAGCTTGGGAATAGGAACTGGGAATAACCCAGTCCCACACGCTGGGAGGGAGTTCATAGGTGTTGAATGAACAAATAAATGGCAGAAATGAATGTCCACACAACCTCCTGGCAGCTCCTTAACTCTGTGATACCTTGGCTTTGGCTCTTCCCTGTCTTCACCTCATTTATGGATTGCAGCCAGCCAGGGAATGAGGAACCTTTAGGAGGATTTATTGGAAGCGTTATATTCTTTTTAAATATATATGTATTTGTATTTATAGATATGAATATACTTTTATTTTTAAAGTAATATTTTACAATAAATTTTTAATATTTTAATATTTTAATTTAAAAATATTTTATATATATTTTGTATTTATATATTATTTAAATATTTTAATATATTTTAAAATATTTGTTTTAAATATAATTATTTAATCAATTAAATTATTATAATTAATTAAATACACATGGTTAATATCTATTGATAACTTATCATATTATTAATATTGCCTTTTTCTTGGCGTTCCTCTTCCCCCGCCAGGACTGAAAAAACGTACCAGGAAGGCCTTTGGCATACGCAAGAAAGAAAAGGACACTGATTCCACGTAAGTCGAGAAGAGCTCATGGGATATTCATGGGATTCCCAGCGGGGAGGAGCTGCCGCGGTGTGCCGGGAAAGGAAGGAATTTGGGGCATCCCAGGCCCTTGTTACCTTTGGATGGAGCGTGAAGAGCGAGCCCGGCGAGCGTGGGGTTCCCTCGGAGCTGCTGCAGAGCTCTCCTCCCGTGGGGGAATTTTGGGCACCGGTGGAAAAGCGGCTCCTGGGAGCCCGGGCGGATCCATCCCTGCCCGAGCCGCTGCTCTGCCCGGCCCCGAGCCCGGCGGAGACGCGAATTCAGCTCACGCCGGTGTTCGTGCAGCTTCGGGGTGGGGAAGGCGCAGGGGCTGCAGCTGCACAGGGATTCTGCTTCCCAGAAAACCTCCGGCAGGGAATTCTTCCCCCGTCTGCTGGGGGATGCTGAGCCCGGCCCAGGGAAGGGGCTGGAGCCCCAGGAGCGGCTGAGGGAGCTGGGAAAGGGGCGCAGCCTGGAGGAACGGAGGCTCAGGGGGGACCTTGTGGCTCTGCACAACTCCCTGACAGGAGGGGGCAGCCGGGGGGGTCGGGCTCTGCTGCCAGGGAACAGGGACAGGAGGAGAGGGAACGGCCTCAGGCTGGGCCAGGGGAGGGGCAGGGTGGATATTGGGGAAATTCCTTCCTGGAATGGGCTGTCCAGCCCTGGCACAGCTGCCCGGGGCAGGGGTGAGTTCCCATCCCTGGAGGGATTTCAAAGCCCTGTGGATGTGGCATTGGGAACATGGTCAGGGGTGGTCCTGGCAGTGCTGGGAACAGTTGGATTTGATGATCTGAGAGGGATTTTTCCAACCCAGACAATTCCATGGCTCCCAGCCACCCCCGCTGTGGCTCTGGGGTGGGTGTCCCAAAGTGCTGTGGCAGCGGAGGCTGTGCCACCACGCCCTGGGGACAGCAGGGGACAGGCAGCAGGGAGTCCCCTCCTGCAGCACTGCTCGGGTGTTTAGTGCCGGCCAGCAGGAACGTGGAGGTTTTTCCTTTTATTCCATTTGGGTTTGTTCCCCTGAGCCTTCTTACGTCCTGGTGGGAGCTGCTTTGGAGGTTTCCCATGCCAAGGGACAGACTGCCAGGCCTGGCCAGGTGACCCTGGTGGCCTTGGCATCTCTGCAGGGCTTTCCCTGCTGCAGAGAGGGGCCCAGAACAGGGGACACGTGGGGCACATCCCAAAAGAGGGATGTGCAGCTCCGAGCTGTCATCCTGCTGTTCCCAGGGATGGTGGCATCCATCCACCAGGGGCTCCAGCCGTGTGTGAGTTCATCCATAATTTATCAGGATGGGTGGGAATGAGGCTCCTTGGTATCTCCTCCTCCTGGAGCATCCCTGGAGCTGGGGCTGGGCGCTGCCTTTATCCAGCGCTGCGATTTCCACGGCTCCATCCCGCCGTTCCCATGGATTGGGAAGCGGGAGCACGAGGGATCCCAGGGTGCTGGGGGCGGTGGGGAGGTCGCAGAGAGGCCACCCTGGAGGACACCGCAATTAGCGGCAGCCGTGATTAGCGCGGCGGGGTCACAGCGCGGTCACGCCCCAAAGGGCTTTGGGCGCTCTCCAAATCCCCGCGGCAGCAGCGGGATGGGACGGGAGAAGGGAGGGATGGTGGCCTCTGCCACACCCTGCGGCCACCCCCGGCCACGGCCAGGCCACCACGGCCCCAGGACACCGCGCTGGGGTCCCTGGAGCTGCTGTGGGGAACGTCCCCACAGCAATTCCCGCTGGGATGGGAGCAGGAGGTGACACCCCTGTCACCGCTGGGATCACGCGGCGAGGAGGAAACATGAAAGCAGAGAGGGTTTTTGCCTCTTCCAAAGGATTTCAGGGACTTTTTTGCAACGAGACGAAGCCTAAAGTAGGAGAGATGGGACACAGGCAGGGATTGATTGGAAAACTTTAAGGAAAGGCGTTATTCCCAGTGAAACCAAGCAGCTCCCAGCGGGGTTTCCGTGATGCCCCGAGTCAGATGGGAACTGGTGGCACATCCCTGGCAGCGCAGGGAACTCGGGAGTGTGTGGGAGGTGGAGGAGCCTGTCTGGATTCCAGGGACATTTGTGTTCCCTAAATCCCTCGGCATCCCCGGGCAGTGCTGGGATGCGGCTGCGGAGCTGCCGTGACCCAGCCCCAATCCCAAATCCCATAAGCAGCTGGGGATTAGGATCCCCGAGGAGCCTCAGCAGTTTCCCAATCCATTCAGCAGAGGAGGGTCTGTCCTTGTGGCGGAATTAAAGCCTGGAAACTCCTCCAGAAGGGATTTTTGTCTCCTGCAGGGCAGGGATGTGGCTGTGGGAGGGGTGCGGGAGCCGGCTGGGACAGAGCCAGCCCCAGCAGGAGCACTTTATTTACTGACAAACCTAAAATTCCTCATCTGATAACGTGGGGGGAAGAGTTCAGTGTCCTTGTGTGGGCTCCACGAGGGGCAGGTGACTCGGATGTGCTGATAATGCCAGAATTACAGGTTTTGCTGTCATGAATTCATTAAGAAAACCATTTCCACCAGTTAATTGGGTGCAGTTTGGGCACTAACACAGCTCCTTTCTCTGTTCTTTCCAGAGGGTCACCAGACAGGGATGGCATCGTGAGTATTGCCCAGCCCTCCGCTGCTCCAGCGTCACCTCCCCTTCCACCACCACTGGCATTTCGGGGAGTTTTCTGTTTAATGTAGAAAATAAATGTAAAAATCCACGTGAAAATGACAAATTCCAGGTTTCTTCTAAAAATAACAACCGAGGGAGACCTGGGGAGCGCCGGGGGCAGAGGGACCAGGTGTCCTGCTAAAGCCCAGTCCCTCGTCCTCCTTTCCACTCCTGCTAATTGGCTTGGGCCAGATTTGCTGGCTGAGGAGTTCGGGGGCAATTGCCAGAGCAGCTGTTTCCAATCTCTATTTTTATTTTCTACATTAGCCTGAAAACAAGGAGATGTTTGTGGTGTTTATTGTTATTTTTTAATAATTATTGCTGCTTTTACCCCTGGTGTTAGGCTGAAATGTCCCTGCTAGAGCTGGGTAGGAGCTGGGCCCTGTCTCCTTTAGTGTTTGATTCCAAAAATGTGCTGGGTTCAGACTGGGCTTTATTTCTGCAGCAAATCCAGATTTTAGAATTTCACTTTAAAATAAAGATGGGGTCTCTTTAAAAAAGATAAAAATTTAGGGGGCCAGGCTGCTCCTTTCAAGAAATCAATTTTTTCCCCCCCCAACTCTGATCCAAAATCCTCGGCTTTGGGCCCTCCCTGTGTTTTTAAGCTGCTTGTTAGGAAATAGAGATTAAAGGGAGGCTGCAGCTCAGGTGGTGCCTTCAGCAGGGCTCTATTCAGCAGTGGGAAATGAATAAATAACAGGTTTAGGTTGGATAGCAGCAGGAATTTCTCCATGGGAAGGGTGCTCAGGGAGGTTTGGTGTCCAAGGAACCACCTGGATGTGGCACTCGGTGACAAGGTGGGGATGGGCCATGGCTTGGACTGGATGATCCTGGAGGTTTTTCCCAACTTTAATTCTGTGAATATCCAGGGAACGTCCCCAGGCCGTTCCCTCTGCTGGCAGAAATCCCACAGGCAGCTTTTCCTGGCCAGGTGTGGGCACAGGGAGCTCAGGTGTCCTCTCCAAGGATGCAGAAATGCCATTTTTAGGGAGTAAAATGAAGCTGCTGATGGTGTTCGAGGAGAGGAATTGGGGATGGAGACATTTAATATCGTTTTTCACCCTCCAGCCCGTTTCCCACATAATTTTTGCAGCCACTGGAGTGCCCAGGAGGCAAATCCTGACTGCTGAATGGAGCCCACAAGAAAATCCACGTTTAATCCTGGTGGAGCCACAGCTGAGCCTTCCTTTCCTTATAAACTGGCATTCCCAACTTCCTTAGACTCAGCTTTGTGTATTTAAAACCAAAAAAGAAGCCAAGGACCGGATATTTTAACCCTTTTTCTGCCACCCCCACCCTTGCAGCAGCCCAGCCCTCATCCCAATGATCCAACCTCCAATAGCAAACCCGAGAGCGCGCGGGAAGGAGGAAATAAGGACGGGGTAAGGAAAACCGAGCTCGGCTCCCAGCTCCCCGAGGGGTGTGGAAAACCGGGAGTCAGCCTTGGTTTGGAATCCAGAGCACAGGGAAAGACACTTTAGGGTCAGCCAGGTTGAGGGAAATGGGGGTTAAATACAAATGGATGGGGGAAAAGCAGGAATCCCATGGAGCAGCATCCGGAATTCTCGCAGAACAGAATCCAGAGGAGGTTTTCCCACACCTGAGCTCCCAAGGAAGCTGCTCCATCCTTGGGCAGCGTGAGGAGCAGCGGGTGAGGTGTGGAGGTGAGGGGCTGGATCCAGCCCTGGATTCACGAGTGCATCCCCTCAGACCCTCGGCAGGGAGCTGGGCTGGGAATGCTCCCTCTGGAAGCCCAGGGGAGCTGGATTGTCCCATTTAGGTGCCCAAAATTGTGAGCCCAGCCCGAGGCCAGGCCCCAGGGGCCTCACTGGTCACTGGCTGTGGTGGCCCTGGGACTCGGGATGGGTTTTGGGTGCCCAGAGCCAACCAGGAAAGGGTTCCAGGGGTGAGGGAAGCAGCAATGGATCCGCAGCAGCAATTCCTCTGTGTCTTGGTGTCTCATGGCATGGACTGACTCCTCCCAGACCCTTCCCACTGCTCCATCCCCAATTCACAACGCCTGGCATGCGGGATAATGGGATCTGAATCCTTCCCGGGATTCCCCTTTCTCGGGGAAGGGGTTTATCCCGATAAATTTCCCTGCTCAGATGGCATTGGGAGCTCCCACTGCTGCCAGCTCTTCCCGAGGGCTGGAGCATCCCAGCACACGGAGAAGCGGCCATTCCCTCCCTTTTCCTTAAGAAACTGCTGGATGCTCACCTAATGAATGTTCAAAAAGCTCCCTCCTTTCATCTCCCTGCGACGGGAGAATTCCAGAGATGGGGAATGCTGTTGGATTTCTGGTGTGGGGGTGTGGAATGACACCCAGTGGCACGTGGGATGTGCTGCGTTCCCGGTTCCTTCACTTCAACCCTGGGAATTTTCCCTTGCAGAAGAAAACCAACGGAGCCCCGAACGGGTTTTACGCGGAGATCGACTGGGACAGATACGTAAGTGCCCCCGGAGCCTCCCTGCGTCCCGCTGCATCCCACGGGAATCCCAGGCTGTTCCCACGCTGATCTGGGGCTTTTGGGGTGAAATCAGTTGTGCCCAGACACCAATTCCATACCCGCAGGTCAATCAGAATTCCCAGGAATGAGGTGGCTCTGGAGAGCTCTGTCCTGGCCCACGGGATGTCGTAGTTTATCCAGAGAAAACCTTGGGTTATAAACAAGGATTAAAACCCTTCCTTCCGCAAAATAATCCTGGAATTTGAGGTGCCCTTTGCTCCGTGTGGCCCCGGGGCTTGGGCAGTGCAGGACATCCCTTCCCACAGGAGGAGAGAGCTGCTCCAGCTTTCCAGGAACTGATATTCCTAATTCTTCTGGGCTTTTTTTTTTTCTTTCCCTATCCAGAACTCGCCTGAGCTGGATGAGGAGGGATACAGCATCCGACCCGAGGAACCAGGATATATCCTTTGGTTTTGGCTTTGCCTCTTGGGCTACAGCCTGGAACAGGAGCTGCGCTCATGGGCAGCCTGCTGGCTCTCTTGATTTAATTGTTATTATTTATTATTTAATATTATTATTATTATTTATTGCCACCTTTTGGTTTTCATTTGGAGCTGGCACTCCGCAGGTAAAGCCAAATTCCCAAGGGAATTGCCTGAGGCTTTGGAGCAGGGGGTGATTTGAATTGTTTGATCCACTGCTATGGAATGAGGGAGTGGGAGCATCCCATGGGATGCTCCATGGAGATCCCCATGTCCATGATGATCCCGGGGAACAGGAGGCTCAGGGAGGAGCTTCTGGCTCTCAGCGAGGAGGGAGCAGCCAGAGGGATCAGGCTCTGCTCCCAGGGAACAGGGACAGGAGGAGAGGGAATGGCCTCAAGTTCCAGGGGAGGTTTAGGTTGGATATTGGGAAAATTCCTTCATGGAAAGGCTGGTCAGGCATTGGAAGGGGCTGGAGTCCCCATCCCTGGAGGGATTTAAAATCCCTGTGGCTGTGGCACTTGGGGCAGCGCTGGGGGATGGTTGGACCTGATTGGTCTCCTCGGGCTTTTCCAGCCAAAACAATCCCAGGAAACCCAGCCATGGATACAACCCCTGCTGGGCTGCCCCGGGGCTGGAGTTATCCCTGGGAACAGCAGCTCCACGTCCTCTGGCTGCACGGGGGCGCAGCAGCCAGGGGGGCACAGCACAGGGTCTTGTTGGGCCCTTGGGGTCAGCATTTGGGCACCACCAGCTTCCCGCTCTCCAGGGAGCCTTGGAACGCCCGGGAAGGGAATTTCCTTAACTGTGCTGTACCCACCAAAGGAAAGCACTTCTACTCCTCCAGCGAGTCGGAGGAGGAGGAGGAGGCGCACAAGAAGTTCAACATCAAGATCAAGCCCCTGCAGGCCAAGGACGTCCTGCGCAGCGCGGCCACCGTGGACGAGCTCAAGGCCTCCATAGGCAACATCGCGCTCTCTCCCTCCCCCGTGGTGAGTTATCCCTGCTTCCCACCCTTCCAGAGCCCCCAGAGCAGTGCTGCTCCACGGGGATCGTCCCAAACGCGGCGGGAGCTGCTGCTCCGGTTGGTTTTGGTTATTTTGGGCTTGCTCGGATGTGTTGAAATGATGTTTCCAGTTTAAAAATTCCCTTTCCTGCTCATAAAAGAGATCAGGATGTATTATTCCCTGTTTTTTTTTTTTTTTTTTTTTTTTTTTCCT
>VXAD01000598.1:791199-818755 GCA_013399195.1 Dicrurus megarhynchus
TTTTCCTCCTATTCTTCTCATTTTTCGGCGAGGAAAAAGGGGAATTTCAATCATTTCCAGTCAAGGGGAATTTTCAGCCAGCATCATTCAGGGTCTTGCCCTGATTCCCAAGCCGAGGAAAGTATCTGTGGGATTTTCCATGGGATTTTAGAGGGATATTTCTCACCCTGGAGGTGAATCCAGGTTCCTGGAAGGAAAGGTCGTTTTTCCTTAGTCCATCCTGGTATAAAAACCATCCCCCTCTGCTTTTCCTGAGGCTTGTTAAGATTCCCGTTGGCTCATCCCAATCTGTTCAGCCACGAAAAGATTGGATTCTGGGCTTTCAGGAGGTTTTAGTGTGGGCTTCAGTGTCTTCCCAGACAGAGCTTTCCATGATTTATAAATAACCAGGATCTGAAGTGTGAATGACTCTCCAAGCCAAAGCAAAGCTGAAATAAAATCCGTGGATTTTATTTCTGCTTCCCAAGCAGGGAGTTTCTGTCTGTTGGCATTTAGGGATTAGAAATGGCAGTCGGATGCTTTGGGAAGCATAAAAAAGGGGGGGAAAACTCAACCTCAAAATGAACAATTAAAATATTTTTATTATTAATAATAATAGGAAAACCAAGTTCTCGTGGAATGTGCATTTCCCTGAGTTTTGTCTCCTCTTTCCCCTGGCATTTTTCCTGCCGAGGCTGGGGTTTGCCGTTGTTTGGGAAGGGGTGAGGAGGATCCCTGTGTGGGCTGGGCTGTGGGGTTGGGGTGCTGAGCTGGGGCACTGCTGGGCCCTGGAGAGATCCCTGGGGCCGGAGCTGGAGCCTCCCTGTGGGATGTGCTCAGGGAAAAGCCCCTGCCAGGCTGGGCAGGAGGATCCCCGCTGCTGCTGCTGCACGTGGGGATCCCAAATCCGGCGTGTGGAGCCAAAGGGAGCAGATGGGCCGGGGAGCGGGGCCGCTCCGGATCCTGGCACGGGCCAGGAAAGCTCCAGAGCCCTGGGCAGGAGCAGCCTGCAGGAGTCTGGCATCCACAGCAATTCCAGGATTTGCTGCCAGGTCCCTGCCCTTGTCCTGGGCTTGTCTTCTCTCCCAAACCAGCTCCGGCACCACATCCCTGCCGGAAGGGAGCAGTGGGGTGGGAGATCCTAAATCCCATGGATTGGGCTGGGAGGGACCTTAAATCCAATCCCACCCCTGCCATGGGCAGGGGCACCTCCCACTGTCCCAGGCTGCTCCAAGCCCCATCCAGCCTGGCCTTGGGCACTGCCAGGGATCCAGGGGCAGCCACAGCTGCTCTGGGCACCCTGTGCCAGGTGCTGTGTCCATAGTCCCTGTCATTCCCAGCCCTCTGGACTGGGAATTCTGCTGCCTCAACTGGGAATGAAGCAGACTGGGAATGGCCAGCGGGGCCTGGAATGATAAAATGATGGAATTCTTTCCATGAGACGGCTCAGACACAACTTTTACATTTCCAAATATTTTATATTTCCTCTCCCTCCGGTCTCCCACGTGGATGGGTGACCCTGGCGCGTTCCTGTCCCTCTGCTTTGCTGTGTCCTTAACCTGACACAAACCTTTGGTTCCTCTTTATAAATAACCCCTCACCTTCTCATTCTCTTCGTTTTTTTTTCCTCTCTCTGCCTTCTTTTAGAGGAAAAGTCCGGTAAGAAACACCTTTTTTATCTCCCGGAATATTTTAACCCAGCCTCGTGTGCTCTTGTCCTGTCTCTAGAGCTGAACTGCCAAAAGCAAATACCAAATCCTGCCCTTCTAGAAGGAAGTTTAATTTCCTCCGTGGCTGACTTAGAGCGTTTTAAAATAGAATGTTTCAAAATAGAGCTGGGCTTGGCTCTCAGTGTGCTCTGGGGGTGTGGTTTGGGCCCAAGAATTTGGACAAGGCGTGCAAGGGCTGGGTTTTACCTGGATCGTGGCGCGTCCAAAGGTAGGAGAAGGCAGGAATCCCATCCATGGTGCCGCCGGGGTTTCTCCAAGAGATGGGGAAATCCCATTTCCCAGGATTGGGGTCGCCCTGGGGGCTCTCCCAGGGTGGTGGCTGCTGGGGACCCGGGGGTGCTGACCTGTCCCTCTCTGACCAGGTGTCTCTTCTCTCCCCTCTCGCTGACCGCAGCGGCGCAGCCCGGTAAGAACCCACTCCTCTCCCTCCCTCCGCTCCTCCCGCTCCCGGGGATGCAGTCAGGGAGGGGTCCCTGTCCCTGCCGGGGCTCTGGGGTGGGCACAGGGCATGGGGATGGGTGCCAGTGGTGTCACACACCCCGTTGTGGCACCTCGATAGCACCGAGGGCCCTCAGTGCTGGGAGTTCTCCACCTGCATCCTTGAGAACCCCCGGAGATCCCCCTTTGGTTCCGGGATGTCCCCGCTCCAGTGGCTGGGGGGATTTGGCTTTTGCTCCATGAGCCACTGGCACAGCTGCCCGTGGCAGTGGGGAGTCCCCATCCCTGGGGGGGGTTTGAAATCCCCGTGGATGTGGCACTTGGGATAACTCCGAAGGCGGAGCTGCCGGTGGTGGCTTCGTGTGGCTCAGAACTTTCCTGTGGGGTTTTCTGCTTCCTGGAGTTCAGCCACGTCCAGTAAATGTCCCCTCTGACAACTCCTGCCCCCTCTGCTGGGCTGCTTCGCTCCTGGGGTGACAAATGCCATGCACCCATGTCCTGTGCATCCCACTTATTCCTGTGTTTCTCCTTCCAGGGCACGATTAAAAGGAATTTATCCAGTAAGTATCTCCTGCAGCCTGGAAAAACAACACTCATTGCCCCTGGTGGAGGTGTTTTGGAGGGTGTGGGGGGGGGGAAAAGAGTGAGTTAAATTTGGTTTAAAGTGGGTCCTGGCAGAGCAGGTGGCTCCCAAAAACCTTTCCTTGGAGAAGGGTGTGGGGGACATCCTCGGGATACCTGCAGCAGTGCAGCTCCCATTTCTGTTCTCTCCAGTGATAAATCGGAATTCAAAGCAGATTTTTCCTGCTGGCATCTCCCCAGCAGGGTGGGTGGGACACCAGGGGTGACCCCCCTGCTGTTACGGGGCCTGGGGGGCCAGGGGGATGCTCTGGAATGGCGATGGCTCTCATCCACATCTGTCCCCCCTGCAGGTGAGGAGATCACGCGGCCCCGGCGCTCCACGCCCACGCCAGACCCCGCCAGGTCAGTCCAGAACCCTGGGGGGATCATCCAAGGCTCATCCCAGTGGGGGTTTGGAACATTCCCACTTGCACTGTGCTTGATGGGAAGATTGAAGGGTTAGATGGGATACTGGGAAGGAATTCCTGGCTGGGAGGGTGGGGAGGCCCTGGAATAGAATTCCCAGAGCAGCTGTGGCTGCCCCTGGATCCCTGGCAGTGCCCAAGACTGGGCTGGATGGAGCTTGGAGCAGCCTGGGATCATGGAGGGTGTCCCTGCCATGGAATGGGATGGGATGGGCTTTAAGGTCTTTCCAACTGAAACCATTCCAGGATTTTGGCAGGACTGAGGGGCTGAGGGTGGTTGGGATGCTCAGTGTCCATCCCTGTTCTCTGCCAAAAGCACCAAGGACATTCCCTGCTGGAATGAGCTGCCACCTTGAGCCTGATCCATAGGGAGAGCTGGCCAGCCTTTGGCAGGGATATATTGGTTCAGGACAGCAAACATGCAGGTTTTTATGGAATAACCCCAAATCTCACTGGGAATGTGCCCTGTGCAGCTCCAGGGTTTGACTCAAGGTGTGTTGGACCAGAGTGTGGCCCAGATCTCAAGCATTTATTTTTTTTTTATCCTTTTCTGTGAAGTCTGGACTAATCCTAAAGCAGCTTGAACTGTCCCCCAGCTGCTGTGGCACCACAGGGTTGGCGCCGTGCTGCTACCGCTCTCCTTCCCCTTTTTCCCACCTGGAATCCTGTGTTTGGCCAGCTCCTCGTTGGTCTGGGGTAGAAAAAGTCCTTGAAAGTATTTGTGTTTGCCTCAAACACGGGGTCAGAACTCAAAAATGACCCTCATGGGTTCTCTGTTCTGGTCTCATCCCACAGCAAGAAAAGCGGGGAAGATCCAGCGGCGCTGGCCCCGCTCTTCGGGCCCCCGCTGGAGTCGGCGTTCGAGGAGCAGAAGTTGGATGGTGAGTTTGGGGTCGTGGTGGGGTGAGTTTGGGGCCATGGTGAATCTGGGGTCATGGTGAGTGAGTTTGGGGTCGTGATGGGGTGAGTCTGGGGCCATGGTGAATCTGGGGTCGTGGTGAGTGAGTTTGGGGTCGTGGTGGGGTGAGTTTGGGGCCATGGCGAATCTGGGGTCATGGTGAGTGAGTTTGGGGTCGTGGTGGGGTGAGTTTGGGGCCATGGTGAATCTGGGGTCGTGGTGAGTGAGTCTGGGGCCGTGGTGAGTTTAGGGCCATGGTGGCATCTCCTGGCAGGGACACAGGAAGGTTCTCCAGCCCTGGCAGGGGTGAGGCCCCATCCCTGGAGGGATCTCGAAGCCGTGTGGATGTGGCACCTGGGGACAAGGTCAGGGGTGGAGTTTGCAGTGCTGGGGGATGGTTGGGCTTTATGGGCTCAGAGGGCTTTTCCAAGCTCACCAATTCCCCGACTCCCAGGTTCCCAGCCCTCCTGCTGGAGGAGGGAGAAGCCAAAGCAGGGGTTGAAGGACGGGTGGCCGCGTTCCGGGCGGCCTTGGGCCGGGGTTAATTCAGGTTGGATGGAAACAGAGCAAGGGCTTAAGTCAATTAGTTAATTACGAGGTCTGGGAGAGATCCTGACAGGGAACAGCTCAAGAATATCCAAACTCAGGACTTCCCAATCAAACCCTGGAGCAGGGGGAGTTTAACTCCATCCAGGATTCTGGATGCCGCTGTTGGACAAGCGCCTCTGTTCCTAGGAAATGCCATCTCAAAAACGGCATTTTCCCCCCAAAACAGTGTTTGTTTGACACAGAGACACTTTGCTTCCTTCCAAACCTGGATTTTCCCAGCTCTCCCAAAGCATAGGGACCTTGCAAGGCTTGTTTTCCCCAAAACCAGCCCCATTCACCCCCTGGAGCGGGTTGTTCTTCCCTCCTCCTCCTCCTGGAGCTGCCAAGACCTCAGGGAGTGGCCACTGCCCTTGTAGCCTCGTTATGTCCTGTCATTAACAACTCCACTTAATTCTTCTCATCAAAGCAATGTTTGTGTGCAGTTCTCTGCACAAAAAACTCCAAGAAATTTCAATTCTATATAAAAATATCATTTCCCCCCCACTTTGTTCCCTGTGAATACAATTATCTTTTCATTTTAATACCTGATGGGGTTTGGGGTTTTTTTGCCTATCCTGAAATTCCAGACCGTTTTTGCCATCAATACAATGTTTTCCTTCCCATAAAAAGCCTCCAAGTCCATCCCTGGCATTGTTTTGTTTGTCAAGCAGCATGAGCGTCAAACTAATTGCACGTCCTGCTTCAAACCCAGACAGGCTTTTAATTATCCACTGTTACAGAGCCCCCTGTCTTTAATTAATGAGGTTTCTGTCACTGTCTGGTCCCTCTTTTCCCAGAGCCTCAGCGTCTCATCTGCGTGTTTTGGTGTTTGGAAGGAAATGTTTGGGTTTTTCGTTGCTTTCAAATGTTTCTTCTTGATTTTTTTCAGCTGCTCTGGACCAGCCTGAGATATGGGGGTCAGCCCAGCCCATCAACACAAATGTAGAGTCCCCAAAACTTCCAAGACCTTTTCCAACTGGAAGTAAGTGACCACAAAACTAAATTAATATCTACAGAAATCAGGTCAAAGGTTTGGGGTTTCCTCATCCAGGCTGTGCAATTCCATAATATTCTAAATTAGAGGGTTTGGGGTTTTTTTCCCCCCTTGGTTTGACTTGGGTTACAGCTCTGTGGGGTGGAGGAGGGAGTGGGATTGATAAGGGATGGAGGGATGGATCCCGATCCTGCACATTTATGCTGTGGTTATTTGGCTGGAAAAGTTGGAAGCACCAGTTTTTCCAGGATAACATCAGCCCCGAATCGCTGATTTTCATTGCAGCTCTCCCTTTGCCCGGGGCAGCTGGGGAACCGTCTCCTTCCCAGAAAATGCCCCTGTAAAGCAGCGCTGGTTAATTAGCCACTGTTAATTAGCCCCAGCATTCCCGATCCCGTAGGCACATCCTGGATCCACGTGGGATGGGCGCGGGAGAAAGGTGGAGGCAGCTCTGTGCCTCAGAGGCTCCAGGTTTAATTAAAATGCTAATTTAGGGGCTTGAAACGGGAGCGCGGGCTGAGATGTAAAAATGGGGAAAAAAAAATTCCATAAAACCCAACACAAATGGCTTCCCACTTCCAGAGGGCTGGGATAGATGGGATGTGGGGAAGGAATTCCTGCTGTGAGGGTGGGGAGGGGCTGGGCTGGAATTCCCAGAGACGCTGTGGCTGCCCCAGCCCTGGAAGTGCCCAAGGCCGGCTTGAACGGGGCTCGGGGCTCATCGCAGCCTTATCCCCTTTTTCCCGGCAATCCTGTTTCATATTCCATGGAATATTCCATGCTTCCTGCTGCTCTCCAGCTGAACTTCTCCCCTCTGTGCTCTGTTCCAGCCCCTCCGCCACTCCCTCCGAAGAACATCCCGGCCACGCCGCCGCGCACCGGCTCCCCCCTGCCCCTGGCACTCGGTAACAGCCCTGGCACCGCCCTGGGGTGGCACCGGGGGTGGGACAGGTCCCAGCCCGGGCCCTGGGGTGGCACTGGGGGTGGGACAGGTCCCCGTGGCTGCGTTTTGGACACGGATTTGGTCCCTGTGCATCCCCTTCCCTCGGCATTCAGAGAATTCCAGACCGGGCTGGGTTGGGAAGGAGCTTAAAGCTCATCCAGCTCCACCCCTGCCATGGGCAGGGACACCTCCCACTGTCCCAGGCTGCTCCAAGCCCCAATGTCCAGCCTGGCCTTGGACACTTCCAGGGATCCAGGGGCAGCCACTGGCTGTTGTGTTTCAGTGGATGCTGCAGTAGAAGCAGCACAAAGATTTTTTGGCTCCCAAGTTGGTGAAATTAATGTTCTTTACAGCATCCCTGCCTTTGGATCAGTCACTCTGGGAATGCAGTGCAGGATTAGCCTTAATATCCTGCTGAGAACTGGGACATATTCCCAAATTCCAGAGCCCTGTTCCTGCCTGGAGCAGCCCTGCATGGGCTGTGCTGAGGAAATAATGGGGTGTGCAGGCTCTGCCTGGGGCAGGGAGCTGCTCCTGCATTCCCTGCCCCCCAAATTCCTACTGAAAGGTGGGAAAAGCCCCCCTGGTACTGCAGCCCGGGGCAGGGAAGGGAGAATGGTGCTGGGAATGAAGGACCACCTGAGGGCAGGGATGGAGAGGTGTCGGGTGCAGCCAGAGGACATCAGGTGCTTCCAAGGATATAATTCATGGTGCTGGCTGATGGGAAAGCAGGATGTGAGCAGGGAAGGCAGTGCCTTTGGATCGGGCACTGCGTGGGGGCAGACAGAGCCCCTTGGGATGAAACTCCTTTGCCACAAAGAGCTCCCCTGCTCTGGCCTCACTGCTCTGTCCATCACCACCTCATCTGTGCTCCCGTATCCCGATTTTCCTGTCTGTGGGAGCAGCCAGGGTGTCCATCTCCATCCATTGATCCATCCCCAGCAGCCAGTGCTGGATCATTTGCTGGGCTGTGCCTTGTGGATTTGTAAAGCAAGTGGCTGAGGTCTGGTTTCGTCTGGTTTAGCAAAATCCTGTTTCATCCCCTCCACCCTAAATGTAGAACCGTGGATGGATCCCCAAAATAGAGGAGCAGGGATGGGGCGATGCTGTTTTAGTGTTAGGATCTCCCTTCCCTGGATGTGAAGTGCTTGGCTGACGGATCTGTGGTGGTTCTGGAGTCAGGTGGGAATGTTGGTGTGTGGTGGCTCAGCGAGCAGAGCCCTGAAATCCCAATCTGTTCCCGCTTGTGGCTGGAATAACATTCCCTGTGGCTGGAATAACATTCCTCGTGGCTGGAATACATTCCCTGTGTGCATCCTGTGCTGCATGCCCAGCCTCCAGCAGTGTCCGAGCAGCATGTTGAAATATATATATTTATACCTGAGTGTTTATAAATATATATTCAGAGAGAGCGGGGTGTGCCAGAGCGCTGAGCGCACACCTTTGACATCTGCTGATAACTCAGAGCTGCTGGTAAGGATGTGATGCGGTTTAGAGGACAAAAAAAGGCTGTAAATTTGGGGGGATTTGTGATTCTTGGCTCGTGGTGCATGCTCCCTCCTCCCTCCAGCCTCTGGATCCTGCGGGATTCATTCCATGTCGCACACGGCTGTGGTGGAAACGTTCTTGCCCATGAATTATATAGATAGAAACAAGAAAAGGTGTTTTTAGGGCCTCTCCCGTAGAAGTAGAGCCCGTAGAGAGTAGCGGATCCCTCGCTTAACGCTCGGTGTAAAATAAACCTCCTCTGACCACAGGAGGGGACCAGGCAGCAGCAGAGCCCAAACGGGACAAACTCCCGTCCATCAATGACTTGGACAGCATTTTTGGCCCCGTGCCGTCCCCCAAATCTGCTGCTGCCACCGCGGAAGACAAGTGGGTCAATTTTTCCGATCAATCCCCGGAAAACGTGCCTCCGGAATTGTCGCCCCGGGACAAAGCGCCGTCCCCGCCGGCGGCCGCGGGCAGCCCGGCCAGCGCTCCGGCCGAGCATCCCCGCCCGCTGCCCTCGCCGCTGCAGCTGGAAGACGTTCCCAAGAAGCTTTCCGAGCAGCCCCACCTTAAGGATGATTCCGCCGAGCCGGTCGCCTCTCCCAAAGATTTTGGGCCGGGCCAAAGAGCCACCCCGCCGCCCCCGCCGCCGCCCACGTACCGCGCGGTGGTGTCGTCCCCCGGACCGGGCGCCAGCACGGGAAGCACCAGCGGTACGTGCTGAGAGCTCGGGTGTGCTTCGGTGTGCCCGTGGTGACCGCCTGGCTGTGCCCGTGCCCGGCCCTCCCTCCCGGCCGTCCCGTGCTTCCAGCGTGTGTCCCGCGCCTCCCGTGTCCTTCCCTGCCCCTCGCTCCCGTGGGGCTGGGAGGCTTTCCCAAAGCTCCCGGGAGCCGCCCTCCCCACCCCAGCACTGGGTGCGGGGTTGTTGTTGCTGCACTTTTGTCCCTCCGTGGGAATAGAAATGTTTCAGGCAAATCATCCGAGCACGCCTCAGGTGCCGGGGGGTTTTAAATCGCATCCTCTCACCCCGGTAATTCACAGATCTGAGTGGTGCTCGGTCCTTCCCGGCTCTGGGTGCGGATGCTCGGCTGGGGAGGGGGAGATGTGTTCCAGGGTGAAGCTCTCCCACGGGAGAGCCTGCTGGCTCTGCCTGCCTTCACCTGCTTCATTAGAAATGTTCATTAGGGCCATCGAGCTCGGGGGAGGCTCAGTTTCCTCACACTCCTCGCTTGAGGAGCTGCAGCCTGAGCCTGCTCTTTCAGGGCCTGACCCCAGTTCAGCCCCGTGCTCCCATCCTGCACCCACCAGAGGTGATTTTAGAGGGAATCACCCCACAGAGCCTTGAGGAACCTGCACCGGTGGTGGGGTGGGTGTGCAGCCCCCCAGCTCTGTGCCCGACCACTGTCACCCTCCTCACGGGAGCTCGGAAGTTGTGTCACTGCCTGGGGCATTTGTCAGCTCCAGGGAGGGGCCCTGAGTGTGGCTGGTGCTGTGAGTGTGGCTTTGCTTCAGTGCTGGTGGCTTTTCTGTGCTGGCTCGGGGCTGGGTGGGGGTCTGTGGGGGCTGCAGTGTCCAGCTGCTGCTGCCACTGCTGGAGCTGGGCCTTCTCCAGGAGCTTCCAGCAGCAGGAACCACCCGGATTCATCCTGCACCGCTCTCCAGCCCCTTCCCAGCTGAGTGCAGGATGGAGATGGGCCGGGGGCTCCCCACGTGGGCGTGGATGGGATGGAGGAGCCCTGCTCAGCCTGTCCCAGAAGATCCACATCCCTCCTCCCCAGGAATTGCCTCCTGGCTCAGTCTGGACTGCTTTGCATCCACTGCACCTCGGCATTCCTCCGTGCAGCAAGCTGGAAAATGGAAGTGTGGACACAGCCACCCAAAAACAGTGCAAATCCTCCAAAAGCTGCAGCCCGTGGCAGCTGATCCGGGGGTGCAGCACAGATCCAGCACCCTCCCAAGGCCGGTTTTTGGGTGCTGTGGAGCAGAGCCATGCCAGGATCCCCTCCTGCCTTCAGCTCCCGTGGGTGTCACCAAGGCAGGGCTGGGGCCCTGTGCGGGCTCACGGTGGAAGGGCGGGGTTGGAAGGGATCTCAGAGCTCATCTTCTTTCAAACCCCTTCCACCACACCACTTTGCTCCAAGCCCAGCATTCCAGCAGATTTCTGATTCCACGCTGCTTTCCACACGCTGTCAGTTTCTGGTGCTAGGAAATATCCATTCCCTGGATGGAAGCCACCATCTGGCAGGGCTTTGGCTACCTGGTGGCCACAGAACCCTCCCTGTGACACTCACTTAGTCCTGCAAGGTTATTTTCCCACAATATTTCCTATTTTGTCAGGCTTTTATTAGGATAAGGAAGGGAAAAATTCAAGCTTTGGTTCCCGAATTAGGCTTTTTACTAAAAGTGGCCTGAATGTTGGATTTGTGCAAAGGAAGGATTGGAATTTACTCCCTTTAAGCCCGGCGCTCTCTTGTCTGAGCCTGCTCTCCTTCACCTCCTGTCATTTCTATAAATCCAGCTTTGATCCTTCCTTAATCTGGGTCTCATCCAAAGGATTTAGGAAATTATTCTCTTGGAAGTGGGAAAATTATTAAGTCATCATCTCATCCATGTGAGCCAAGCCTGGGGCTGCTGAGCTCCCTGGAAGTTCATGGCAAGCACTGGGTCAGTTCTCCTGGGAATGGGGACTGAATTCCCTCCCATTCCTGCTGCCATTCCCGTCCTGGTGCCACCTCTGCCCGCTCTCTCCAGCTCCAGTCAGTGCTGGACTTCTCCTGGAAGGAATTCCTGTGTGTGGAGCGAAGCAGGCTCCTGGATCTCCCGTGAAGCACCTGTCGGAATTTCCATTTGATCCCAAAAATCCCCCTTTGCAGCAGGGCCAGGGCCCCTGTGAGTCCTGGGATCAGCACCCCTTCCCCTGGGAGCCTCCTCCAGAGGGTTGGGATTTGTGTGGGAGATTTTTTCCCAGCACATCCCAGAACCTTCCCCTTCCACCCTTTCCCTTCTTCGCTGGGACAAAGCTTTATCCCTGTGATGAGGATCCCTGATTCCCGGTTGTGCTGCCCCTGGAGCAGTGGTTCATCCATCACCTTATTCCTGCTGCCCACGTAATTTTGGGAAACCTGTAAGACTCCTCTGCTAACAACTTTTGCTGAGTGCACTGAGCAGCCCCTGCCAGGAGCCCGTGGGCATCAGCAACGCTGCAAAGCTCCGTGCAAAGCTGCTGGGCTGTGCCGCGGTCACGGGGAGCTCGGGGGGGGACCTGGGGTGGGCACCCGTGGGGGCAGAGCTCGTGGGGCGCTCACGGCTCCCGTTCGTTGCAGGTTCCTCGTCCCCGGCTCGCCCCGGAACGCCGCTGGCCACGTGCGGCACCCCCCCGCCGCCGCCGCCCCGGCCCCCGTCCCGGCCCAAGCTGCCCCCGGGCAAACCCCCCGTCAGCGATGTGGTACGTGGAGGGGGCTGGGGGCACGGCAGGGACGTGCCAGGGGTGGCGGGTGGCATTCCCAGTCTGGAATGAGACGACGGAGCGGAGCGAGTGACCGGCGGGCGGCGGGATGGGTCGGGGTTTTCCAGGATTTGCCCGCCGGGGTATATTCCCCGTGGGAAGGGCTGTGCCCACCTCTGCTCTGCCAGCCTGGTGATGCCAGCCGTGGACAAAGCACGGTCCACAGTCGTGGCAGAGGCGGGGAATGGGCTGAGATGGGAATGTGCCCCAGGGAAGGGTTTGGGGGCAGGGCAGAGCGGATCCGGCTATCCCGGGAATGGTGCCTGGCTCGGGGGCGTGCCCAGCCCCAGCTGGGCTGTGATGCCCTGTCCTCTACCCCAGGCTGCTTCAGGTAAGGTGTGAGGGTTTTAGGATTGATCCCAAAGGATCCCTGAGGGCCTGGGGAGCTGGCACCTGGTGGGCACCGCTCCCTTCCCGGTGCCGAGCCCCTCCCATCCATCCCACAGCCCCTGGAGCTCCCATCCTCGGCGTGGATGGGTGGGAATCTCAAACACCCATCCCACACGATGGTGGGATTATCTGCTTTCCCAGCTCCGAGCTCAAACGCCATTGGCACTAAAAGAGCTCCACTCATTCCAGTTTTTCCTCTGGGACACCACTGGAGCATCAGGAAGGCCCCGAGGGTCCCGACAAAACTTTATTTGTTTGATGCAAACGTTTCTGTGTGGATTTGCTTTAACTCTGTGTTGTTTTATGTTTCTCTCCAGTCCAGGCCTTTTAGCCCTCCCATCCACTCCTCCAGCCCTCCTCCGATAGCACCTCTAGCCCGTGCTGAAAGTACTTCTTCCATATCTTCCACCAATTCCCTGAGCGCAGCCACCACTCCCACCGTCGGTAAACACACACAGCACTGCTGTTCTTTCACCTTTCCTACGTCCTCGAGTAATTCCTGAGGCCTTTCCATTCGCTAGATCGTTCTTTGGGGTCGGATTCGTTAGTTTTCATCAGGGTTTTAAATGCTAGCAGGGATTTGAGGGGGGTGATGGATCAGGAGGGTGATGCTGCGAGGGAAGTTTTTCCAAGTATTGTGGGAAAGGGATGTTTGGTGAAAGTCAAGGGAATTATGAATGTGGTTCTGGGCTGTAAACTGGGGCTAAATAAGCTTTTCTTGCAGGGGATGCTTGTGCCTGGAGGGGAGTGGGGCTGGAAGCCAGACCTTGGGATCCAGGAATATTAAATCTCTTGGAATGTCTTAAATTCATACTTCCCCTTAAAGCGGTAACAGGAAAAGGGGTCTTGGAAAAGCCTCTTCCCAGCCACTTGGCATGTCCTAGAGCAGAACCAAGCGCTGCAGTTTCCTTTCGGAGGAGCGTCCTGAAAAAAATGGGGTTTGCCAAAACCCCGGGGCGGAGACAAGGAATGGGAGTCGAGTCTGGCTGGCAGCTCCCAGCTCCAGGCGCTGGGTCCCCCCCACGCCTCCCTCCTCCGTCCCCTCCCATCCCTTTCTGTCCCCTCCGTCCCTGCTGCCGGCGCTCCCCCCCCTCCATCCCCGCCTCCCCCTGGCTGCCAGCCCCTCGCCCCTCGCTTCCTGCAGCTCCATCTTCTCCCAGGAACACCCTCCTCCTTTGTCTTTTCTTCCCAACCCTCTGGAAAACCCAGCCTGGCGGGAGTTCCCGTGCGCTCGGCCACCGTGCTGGCTGCAGCGTTTGTCGCTGCTGTCACCGTGGGCAGCGGTGGCACTGCCACCGGCCCCGCCGGCGGTGGCTGGAAGGTGCCGCTGACGGCGCTGTCCCCGCGGTGCCGGTGGCACCGAGCCCTCCCCGTGGGTTTGCTGGAGTCTCCGACTGCGTCTCCATCCTGTCGTTGCTTCACTCTCAGCTGTTGTGGGTGCTCGTACCTGTTCCGGCTGTTGTCACTGTCACAGCACCTCGCTGGGGAAAGCGTCACCCGGAGCGAGGGGCAGCCAGCCCCGAGCGTCCCCTGTGCCACGGGCCACCGCTGCTGGCACTGGCAGCCGCCTTGGCCGGTGCCTGAGGGCGCGGTGGCCACAGGGACATGGCTTTGGTGGAGGGGACAGCCAGGCTGAGGACAGGGACGGTCCCAGGGGCTGCAGAAGGCTGGGAAGGGCGATGGGAGCGGGCTGAGGGCTGCTCCTGCCTCCCGAGGTGCCTCAGGCTCTCAGTTTAGGTTTATTTTGTTCTCTCATACATTTTTGGGAACAAAAGCTGCTGTTGGATGTTTTAACAACCTCCCCACGCTGAGCAGGGGGGATGAGGTTGCTGGGCTGGGGTCCCACTCCCTCCATGGGGGTTTCCTTGGAGGAGAGCCAGAATCAGGGCTCTGGGGTCACCCCTGACTGGGGAGCTCCAAATGGGGCAGCCAGGAGGAGCATCCCACATTTTGTAGGCGTTGCACCTCCAGCTCCACGCGGAGATTACGCTGAGTGGGAAGGGATCCACCAGGATCGCTGATTCAATTCCTGCCCTGCACAGACCCCCCAACACCCCCACCCTGGGCATCCCTGGCAGCGCTGTCCAAACGCTCCTGGAGCTCTGGCAGCCTCGGGGCTGTGCCCAGCACCCTCTGGATGAGGAACCTTTTCAGCTGGCATCCAACCTAAACCTTGGGAAAAGCTGGATGGGGGACAGGCAGGGACAGACAGGGTTTGGGATCTGCATTGGGAAAGCGTCTCCCTGTCCCCAGCAAGGCAAGGGCGGGCGCTGGTGCTGGGTGAGCATCCAGGAAAATCCACGGCAGAGGAGTGAGCACTTCTAATTCCTGAACGAGGAGAAGCTGGGGTGGGAGCAGGGATGGGCAGGTCTGGGATCAGGGAGCACTGCAGGTCCCGGAGGGCTGGGACACCCCAATCCAGCTGAGGCTGGAGTCCGTCTCCACCGCATTCCCCGCCTCCCGTTCCCCGTGGCAAAGTCCGACGGAGTTTGTCCAAGAGCACGGGAAGGGTTGTTCCATCTCCGTGTCCTCCGTGCTGTTCTGGTGTGCTTTCCTCGTTGGCTGCATGTCAGTCTGGACAATTCCTGGCAGAGCAAGGAGCTGTTTTATTCCCGTGTCGGTGCCCCTTCCGCCATCTCTCTGTCTCTCCGTTGATACAAGTGCGCTGCTTGATTTCACTTGGGATCCGTGTTTTCATTCTTTTTGTGTTCTTCTTTTCTTTTTTTCTTTCTTCCTTTCCTTTGCGTTTCTTCTGCTTGTGTTATCAGAGGATGATGCTTTTATTGCCAAACTGCCCGCGTTTGAAAGGCGCAGTGAAACGCCGGCAGGTACTGTACTAGCAGGGAGTTTTCCAAGAAATCCACCTTCGGAGCGGCACCCACCGCTCGCAGCACCTTGCATGACAGTTTCTCAGTGACTCAAAGGACTCGGAGGTGGAAGGTTGGCACCTCCCGAATTCCAAAAGGTTCATTTAGCAGCTCAAAAAGCTGTTTTCCCCCACCACCCCATCCCGAGTTATTCCAGCGTGGTGGCTTTGGAGGCGGTGGGAGTGCAGGGAGCCGGTTGTGACGGGAAAGGGAAGATTCCAGCTAGGGTCTGCTGCTCTGTGTGCGTGTGTCTGGTTCTCTGCAAGTGTCGTGTCCTGAGATGCGAGAGCAAACAGCCACGTGTCACTGTCCCTGAGTGTCCCTGCGGGGTGGCATTCCCGCCGGGAATGCTGGCGGAGGCGGCGCCGGCGCTGGGGAGCGCAGGGCGCGCTGGCCCCGCTCCGCGCAGGCAGAACACGCTGACGGATGCATGAGCCGACAAAGCCTCTTCTACCGTAGTCAAAAAAAAAGCGAGAGCACCCCTCCAAACTGCTCACCCAGCGGGCAGAACCACTCTTCCATCTGGGCTTCCATAGCTTTGCTTTCCGCTTTGTCTCCCAAGCCAGCGCCGGGTGTCACGCCCCTGTCCCTGCACGTGTGACCGCCCTGCAGCGCCTGCCCCCTCCCCGTAGCGACATTAATGACCTGCTCTGTGACTCACTCTGTGTCCTTCTCTCTCCCTCTCCTTGACCTTTCCCATCCCGCTTCAACTCCTGGCCATACAGAGAATGAACAGCCTTCCCTCGTTTGGTTTGACAGAGGAAAGTTTTATTTGACTTTCGAAGGTAAGTAGTGCAAAGCACGCCCGGTAACCACTCGCTCCCCCCGCTCTTGCTCTCTCGCTCCCGGGGTTCCCTTCCAAGGCTCCATCCAATCCAGCTTTCCAGGCTCCATCCAATCGAGCTTCCCGTGCGGAATGCTATGGCTACTTAGAGGACATCGCCGGTCCGACCGGAATCGTTTTGATTCGATTTGTGCCGTTTGTCCCGCTGATCTCTTTCTCCTCGTTGATTCCCTTTAAAAAAAAAAAAAAAAAAAAAATCCGACCCAAACCAAAAACCCAAAACCCCAAACGAACATTCTGGATATTCCCAGACGGAGGTGAAAACCTGGGAGCGGAGCTGCTTGCACTGCCGAGGAACTTGACTCTGTCAACCAGGGCTTCCCTCCGCTCTCCCCGCGAGCTGCTCGTTCCCCGGAGCGGGCTGGGTGTGGTTAATTCAAACCCGAAGGGGGTCGGGTTCGCTGCCTGCTCCGCACCTCCCATCCCAGTTTTAGGCAGGAAGGGCTCCGGGAATGCGCTGGCACTGCCAGCACCACCCCTGCACTGCTGCCAGGTTGTGCTGCCGGCGTGCTTGGTTGGAGGTGCTGGAGGTTTTTGGATCCCTCGTGGATGAGGAGCGTTGGGGAGGATGCAGGGAGGGGAAACCCTCGGTTTGGGGCCGATGGCACCTTCTCCGAGCAGTGTCACATCCCAGAGGGGGCAAAGGGTGAGTGGCCAGTCCCGCTGGGACAGCCCCGAGGCTTTGGGGAAAGCTTCATCCCGCGGGCACTGAGCCAACATCTACCTTTTAACAAGAACGAAAAGCGAGAGGTTCGCTTGCAGTAGGGCGAGGAGCTTCAAATCCCCCAGGAAGCACCTGGGAGCGGTTGTGCTGCTTGCAGGCAGAGCTGGGGATGCTGCTGGCACGGGGCGTGCCGGAGAATGTTCCATGTGTGATCCCAAAGTGTGTCCCCTCCTGCAAAGGAGTGGCCCGGGATGGCACTGCCTGGCTGGGCAGCAGAGGAGTGGCCCGGGGTGGCACTGCCTGGCATGGGCTGTTGGGATCATGGAGCAAACCCCTCCAGGTGACAGTGGTGGCTGAGCAGCAGCAGGAGGCAGGGATCAGCCTGGTGGTGACCCGGGCGGTTGGGTCCTTCCTTTGCTCCTTTTTCCTTGGCCTCAAGGTCCCCGCTCCGACAATTCTCGCTTTGATGTCCCCACTCCGACGGCATCTCCCAGCTTAGACCCAGGAGGGGCCGTGGAGGAGCTGCCTCCTCCTGGTGCTCGGGGCAGTTTTGCTGTTTCCAGCTAAAATCCCTGCTTGGGTTTCCTTTCCCAGGTGCTCGTTGGGAGCTCTGGGAAGAGCTGAGGACAGCAGTGTTATCCCTCAGCACGGATGTTCCAGCACCACATTCCCCCTGCTCTGAGCTTCCTCCTGCCCCTCGCTCAGTCCAGCACCAGCACTGCACATCCACCTTTGGGGGTCTTCTTGTGCCTTGGAATATTGCCCTTGTATTGGGATTCTTGGTTCTGGTGGTGTGAATGGTCTGGAGCACGGGGTGGGATTATCCCGGGAATGCAGGAGCATGGCACTGCCTCCGGGCTCATCCCACAGCCCACGAAGGAGCTCACTCCTTCACGAAGGGTCTCACTTCCACACGCTGGATTTCCTGATTTATCTCTAAATATTTAAGCCCAACTTGAAAATAAAAAAGATGAGCTCCATCTGCAGGGAAGTGAGAGGAGATCTGCTGAGTTTGGCGTCTGGAACTCAGGGCATGGAATGCCAGAAAGGGAATCATGGTTTCTTTCTGGATTTGGGGGGTTTTTTGTGGCAAGATCCCTGTGCTTGATGAGCATGGGGCAGTTTGTTCCTGTGTGAAAAGAGATGTGGTGATGCTCTCATGCAGAGTCATGTTCTGGGATCCCTGGCTACTCCAAAGCTGCATTTTCCACCTTTTGTAGGGAAAAAATAAGGCAAATTAAGTTGGTCTGCTGCTTATGGCTTATGGCTGGATCCAAAGCTCCATATTTTTGTCTCCGTTATTATCAGGTCGTTTGTGCAAATGAAATGTTGATAAAAATTACTTCAGAAGCAGGAGCTGAAAAAGCAGCAGGAGCTGGAGGTTTGGGGTGGAGTTGTGCCACAGCAACTGGATTGGTCTCTCAGGTTTCTGGAAAATAATTCCAATGCTTATAATAGTTTATACTTTTTTAGTGAAAACCTGAGTGTGAAAATTTATTTATTCTCTGAAGCCATGAAGAGTAGAATTTATGGATTCATGAGGGAAGAGCGGAGGGAACCAAGAACCCCAATTCCACCCACATGATTTTTAGATAATTAGAAATGAGGATGTTTTGTTGTTACTAATGCTCAGATGGACTCAGATTCCCACAGCCCAGCTGAGCCTGGTCAGGGGATCCATGAGATGTCCCTGGGTATTCCTGATTTTTCATCCTGGAGAACCAAGGAATCTCACACAGATCCAGAGAAACAGGGGAAAAAGGGAGATGGGAAATGAGGAGAAAGGTGTGGTGGTGTGGGAGACCCGTGCCCCTCATTCCATGCCCTGGCGCAGGGTCCTGGCTAAACGCAGCTGGAGTTTGCACATTTGGGAAGTGGGTTTTTCCTTTTCCAAGGAATGATGACTCCACTGCCAAGCCCTTCCTCGTGCCTTCCCTACGAGACGAGCCCGCGGCTCCTCTGCTGGGTGACACCTCTGGTTTCCCCCCTCCACAGCCAGACTTTGTGGATGTTTTTTTGAATCCCATCAGTATTTCTGGGTAGATGCAGTGGGAATATCCCACTGCTGGAATATCAGCTGGGTTTGATGCTCTGAGGGGTCGTTGCTCCGGGTGGGGAGCAAGGATTTGCTCCCGGTGGTGTCTTTGGAAAGGATTGATAGAGAATGTGTTGTCCCATGTCCTGTACGTCCCCTCAGTCACGGGGCTTTGGGGTTTGGTGTCCCGTGGTTTTGGGGAGCTGCCTGTGCCCTCATCTGGAGCTGTGTCCATTCTGCAGGGGGATGTCCATCAGGGAATCCCTGTGGGATATCCTGGGCTGTGGCCTCAGGAGGAGGAGGCTCTGGGCTCGTTAGGATAATTAATTAATAATTAATGAATGTGTGTGTGGCAATGGGTCTGGTGTGTGTGGGGGAGGTGTTCCAGCTGCCCAACCTGGAACAGCCAGATACACTCCCTGAGCATCCTCATCCCGGGCTGCAGCTGGAATCTCTGATTCCCCGGAGCCTCTTCGGATGCGTGACCGAGAGGGACACGTGTGGCTGCATCAATTTTTTACACTTTTAGGCTGCATTAGACCTTGGAAGGGAAAATCCCTCATCTGTGCCTCTAGGAAAGAGCACTTAGGATTTATCCATTAACGCACGGGTGCCTTGGAAAGGTGTGAGGAATCCTCCTTGTTGGTGAAAACCACAATTTCCCCCATTAATACACCCAAACTCAAAGTGTAATCGAAGTGACAGAAGTGCTTCCCCCCGGGAGATGTTGCAAATCCTGATTTCCTGCTCCCAAACCCTGTTATTCACTGGGGCAGCAATGGGAAGCAGCAGAGAAAGAAGGGAAGGGATCATTTTTGAGGATAGCCCAAGCAGAAGAGCTCACCAGGAACATGGCACATTTCGCTCGGCTTTGCTTCCCCCTCATCCGCTGCCTGTGGAGGTGCTGCCCTTCCCGGGGCTGGCGTTGGAATTCCTGCGGCTCTGGCTGGAGCTGGCAGCTGCTCGCACGCTCCGAGCAAACCCCGGGCTGGATCCATCCCCCTTCCACCCGCCTGGTGACGACGGTGACGGAGTGAGGGGGTCCCTGGATAAGGTGCCCCTCTGGAGTCCTTTGCTGTTCCTTTTTAGTTGGTTTGGGGCAAAATAATCCTCGTGCTTCACCTGGCGTACAGAATGTGGGATAAAAAAAAGGTTCCAAAAGTGCCTTGCAGGAAATAGTTGAGGCTGAAGGGCAGGGAGTGACCTCTCCAGGAGCTTCTGGGTGTCTGTGGGGTCAACACCTTGTAGATCTGGGCTGATCTTTGGATGCTTTCCGTGGGGAAGAGGTGAGGGCTTGGCTGTGGCAACCCCTCGGTGGTGGGCACAGAGCTTGTGGTCCCACAGTGGGTTTCCAGCACGCCTGGGGCACCTGCAGTGATGATTTCATCCTCAAATGTCTTTTGGAAACAACAATTCCTGGCCAGCCAAGGGAAACCCGTGTGTGACCCTGCAGGGCTGAATTATTTCAGAGCCTGGCGAGTGTCCATGGATGCACAGCGCCACCGAAGCAAACTTCTCCCCTTTTTCAAATCATGGAATTCTAGAATGGTTTGGTTTGGTTTGGTTGGAACCTTAAATCTCAGCTCATTCCAGCCCTGCCATGGGCAGAGACAACTTCCACTATCCCAGGTGGCTCCTGTCCAAGCTGGCCTTGGACACTTCCAGGGATCCTGGGGCAGCCACAGCTTCTCTGGGCACCCTGTGCCATGGCCTCTGTTCTTCCAGGTTTCTGACGATTTGCAGATTTCCCGTCGGGCACTGAGGGTTTTGTGGAGCGAGCAGGGCGTGAAGGATGCTCCTGGCACAGCGGGCAGGAGAGGAGAGGAGAGCAGAGCATGCCGGCCATTGCGGGAGTCCCCTCAGCTTGGGGGGACATCGGGGGACACTGCCAACACCCTGATCCCCGGGGGAGCCACAATGAACCCCCCCAGCCCCTTTTTGCGGGGCCCAAAAAGCGACTGCAAAAACTGTCATGCAAAGCTGCCGTGTGGCAGCCCCCGCGCCGGGGGCCCCGCATGCTGCTCCCGCCTGGCCATCTCCGTCCTTTTCTTTGCTTGCTTTTGGCAGCGGGGGGAACGATCATTTTCCAAACGTTTCGAAAGCCTCATCCAAAGCCTGGGGGATTTTTTTTTGGTGATGATTTGCCCATCGAGTCAGGCTGGGGGGCACGGTGAGCTGCCGGTCCCGGGGAGCGGCAGGTGCCAAGGGGAGCTGTTCGCTCTGTTGCAGGCTCGTCGCGGGGCCCCAGCCCCCTCACCATGGGGGCACAGGACACCCTGCCCGTGGCCGCCGCCTTCACCGAAACCGTCAATGCGTACTTCAAAGGGGCCGACCCCAACAAGTAGGTGCCGACCGCCAGGGTCGGGGCGTCCCTGGGCGGGGTTTGGGGTTGGGACGGGCGGGGGGGAGCTGGAGAGGCTTTGTGAGGGATGGGAAGGGGGACGGGAGGTGATGTGGGCTCGGTATGTGCGTGCTGGGGTGTCCAGGGGCAGGACACGGCTGGGGTGCCCCGTTTAAAAGTGCTTCTGCTGGGGGAAAGGGAGGTGAGGACTTGGTGTGAGGAATCCCGGGAAGGGTGGCAGGGGGGCTGCAGCTTCCCTCCCCGTGCCCTGACCAAAATGGGGTGGCATTCCATCAGAAACTTGGAGGGTTTTCCCACCTACGTTTTAAAACCCTCTAATAGATAAAACCCAAAAGGGCAGACCAAAGACAAATTAATTTCACTGAAATACTGCATGGCAGCAAAAATAAGAAGTTTTAAACAGGGCAGTGATATTTAAGAATATCCCTGTCAGCCCTTGCGCTGTTTCTGCTCTCTCTGAGGCCACCAGAGGCTCAGATGTGTCGGGTGGGGAGTGGGGACTGTCCCCACAGCATCCACGGTGCAGCCCTTCCCTCCTTGCTGCATTTTGAGCCCCCTCTCCTCCCCGCTGGGTCTCTGTGCTGGGTGCTGCAGGTGCATCGTGAAGATCACGGGGGAGATGGTGCTGTCCTTCCCGGCGGGCATCACCCGACACTTTGCCAACAACCCCTCTCCGGCCGTGCTCACCTTCCGCGTGCTCAACTACAACAGGCTGGAGCACGTCCTGCCAAACCCCCAGCTCCTCTGCTGGTAAGCCCTTCCCTCGCCGGCATTCCAGGGGAAGGCGGGATTCCAGGAAAACAGGGTGTTTGCAATATGGCCTGAGGTATCTTCCTCCATTTTGGGAAGGAAACTCTGAAGACCTTAAATACTCTAAAAAATCCCAGGATGGTTTGGGTTAATAGATCATCAGGATCATCCAGTTCCAATCCTGCCTGCCATGGGCAAAGATATGTTTCACTAGATCATGTTGTGCCAAGCCCGTCCAGCCTGGCCTTGGGCACTGCCAGGGATCCAGGGGCAGCCACAGCTGCTCTGGGCACCCTGTGCCAGGGCCTCACCACCCTCTCAGGGAACAATTCCTGCCCAAGATCCCATCCATCCCTGCCCTCTGGCACTGGGAAGCCATTCCCTGTGTCCTGTCCCTCCATGCCTTGTCCCCAGTCCCTCTGCAGCTCTCCTGGAGCCCCTTTAGGCCCTGCCAGGGGCTCTGAGCTCTCCCTGGAGCCTTCTCCTCTCCAGGTGAGCACCTCCAGCTCTCCCAGCCTGGCTCCAGAGCAGAGGGGCTCCAGCCCTGTGGCCTCCTCTGGACTCCACATCCTTGTGCTGTTGGCCCCAGGGCTGGGACAGCTCTGCAGGCAGGGTCTCACCTGAGTGGGGCAGAGGGGCAGAATCCCCCCCTTTCCCGCTGCCCACACTGCGGGATCAGCCCAGGGCACAGGGGTTTCTGACTCGCAGCACACATGGATCAGGACGAGCCAGAGCTGTGTGGGATGTGGGATGGAGTGCGGTCCCTGTGCTGTGTAGAACAGCTCTCTCCTGCCCAGGTGGGGTGTCCAAAGGGTTCATTCTCCCTCTGTGCAGTGACAACGTGCAGAGTGACTCCAGCTCCAAGGAGTTCTGGGTCAACATGCCAAACCTGATGACTCACCTAAAGAAGGTATCGGAACAGAAACCTCAAGCCACCTATTACAATGTGGATATGCTCAAATACCAGGTAGGGTTTTTTTTGTGAGATAAAACTGTGCAAAAAAAAAAAAAAAAAAAGGGAATTATAGCTGTAAAAAATGGTGTTTCCCTAGTGCAGAGTGGAGCTAATGTGAGGTGGGGGCTTGCTGTCCCACTGTCCCTTCTGTGTGGCACTGTGTTGTCTGGCTTTAAGCCCAGTACTAAATTCAGTGGGAATTCAAGGTATTGCCTCCAAATGCGATGTCCGCGTCTGTAAAATGGGATTTCTCCCTTCAGCCCTATGGAAACTAAATGTTTTTTCTGTCATTTTGGAAGGTATCTGCCCAGGGTATTCAGTCTACTCCATTAAACCTTGCAGTGAGCTGGCGGTGTGACCCTGCAAGCACTGACCTGCGCATCGACTACAAATACAATACAGAGGCAATGACCACACCGGTAGCTCTAAACAACGTCCAGTTCCTCGTCCCCGTCGACGGAGGAGTAACCAAACTCCAAGCTGTGCTTCCTCCTGCTGTCTGGTAGGGATTGCTCATCCTGTCCCTGCCTAGAATTCCCATCCTGCTGCAGGAAGGTCTGTGGGTGGGAGCTGGGGGCATGCTGGAGACCCGAACTTGCCCTCCTCTTGTAGGAGGAAACATGAAACACCACGCTGATTCCCCTTGTCTTGCCACTCCCACAAGAAAAGGGGTGGAGATGAAGGAATAGGTGCAGGCAGCAGAGCCTTATTTTGTGTTTTGGCTGCTTTATCCAGGGTTTAGAGGGATGCACGGCCGTTGCTGCCATAGGCCCTGGCACAGGGTGCCCAGAGCAGCTGTGGCTGCCTCATCCTTGGAAGTGTCCAAGGCCAGGTTGGACAGGGCTTGGAGCAACCTGGGATAGTGGAATGTCCCTGCCCATGGCAGGGAGTGGGATTGGATGATTTTTAAATTCCCTTCCAACCAAAGCAGTCTGGGGTTCTGGGATTCTGTGGAAGGACATGTGGCTGTCGCTGCCATAGGCACTGGCACATTCCCATGCCTGTTACCCACCGCTCCTGCAATCCAAGAACAGCATTTTCCTGCTCAGCTCATGCCATCATACAATTATTTTGGTTGGAAAAGCCTTCTAGGACTATCCAGTCCAAACACTAACCCAGCAGTGCCAAACCCACCAGGTGAAACCCAAATCCAAGCTCCCAGAACTGCTGCTCCAGAGAGCAGCACCAGAGTAGTTCCCTCTCCACCCCTCCCTCCACAGCCTTTAGCAAAATTCAAGTGACTCCTTGGCAATTTCTGGACTCCTACAGAAATCCTCTTCTCCATGTGTTTGCAGGAATGCTGAACAGCAAAGGATATTGTGGAAGATCCCTGATATCTCCCAGAAGTCAGAAAATGGAGGTAATCCTGCAAATATGCACATCATTAACTCGGAATCCTTCAGTCAGACCCTGACCCGCTGCCGGTGCCGGCACACGAGCCCAGACACTCTAGGATTCCTGCTGGGGCTTGCTGGGGACAAAGCTATTTAAAGTTTGGAGCTTAAAAAGCAGGGCTACGTGCCACCAGCGCTGCTTTGCCAACCACCTTGGCACCACGAGGTGCATTCACACACCGGGTTGGGATGTGGTGGCTTGCCAAGGCCTTTGCTCCCCTGTATTAGAAGGCTGAGGCCCCACTTGCATCCCTGTTGGGAGGATTGCTGGCTCCCACACGAGGTTTTCCGTGTGGAAAGCTGTTCCTATCGCTGGGGTGTGTGAAAAGCGGAATCCTGCTGGGAGGATGAGGGGGGTTTGCCTCGGGCCCGCCCTGGGGTCTCTGCCTGCAGCACTTCGGGCATCCCATTGTCCGTGCCGGCGCGGGGATGCTCCGAGTGCCCCTCGGCGCTCATCAGGGTCTCCTCTGGGGTTCCAATTGCAGGTGTGGGGTCGCTGCTGGCGCGGTTCCAGCTGTCGGAGGGGCCGAGCAGCCCAGCCCCGCTGGCCGTGCAGTTCACCAGCGAGGGCAGCACCTTGTCCAGCTGCGACATCGAGCTCGTGGGCGCCGGGTACCGCTTCTCCCTCATCAAGAAGAGGTTTGCGGCAGGTGGGTGCCTCACCGGCGGCTCCTGGGGGACGGCGGTGTCCCTGCAGGTGCCCCCTGGCTGTGCCGGGATGCTGGGAATGCTGGTGCCCTGTATTTGGTGGCTGCTCAAGCCCAGAGCTCCCAGGGTGGGGGCAGAGGGACAGCAGCTCCCCTGCAGGAAATAAATCCTGCTGGCACTCAGCAGAGCCTTGGATTTCATGGCTCATCCCTGCTCCTGCATGAAAGGCAAGGGCTGGCATCTCCAGGGCATCTCCAGGAAGAGCTTTTGCCCCGTTGCTGCAGAGAGTAAGGAGGATTTTTCCTTGTGTTCATTGCTGCAGAGGAAGACAGGGATTTTCCCGTGGGCCGCAGGGCTGGTGGAGGTGGGCGAGAACTCCCGGGAATCAGGGCTGCTCCCTCCCCCCAGCTGATCTCTGATCCCGTTTCTAGGTAAATATTTGGCGGATAACTGATGGAAGCTTATGCAAGTCTATGGAAAATACTATGGAAAATACCCAAGGACTGCTGTGCGTGGAACGGGTTTTAATTACAGTTTAAGGAAAATGAACTAAATCCTGCACTCGGGACATTTCTGTTGGAAGTGTCGACAACTTTCAGCATTTTTTTCCCTTGGAAAACACCGTCTTGACCAGTCCTCCAGTATTTACTTCTAGATGTAACATTGTTAATGGTTTTAAAATGTAATTATTGTATTTGTAAATTGTACTCATTCCAGTAAGGCTGTATTTTGGCAGTTAGACACTTGAGTTTTAGCATTTTACCATTCATGAAATGGATGTAATTTAAACTGTGGTATATAAATCTAATAGTAGTACTGTTGAATGGCACAATGCTTACAGAGGTAGATTACATTTTGTCAATATATACAATTTAAATACAATACTGGTAGCTGTTATGAAGGGGGTGCCTCATCAAAAGAGAGTTCAGTAGAACCCACAGGCTGATTTAATTTTCCTTCAGTCCTTAGTACGTCTCACAGTGATCAATAAAAAGCTCAACCTCCAGGTTTAGCTGGTTTAACTCCAGAAAAATATCACTGGAAGGGCAGAGGTTCCTAGGACAGTCTCCCAGGAAGAAAATCTCACTTTTACAAGGAGTATTTACTCCAGCTTCCCAGCCCCGTGTTCTCTTACAGCTGCAGATTCCCTGTTGGAATCCCAGCAGCTCTTCCCTGCCCCGTGTCCATGTATTTTGCAGGGATACAGATAAGGAAAGAAGCAGCAAAGAGGCTGGGTGGTAACTCTGAGCTCACAGCACTGGCATAAAATGTCACTGCTGGCTTTACGGATGCATTTTCTGAGCTGCCTCCGGATGTTCAGTTGCATTTTTACGTTGCTTTGCTCGCTTTTTTCTGTCTTCCCCCCCCCATTTTTGAAAGCTCTACGGGTTTAGAAAATGCTTTAAAGAATTGCAGCCGCACCTGCTTCTCTATTTTAACGCTCAGGCAGGAAAATGTGCATGGGAAAACACTGGGAAACAATTCCCCAGGGAACGGGAGCAGCATGGGGGCTGTTGATAGCAGTCAGGGCAGGAGCCAGCGATGGGAGCAGCTGTCCTGTGGAGATGGGAAAACACATGGAAGTGCTAAACTGGAGGACAGGGGACAAAATATTATCCCTCTGTGTTTTCCCTGGGAGCTGGTGTCCCACTGTGTGCTGCTCGTTCCCGTGGATCTTGGTCTCATCCTACTCCTGGCAACACAGTGAGAGCGTTGGTGGCATTAATGGTGCTGCATCTGCTGAGATGAGCTCGGTAACCGGGAGAATTTGGCGATATTGGGAGAAAAAAATGAAGGAATCTTTGTGAAATTAAACACAGATGCACAGAGGAGCACAGGAGCACCCGCTGACCGGGGTGCTGGGACTATGGGAATGTGTAAGACGACAAAAAGCGCTGATTTTACAGTCACAAGTGTTGCCAGGATTGGGGTGGTGCATTTACATTGGAAAACAGCCTGGGCATGTTGGGAAGTGCTTGCTCACGGAGCAGTTTGGTGTAGGAACACAAAGATCTGTGGCCATCTGAAAAGAAAAGAAGGAAACGTGGGGATATTTCAGGTGTGAGGTGACTGCCAGGCTGAGACGGGGGTGAGTTGTGTGTGTGTTCACAAAGGCAGCAGCAGGAAAGGAAAAGCACAATTCACTCCTGCAGCTTCCCACATCTTGGCAGATTTTGGGAGTGCACTCCTCAGTGTTCCACTCCGTTAATGATTTCCCCCCTGAACTGGAAATTTGTATAAAGTGTGTAACTCACCCCTTTCTGACACAGAAATGTAGGGCAAACCCTAAGAATCAGGTTTATGGTGTGCACAATTGTTCCAAAGCCATCCTCCCAAAAGAGATCTACGGCATAGGCCTGAAAAGAACGGTTTTGTAATGTAAATATTGCCAGAACATAGAGATTTTACTTTATATTTCATTTGAAAGACAAGGTGTTTACATTAGCATTGGGTTTTTGAAGGCTTTTTAAACAGAAAAACCCATAACCCAAAGCTCCCAAGCTCATCCCATTTGAGCTGTCGAACGAAACAGAGGTCACTTTTTTGGGGTGCAGCCCTCAGGGCCTGGGGAGAGAGACAGGGACAGTCTGGGACATTTTGTCCCATTTCTGGGACAAACTGGCTGGCAGGCCCATGTGGGATGTGCCAGCACTGGCAGCCCCACAGGGACAGTCCCTGCTCCAGCCACTGGCAGGTGACACCAGCCCTGTGACACTGGGACCAAAAGCAGCGATTTGGGACAGGTTTTTCCATACTGCCCTTGCCAGTTCTTGGCACAGTGTTTTCTCAGCGTGCCCCAGGGAAGCTGGGTTTGTTGGCAGTTTGGTGAGGGCACCTGGCTCCAGAGAGGGCTGTGTAGTGTTCAGGGCATTCTGCAGGCTTCACCTCGGCTTTTAGGCAGGAAAATCGGTGTATTTTCAGGGAATTCATCTGTTTGGGGCTGCCTGCCCACTGGCAGAGAGCAGCTGAGGCAGCAGAGAGGTGAAATGGCAGTGATCTGGTTTCATACAGATCCCAGACTGGTGTGGGTTGGG
>VXAD01000599.1:0-36293 GCA_013399195.1 Dicrurus megarhynchus
CCAGCGCGGCCGCCGGCCCGTACAGCAGCGGGGACGGTGCGGCCCGCGGGGAACCTGCGGGGGGACAGCAGGTCACTGCGGCCGCGGCACACGGGGGCCTGCCCCGCCGCACAGCCCGGAGCCGGCAGTCGCCCGCTGCTTTGGACGGCCTTTAAATCCCAACCAAAGGCGGGGCCGAGGCCACTTGGGGGTTCAGCCGCTTCCCGGCAGTCACAGAATGCCGGGATGGTTCAGTTTGGAAGGGATCTTAAAGCCCATGGGCAGGGACACCTTCCACCAACCACGTTGCTCCAAGCCCCGTCCAACGTGGCCTTGAATGCTTCCAGGGATGGAGCATCCCTGCGTGGAAACAAACAGCAAGCTTCAGGCTGCAAACGCCCCCACCACCAGGCGTGTGGGCGGGAGCCAGGGGTGCAGTCCTGCCTGGATAATGCCTGGTATTTGGCATGCCAGGGTTTGTTCCCTGCAGCCGTATCTGCCACAAGCACAGCAGCAAGATGTGGAGCTAGTCTGGGATGGTGTTTGCCACCCTGCCCTTGCCAGGGCAAATCTGGTGTTTTCCAGCATGAGACTCCACTCACCTGTGTCTGTCAAAGGCCCCACTGGAGCAGTATCCATCCTGGAGACCAGCATCGTGGGGACCAGATCTGTCAGTGGAGAATGGTGGATGCATTGCAGCTCCACTGGGAGCTGCCCTGGGCATCGGGAAAATGGGATCTGCTCTGCCAGGGCTACACTCACCTATTATCCTGTGTGTGTCTTGCCAGCAGGCCTGGGCCAGCATTTGGCACTCCTGTCCCCCTCCCTGACCATCACCCCCCTGGTTCCTGGCAACCCTGGCTGGTATGGTGCATCATGTCTGGCTACAGCATGGCCTGGGTATGCTTTGGCTTTGTCCTGCTGGCACTTGCCTAGATTTCCAGAGGACTCTTTCACTCCCTCTCTCCTATGGTGACTCCCTGGCTGGCCTGGGGGGTTTTGCCATCAACAGCAGCACCATAAACTCCCTGACGTGTGGAGCCCTGTGCGAGGTCTCTTGCCCCAGGCAACTTCCCATTGAAGCGTTGCAACCTCAACAGTTCTGGTCGAAAAGGGACATAGAGGACATTTTCTTGCCGCCTCCCATCATCAGGCACACTCTCAAGCAGGGAGGGTGCCAGCCTCTGGTGTTGCCTCTCTGGGTAACTATCAAGACAACTATACAGCATAGGTGTCTGATCCTGCTGTGGAAGAGCAAACTCTCTGCTTTGATCTTCTCCTGCAACAGAGATGAGAAGCCCCGGCCCGGGCACTCACCTGTCACTGTGAGCTCCATGTCACCATTCTCACCCCGACCTGTGGTTGAGTGCTGTCCCCCTGTGGTTCCCACATTCCTCTGCAAGGCCGCTGTTGTTGTGGGCAGATCTGCAAGGTAAGGGGGAGGGAGAGGCTTACACAGGGGTTTGACCATGTTGGTGATGCTGCTGTGATACAGAATTCTCCGGAGGTGGATAGGCGCAGGAGGAAGCAGCCCCCAGGCAGCTGACAGGAGGGGGATGCTGTGCCAGCAGCGTTAGCCAGCGTCTGCAGCACTGACCCCTGTTCCCTGGCTGTTCCCTCCCACGTGTGACTGCTGTGAAAAACACCACAGGGCTTCAGCCAAAGCTTCGTGCCCTGGGAGCTCAGCAGGCTCTGCCTCCTTCACAGGCCACTGTGTGGTACCTGTGCTTGGCTCTGCCATCAGGGACTTCACAGCTTTGCTGATCAAGTAACCAGCCAAGGAGAGCTGCAAGTTTTCCACCAGACACCCATCATGGAATCATTTGGATTGAAAAAGGGCTCTGAGACCGTTGACTCCAACCTGTCACACATCATCCTGCAGAGCCTGGAGGTGTCAGAGCCTGGTGTGCGTGAAGTGCAGTGTGTCTCCCTGAGACACGCAGCTGGTCATGGGGGAGCAAAGGCCAGTTTGGTTTGTTCCCCCACTGCATTACCACTCGCTTGTTCCTTGTTCTCAAAATAAAGCCGCGACTCCTTGTCTAAACTTGCTGAACTGCAGCGGGCAGCATTACAGAGCCTGGGAGAACTTCAAAAATCCCACAGAGGAATAAATAAATGTTTGAAGTAGAAACCCTCTTTTGCCTCAGCAAAGAGCAGTTCCTCAAAGAGGAGGAAATTGAATACAGGAAATAAAGAAGGACACCGACTGGAGCCAGCGGGGAGGAGTGTGTCAGAGTGCTGAGGGCGTTTGGCGTTTCCTTCTTTCCGGGCACAGAAGTAGGATGCCGTTCCTTTGCACTGCAGAAGGAGGTTCTCTTCCGAGCTGCGGCTGTGGGCACTCACCTGTCACCGTCAGCTGCACAGCATCGCTGCGCTGCACGGCTCCGGCCCCGGCCCTGTTCTCTGCCTCGCAGAAGTACGTGCCGCTGTCAGAGGGCCGCAGGCTGTGCCACGCCAGCTCAGCCCCGCTGCTCAGGAGCACGGCTTTCCCCGCCGGGGCGCTCCGGAACCAGCGGTAGCTGATGGGAGGGGACCCGCTGGCCTCGCAGGTCAGGCTGGTGCTGGCTCCGGCCGGGACCGTCAGCCCCAGCTCTCCGGCTCTGATGATGGGCTTGGTGGCTGCCACTGGAACACAAAGCAGAGGGGCCCAGGTCACAGAGCCCCGGCCGTGGCGGGGATGGTCCCCCTGCCACAGCAGTTCTCACTCTTGCTGTCGGTGCCTTCCCAGGAGGAAGCAGCTCGGCTCTCACATCACCTCCCTGCACAGGATGAGTTCAAGTCACCTGTGTGTTAATCCAGGTTACACCACTGTGCTGCCACCCTATCACAAAGTCCTGCTCTCTGGGTTGTGTGGCCCCCTTGCAGAAATGCTGTTATTTCTAGCACACATTGAGGATGCTTGGGAAGGGGAGAAGGCAGACTTGGCTCACACAACACCCACTTGGTACAAGAACCACAGAGCCATTGGCTGCTTTCACAGAACCAGACCTGGACGTTATCTCAAACATCATGGGTTCAACTGGCCCGTCAATAGATCCAGCTTGGGCTGTTGGCTAAGTGGCCCCCTTCCCCAATTCATCTGTACACCTCCATGTGTTGAGAAGGTTAACCAACACAGCAAGGGAGGCAGATGCTTCAACCCCCAACCTAGATGAGCCAGACAGCATGGTGTGAAAGACTATTCCCGCAAATGCTGGTGCCTCTACCTTCTTTTGGTTTAACCTGGCTGCACAAGAGCAGGGCTTTGTTGCTGGATTTACCTTTGACAACTTTAACAGTAGTAGTCACCTCTCTTGTTATCAAGCTGTTATCTGTAGACCTCCAGATGACTTGACAGGTGTAGTGTCCACTGTCAGGCATTTCAAGGTTCTCAATGAGGAGTGAGGCATTCCCTGGGCTCTGCTTTGGGATGCTGACTCGGCCTCGGAATTTAGACAGCAAGATGTGGTCACCGGAATCATCCCTCCGGAAGATGGTAGAGATGCTAGAGTCCCGCTCCACACTCCAGCTAAGCGTTTGCTGTGTGAAACCTTCTGAAGGCACATAGGTACACGGTACAGTGGTGGATCCCATCCATGTGCCCGTGACCTGGTGGACACCAGACAGATCCGGGAGGGCTGCAGGGAACAGCAGTGGAAGGGAAGAAATCAGAATGCACCAGAAGAGGGAAACGTCCTCCAGATAGATGGGACTCACCGGGCAGTAGATGCCAGCATGCGGCCAGGTCTCAGATGTGCTTTAGACCACAGCCACTAAGCCAGCCCACATCATCAAGCATGGGGAAGTGAACAGCTGCCTTGACCTCATGTCTATTTTTATTGTGTCTCTCTCTGGGCACTTGCCAATTCTTAATTCTTTCTCAGTACAGAGAGGCTCCTTGTGGGCAGGAGCATTTAGGGATATTCCCTGCAATACTGGACCTGGAATAGGAATGGTGGACCAAAGCCAATCCTTTTGCTTTAGCCTTGGAAAACTTCAGACCTGACCCAGATCAGCACTCTGCCAAGCATTCAGGTAGGCACAAGAGAAGAGTGGGCAGATTTTTTCCACGCATTCTCCCAATTTCTCCAGCTGTCTGCCCATGAATCCCACAGCTCCTCTGGGAAGTACCTCTTGTAAGTAGCAAATCACCTGAATTTCATTTGACTTGGCTCACCTCTCCCCATACTCCTTATTCTTCTCCCCTTTCCCCTCCCCGGAAAGATGCTGGTTATATTCAGCAGTTTTAACTCACAAGAAGTTGCTTGAGAGGCAGATCCCAGAAATGTGCAAAGCTGTTTTTTTGTGATGAAACAGGGAATATATTTCAACTCATTTTTCTAAATGTCAGGAGCAACCCTGTGCTTCTGTATACAACTTGTAAGAACACTTTGCTCCTGTTTCCCAAAACTTTCCTCTGCTGCTGCCCTGTGTCGTACATGCCCTGAGAAAGGGTATATTCAGTCAGGGGCATAGGAACTGAAGCCAAGGTTCCAGTCTGCAACCAGAGAGTCACTAGATAGGAGAGACCAAGGGGAATCAAATGTGCTGGCAGCTGGCCTCACAACTACAGCTCCTCTTCTTCCCAGGGCCATGCTAACAGAACAATGAGGATGCATTATTAAATTCTAGTAGAATGCATATTCCAGCTTCACCAAGACTGTTTTGAGAGCTGGCACACCAGAGGGGGTCCTTGCCAAGGGTCCCAAAAAACTATTCTGTTCTTGCCTTGGGGCGGGGAAGCTGACTTGCCCGATAGTGCCCCATTTGCTGCACTCTTGAAAGCACCTTGTTGCATCTGATGCCAAAGGAGACTCTCATGAATTCTTAGGTTCTGTGGTTAATGCAATAAGCTAAAGACTTTCTGCACTTGTCAATTAAAAAAAGAAGATGCTATAATTCAAAAGATTTTCCCTAGCCTCTTAGTACTCTAATTTTTGTTCTTATACATTGAAGCATTTACTCACCGTTGCAGCAGCTGATGAAAGTCATCACAAACACGACTATCCGTCCAACTTCTCCCATTCTCCCAGAACTGCAGGTCTTTCCTCCTTTCCCCAAGAGACCCCCACCCTCCTGGGACCAGACTGCAAGTGAAGAACACTTCCCTTTATTCTGTCCTTTGTTATCTAGGATCCTCTTTCTGAAACATCACGAGTCCATTTCACTGCTGAGTTAGGTGAAGGGTGAAGGAAGGAGAAAGGCTGTATGGATCTTTCCAGTCCCACTCCCTGTCCCATCCACTTCTCTTAATGCAGCCCGGGATCCAGTTGCCTTTCTGAGCTGCAAGTGCCCATTGCCCAGTTGTGTTGAGCATCACAGACTCTCTCAGCACACATTTCTGCTGCAATAGTCCAGTTCGTGGGCAAAAGTCATCATGTTTCATGCTCTGAAAGCACACACTGTGTTTGCCAAGGAGGTGACTTATGACTGGCAGGGACATTGTGAGTGTGCTCTGTAGGGTACCTTTAAAAGTACTTCTAAGAGTTACCTAGGTGTGATGCACAGGATTGATCTGTGCTTACTAATTATTACCAAAAGAAGGAGGACTTACGGAAAGGTAAGAAACATGTATAAAAGCAAATCTACTGACCTAGTGAATTCTGTTGTAGGTGTTTAATGAGTCAGTAGAGCAGCTTTTTTGGATTTATTCAATAGCCATGCCTTAGCATATGGTTCTAACAGCTGCACCAGGAAAACAGTGTCTTTGAGCAGGAGGCAGATGTGTCTGAGGGACAGGGAGCTGTTTTCTACTGGAGCTGGGAGAGAAAGGTAAATGGGATGGTTTTGCCACAGCCTCATCCCATCACAACAGATACCTGTCTGCTTGGGCTGACCTGTTCACCTTGCAGCTGAATGCATCTCTGGAAGTGCTGCTCCATGTCAGTGACAGCTTATTCCCTCTCTGCTAGGGTAATGAGAGCTGGAGATTATCTTCATTTTCCCAAAGTCAGTAATGAAGAACTGCCTGGATCTCATTTCAGTCCCAGGCAGAGGCATGCCCACCCATGGGGCCCTTTCTGACTGTGATTGCAGTTGAGCCCTGCCGATTGCTGTGGTGGAACTTGCCTGGAGCAAAAAGCTAAATGTTGTGTCGCAAGACCTGGTGCAACAAATTCATCCAGGGCTCCAGGCTGAGAGCCACCACCAGCTGCCATCCTGCTGAGGAAGATGATGGGGGTAGCAGCACCCGTTCTTGCAAAGCATGTCTATGTAAGACATTAAAACTTGGTTTTTGCTGACTTTTCTTCTTAACATCTTTGCTGCAGCTGCCAGTGGGGTACCAGTGCACAGGGCCTGTGTCCCTCTGCCCGTGCTGCCCCTGAGAAGCTTTTAGCAATGTTTGAGTCCTGCCTAAAAGCAAACAAACAAACAAAAAAGCACTTGTTAAAATTGCTAGCTATGTTACTCAAAGAGGGAAATGTGTCTATCTATTTTCATACAGACTTTTTGTTGGTTTTTTTTTCTTTTCCACACCCTGGTCCATGACTGGCAGAAGAACCTTGTCCCAGACAAAGTCTCCTATGCAAAACAGTTTAAGAGAAGCTGGGTTTTGGGGAACAAGCCCTGGAAGAAGTTGAACACCCAAGCTAAAACTGCTGATAGGATTATTTTTTGAACCGGACATGCAAGACTTCCTGAGGCTCTAATTATACAGGATTAAAAAAATGACTATTTAACTAAAGCAGACATGAAGAACTGTAGTTCCCCAAATGTGATGTACATGACATCTTTCTCTCCCTGGACACAGACATAGCTCCCTGAGTCACACAGTCACCCCATTTCTTCCTTACTGAAGGGACTCCTCACAGTTTTGAATCTGAACACAAGAAGAAAAAGCCTTCAGTGTCTCAGACATGATGGCTAGCCACCTGGTTTATTAAAATGCAGTATTTTATTCCAGTGTCCCTGCTCTGGGTTGAACTTGCTGCTCTCTCCCACGCAGTGCTGTGGGTTAGGCACCCTGCAGGCTGTCCCCCCCAGTACCCACCTTCTTCCCACACACAGGACACGCCACTCTTTCAAGTGTCATTTCTTCAAGTACCACAGCTCAGGCTTTGTTCTTCAGTTTCTGCTACTCATCTTGGGCTAACTGGAGGTGACACAGTAAAGTCCCCATGTCCCCGAACCTGAGCACAGATGGTCCCTCAGAGGCTGTTCATAGGGAGCAGCTCTGCTGAGCCTGCATCATGCACTCATGTTCTGACAAAGTCTGCCAGTGGCCAGTTTGCCACCATTTTTCTCGTGATAAAATAAGATCCTTAGTGTTCAAGAAGATGAAATTCAGAACCCAACTATAAGCAAATCACCAAGAAGTAGATAACTGAAGAAGAAAGGTCTCAAAGTACTCTTGTTGAACCATACGCGCTCAAAAAAGAAGCCATTTTTACTTGAGACTTTCTTGTTTGGTCCAGCCATAGCTAACTCACAGATCTGACTCAACAGACTGTATTTTACTGAGTACTTTTTGGATGTCCCACAGAAGCTGATTGAATGATCTCCCCCAGCCATTCACACCACAGTTCTGCCACATCATATAGTCAGTCATCAAAACATGACCTTGTTCCAGTTAAAGAAACAGAAATTAATGTAAATTGGCATTTACCCTTAAAGCTTGTGTGACAGAAACATGATGTACAAATGCTCTCTCTGAAAAAATTCATTTCCCTTCCCAGGAATGCTCAGGTCAATGACATTAGTTCTGGGTTGCTATTAGCTTGGCCAAATCCTTGTAAACACCTCCTGACACCAAGAAAGTGACCCATATATACAATGTCTTCTGAGTACTCTTTTCTTTCCTGGTGCTGCAGGTGGGCTGCACACACCCAGCCATCAGAACCATAGAGATGGCCCCTTACCTGTGGTTACCACGTGCACCAGCTGCTGGTGCTCGCTGTAGTCTCATCACTATCTGATGCTGTCTTTTTTCAGGCCACCCAGTTCCTCCTCCCAGTGCTCTGCAGAGGCTGGCTGAGCTCTGGGTTTGGTAAACAAAACTGCTGGTCCGGGATGATCTGCTGTGACTTCAGCTCATCCTCTAGCCTGCCAGTGCACAGCGTGCACAGCAGCTGCCATTCTGCCCAGGTACACCCCATACCAAGTCAGAATCTGGACCCTGTCCAGCTGTCCCACAGTGCATGCAGACACAAAACACATGGAGACCGTAATTCATGGATTTATTTTCAGTTTCATGAGCTTGCCTTACAACAGCTGTATTTAATATCATCAGCTCCTGGTGCTGGCTGTCCAGCCAGGATAACACTACCGTTTATCCACATTGGTAGGGCTGCATCGCCTGTGGCTCTGCAGTGCAGCTGGAATTGAGTGATTTTGGGGCAAGCTGTGGGATTCCTGGCAGCCATTACCCATGGGGTTTCAGCTGTGAGAGCTCAGACCACAATGTGACTGACCACCACGTCCCTCAGTGGGAAGTCGTTTGTCTCTGCACCTCTGCCTTCCCTCAGTGCTCCCTTCTCCTCAGGCTGGAGCTCAGGCCACACCATGACACCTCAGATGAAGCATGCTGTAGGTCATTTCAGGTGGCCACAGCAGTCAGGCTGAGCTCAGATGGGTGGGCTGTGCTCCAGCACCTGCCACATTCCCTTCTCACCTCCTCTGACCTCACACATGCAGAAACACACACTCACACCTATTTTCTCCACATCTGCAATAAGTTGCATGTACATGGTGGTAGTTTTCTCCATGACAGCACCACCAGCTGCCATGTATTCCCTTTTCACTCAAAAGTCAATATGTCCCCACCCATGATTTTTAAGTACATTCTTAACAAAGAGAAGTAAAACTTTTAGCACAGGAACACGCAAGGAGAAAGTATAAGGTCACCGATAAGTGCCTGGAAAGCGTGCTTGGTGGTTTGTGCATATTGATGAACTTTTAAATCATTCATTCCTCTAATTTCCCATTAGACCTCTGGCTCTCAGCCCTGGGTGAGCAGCACTGTGTTCCACGTTTATTTCTGTGTTGCATACAAAGAAGTACTTTTCCTTGCCCTTTGAAAGTGCTACCAGACAATTATCACTAATTTCTGCGTCATTTTCAGAGAAGCTGTAAACAAATAGCCCCTTCACCTTTTCTGCCCTGACCCCCATGAGCACACTTTGCTCATTTGTTTCCTCTTCTCTTTTTTCCAAGAGACTGTTTGCACAGATGTGGTTTTGTACCATTAATTATTCTTTACAATCTTTCTCAGTAACTTTTCTTGCTCTGCTAAACCCAAGATGAGGCCAACATGCCTCCATAAGGTAGCGACATTCCATGGGTTTTATAGTACCACAACCATGTTAGCAGCCCTCGGTGCTGGCTCTCCTCCCGCCACATGAAGGCTGGTGGGAAGATCCTTTTGGCCATCTAAAGCAGTAAGTTTAGTACAGTGCTCCTAGTCTGGGACCTGCATGCCACAGCTTTCAAAGGGCTTTCTTGGACAGAGGTGGTGAAAAGGAATCAAGGAAAACAAAATCAGAAGTTCTATACAGGAGTCTGTAACTGAAGTTCCTGATCAGGTCTGCATTTTCACTGCAGGGATTGTGAAGGGAGAGCAACCACTGCTTGTCCAACCTGACAGGGGCAAAAGTGAAAAGAAAGATATGTATATGTATTTTGTCTGGGTGAAGGTGCTCCTCAGGACTGGTATCTGCAGAGCATTGTTGGTTCTCAGGAAGTGTCCCCTACTTCATACTCAGATTCCTGGGGGTTTCCAACACAGTCAGATACATTCTTATTTACTTCTTCAGAGATTTTGTTTTCCCTGGACTCCATCACATAGTTGTTTTCAGTGGAAGAGATGGGTTCCTCATAGTGACCTGTGCTATCACGGCTTGAAGAACTTGCTACTCGCAAGTTATGTCTGAAATCAAAATGCAAGAAGAGTAGGAATCAGAGTAAACAAAGCATCCCCCAACCATCAGGATTTTGACCAATATTGTGGTCTGACTCAAACCTGTGTAAACCTGGGCCATTGGACTATAGCAATATTCTGAAGGAGAGAATTTTGTCCTTTGCTTTCCAGTGGCAGAAAAACCTTGGGCATTGTAGAAGCATTGCTTCCAACCCAGAGAAAGTTTCCAGGGAGAGGCAGTAAAGGGTGTGCAAGTAATGAAAGGATTACGGCCATTTCTTGCACTGGCGCAATCAGATAATTATAGAGTATAAATAAATAAATATTTATTAAAAATATTGGAGGAAGGGTAAATTGAGAACTGAAAGCAGCGCACATCCACTCTCTGGCTTATGGTTACTAATATTTTTAAATGAAGATAGAACCTCAAAGGAGAAATGTCATCACAGCATTTGTTCTGTTGCTCAGGGTTCAACTGTAACTTAAACTGCTGCCTTGTACACTGCTGGGAAAGCCTAGCACTGGGATGCTGGCACATCCCACTGTAATACTCAACTCAGCAGCACTCTAATTTATATATAGAGAAGTGGTTCTCCTTGTATGTTTTGACTGGACTATCTGGCTTTTCAGTAAAACTTCCACAGGTTACAAGTAGATCAGGATGTGAAACCCAAATTTAGAAATAGCTATAACTTCCTGCCACAGCTATGGTTAGAAGAAGCAAATTCAGCCAGGGATGTTTTGAGGATAAATCAGAGTACAACCAGTCTCTAGAAGGGGAGTTCTTTTTCTTTGCATTTGAAAAAACACTGAGAATTAAGCCTTGGAAAAACACAGAGAATTTAGCCTTGGCAATCATCTTCAGTAGGCCTCCCTGGGCTTCGAAGTTAATAAGCAGCTCTTGCTCACTTTTACAGTTCTGATATTGCTATGAAAAAGGTCTTTCTTCCCACATTCTGTGTTGCTGTGGAAAGTCCACAAGCTATCCTACAGTGTGCTCTTGAGCTAACTGTGAACCTCTTCAACCAGACTGCTTAAGGGGCTTCTCATCAGGACAGCTAATAGCAGTGCTTTTTATTTCTTTGATACAGCCCCCCAGGACTCATCAATGTGCCAGATAAAGGGTTATACTCACAATTTTACATCATAGACTTGAGCTGGAAAAGAAAAATCAGAATTTGTGTCAATAATTTGCATTTACCTTCTTAAAAAAAGAATTTCTTTGCTTATCTTCTTGGTATAAGAAAATTACCTCTGAAGACAGAACAAAAATAACAGCCTTGGATATCATGTCAGGTGGGTGATGACTCAGTTTCCCAGGATTCAGTCCAAGAAAATGAAAACAACTCGGCTGTTAGACAACTGGGTCAAAATAACCAGCCCAATGTCAAAGATAAAGTTGAGGTTAGAAACTAGAAGTTCCCAGTTTCCCCAGTTTCCCTATTCATTAGAAGTTCAATAAAGAACAGTTTTGAAAGTGGTTATTCTGGAGTCCTTTAAAAAAGAAAAGTTAAAAGTAAGAAAAATTGCAAAAGAAATATCTGACAATTACTATTGTTAATTGGTAGCTTGGAGTCATAGGAAGGTCATTAGAGAAACAAAGGAGAAAATTAATTCTGTGGGATCTCAAACCCCAAAGTACACCTGTGTGCCCACAGCCGAGCACAGCTGGTGAGGAGGGGGCTCCAAGGAACATGTGGTCAGGGGGATTTCTGGTGGCAGTGCAGGAGAGACAGAGGCATTCAGTGAATACATCCTGTGACTAAAGACCAAAGAGGAAACAAATCTATGTGAAATAGGGATAATTGACAGTTCTTCACAGGTTCTTGGCACTTCCCTCTGGGTGGCAACTATGGGAACTACTGAGCAGCAACTGGTGCCAAAGGCATTTCCCAGCAGCAGGACGGGATGAACCCTCTGCCAGAGACCTTAAAGGTTTGGTACTATGAGCCCTACGAGCCTGGCCAAGCAGGTGAGTCTGAGCCCTGGGATGTCTGTGAGGAGCAGTGAGAAACAACCATCCCAAGGCTCTGTGGCAGAGCAAGCCACATACCTTGGGATGGGCTGCAGGGCAGGGACTGAGCTGCCCCGGAGCCAGTGCAGGGACAGGAGGGTGCAGCTCAGGAGCACCAGGGCCACTGCTGCCCCCACCTCACAGCTGGTGCCTGGAAGACCCTCCTGACTGCAAGGACTTCTCTGCCTCTTTGGCTCTCCCACCATCTGTGTCAATCATGCATCTCATCTACTGCATGTGTGATGCAGGTGCCAGAGCTGTGGCTGCTGGTGGCTGCAAGCACTGCTCCGGGCCCCAAAACCCATCAAAGGCAAAACCATGCTGGGCATGCATAAAACATTCAGGTTTTCCAGAACATTCTACTCACCTTCTTTGGGCTTTCTAATGCAAATGATAAGAGAGATGACAAGGAAAACCACAGCACCGCACACCACAGCAATCAGGATGACCAGGTACAGGGACAAGCCAGTCCTCTGGAAATCTAAAGTGATACAGCAGAGGACTTTAAGACAGAGGAGCCCTCCTGGGGGACAGCAGCAGCAGTTACATGACATTTACCATGTCCCTGAGGATAGCAACAGCCAGCCCTGCCTGAGCACGAAGGGCTGTGTCCCTGCAGAGCCATGTCCCCAGAGACCCTTGGCCCGGCAGCTCTGAGTGAGTGTCGTGTGACCCAGCACTCTGTGTACACCTCTCCAAGAGACCACAGCCGTACAGACAGCGTCCATCTCATAATGCTGAGGTAACAGGGTTGTGAGTTGGGCAGAATAACTGCACTGTACATCATGAAATAAAGCTTTCCATTCAAGGCTGCTGCTCAGTTCTCTTTGGAAAGCGTCTAAACCTGTCACAATGCTGCAAAGCTGGAGGATGTGTAGATCTGCTCAAGGCACACATTGAGGTTTTTCTGCTGTTCCAGCTTTGACAGTCTGAGATAAAAATGGACCAGCTGCTCAGGAACACAGCAGCAACTCTGTGTGCCCCATATATAAACTTTTTTTTCCCCATTCTTCCATAAAAACATCCAGAGCCTTTTAAAGACCCACCATGAATCGTCTGGGTCCTTTGAGAACAGCCGTTAATGCAATTTGCAGCTAAAAAGGCAGAATACTAATTTTGAAGCTGAAGTTCTTGACTACAGAGCATCTGGTTTGGGTCCTTAATCTTCTTCTCAGCTTGGTTTTGTTCTTACTTACCACCAATTGTATCATTCTTCCCTGGATATCCCACACCACTCTCGGAAGTTGTTGCTGTTATGGGCAGATCTGCAAAATAAACATGAGTGAAAGGCTGACAATGCATTTCCAGCCCTCATTTTAGCACCAGGAGATCTGGGATTAGAGCTGTAGGATCAGAAGAGAATGCCTCCAGCCCCTTTACAAGGCAATGAAAAGAGGCAAACTGCAGAAGTGAGCACTGTGTATACACAGAGACATGTAGTACCATACAGTCACTGGATGGGTACTACATACGGTATATATACACACACCACATGTACACACACCACGTACAGACGTGCATTTGTACGTCTGTACACACACACCTGCAGTAGTGGTGGAGCCCCATGGAGTCCAGGAGATTCCTGAGGTACCTCGGGACACCAGCTCTGTTTGTGTTTTTCCTGCAAGAACAATCGACACCCATCAACATCTTTCCTCAGCTTCTGGTGACTGACACCAGCTTCTACAATCCCCACCTGATTGCTGGGGCACCATAGATCCAAACGAAACATAATCCAAACACAGAAGGTTACCACAAGCAGACCTACTCTAGTCCAGGCCTAAATTCCCACATCCCACAAAAACAAATGGGAAATCACAAGCCCTCCCTCAAAACTGCTGTCCCTGGTCAGATTCATGTTTTCAGTCAGGTCTGAAGCAGCTTTTGCATCCCTCATGTCTGCCACTGGAGACACCAGATCTGCCTCCTCTTAGCAACTTCCATACAGGATCAGATAACAAGCAAAAAAGCCCTTTAGAAAAGAACCAAGCCCAGAACATCCCATCCCATATGCTCTGCAACTTAGGAAGTGGCATTTTCAGCAGTCCTAAGACACGTACAGTGTCTCCTACAGAGGCACAACCCATTAGCAAGCAAAAAGCCATTTGTGGAATGGAAACCGAGGGAAGGAAGACTTGCTTTCAGAAACATCAGGGTTAAAAACTGAGGCATATGGACTGAAAATCAATACTGTCAAGACTCTGTTCGCCAGCAATAAAACCTCTGCCAAGTGCTGGTGCCACACTGCCCCAACACCCCATCCTTGCCAGCAGCTGTCACCACTCTCACCCCAACCTCTGGTTGAGTGCTGTCCCCCCGTGGTTCCCACATTCCTCTGCAAGGCCGCTGTTGTTGTGGGCAGATCTGCAAGGTAAGGGGGAGGGAGAGGCTTACACAGGGGTTTGACCATGTTGGTGATGCTGCTGTGATACAGAATTCTCCGGAGGTGGATAGGCGCAGGAGGAAGCAGCCCCCAGGCAGCTGACAGGAGGGGGATGCTGTGCCAGCAGCGTTAGCCAGCGTCTGCAGCACTGACCCCTGTTCCCTGGCTGTTCCCTCCCACGTGTGACTGCTGTGAAAAACACCACAGGGCTTCAGCCAAAGCTTCGTGCCCTGGGAGCTCAGCAGGCTCTGCCTCCTTCACAGGCCACTGTGTGGTACCTGTGCTTGGCTCTGCCATCAGGGACTTCACAGCTTTGCTGATCAAGTAACCAGCCAAGGAGAGCTGCAAGTTTTCCACCAGACACCCATCATGGAATCATTTGGATTGAAAAAGGGCTCTGAGACCGTTGACTCCAACCTGTCACACATCATCCTGCAGAGCCTGGAGGTGTCAGAGCCTGGTGTGCGTGAAGTGCAGTGTGTCTCCCTGAGACACGCAGCTGGTCATGGGGGAGCAAAGGCCAGTTTGGTTTGTTCCCCCACTGCATTACCACTCGCTTGTTCCTTGTTCTCAAAATAAAGCCGCGACTCCTTGTCTAAACTTGCTGAACTGCAGCGGGCAGCATTACAGAGCCTGGGAGAACTTCAAAAATCCCACAGAGGAATAAATAAATGTTTGAAGTAGAAACCCTCTTTTGCCTCAGCAAAGAGCAGTTCCTCAAAGAGGAGGAAATTGAATACAGGAAATAAAGAAGGACACCGACTGGAGCCAGCGGGGAGGAGTGTGTCAGAGTGCTGAGGGCGTTTGGCGTTTCCTTCTTTCCGGGCACAGAAGTAGGATGCCGTTCCTTTGCACTGCAGAAGGAGGTTCTCTTCCGAGCTGCGGCTGTGGGCACTCACCTGTCACCGTCAGCTGCACAGCATCGCTGCGCTGCACGGCTCCGGCCCCGGCCCTGTTCTCTGCCTCGCAGAAGTACGTGCCGCTGTCAGAGGGCCGCAGGCTGTGCCACGCCAGCTCAGCCCCGCTGCTCAGGAGCACGGCTTTCCCCGCCGGGGCGCTCCGGAACCAGCGGTAGCTGATGGGAGGGGACCCGCTGGCCTCGCAGGTCAGGCTGGTGCTGGCTCCGGCCGGGACCGTCAGCCCCAGCTCTCCGGCTCTGATGATGGGCTTGGTGGCTGCCACTGGAACACAAAGCAGAGGGGCCCAAGTCACAGAGCCCCGGCCGTGGCGGGGATGGTCCCCCTGCCACAGCAGTTCTCACTCTTGCTGTCGGTGCCTTCCCAGGAGGAAGCAGCTCGGCTCTCACATCACCTCCCTGCACAGGATGAGTTCAGCTCTCCTGCCCGTGGCACTCGTGTCCTGCTCTCTGGGCTGATGATGTCTCTGTGCCTCTATAAACCCTCCGCACTGGGCAGACGGAGGGCAAGCACATCTGGTGAAATTTAGTCAAAAAACAGCCATGCAGTGTCCCTGGGACTTCCCTACTGCTGCATGCCCCTGGGAAACATTGAGCCATTGGCTACAGATAGAGCCAGGGATGAACCGGCAATTGAGGAACCACAGGTCCTCCCCCAGCTGCAGGATGCTGTGTCCTGGGCAGAATTTCTCTCTGATCTATTTGCTGCTTCTTGCTGGAGGCTGACACTGATCAGCAAAATGCTTCTGCATGGGAACCTGTGGCCACTTCCTCCCTCTGCTCTCTCCAATTCCTAAAAGCCTTCCTGAGCCAAGCCTTCCCCTCCTGAACACCCTCCTTCTCGCATATTTACCTTTAACAACCTCCAATTTGGTGGTGATCTCCTTTGCTATCAGGCTGTTGTTGCTGTCTTTCCAGGTGACCTGGCAAGTGTAGGTTCCTCTGTCAGAGACCTCCAGGTTCAGGATGAGGAGAGACACATTTCCTGGGACATCCTTCGGGATGCTGACTCTGTCCCTGTAGTCTGACAGGAGAACGTGGTCACCAGACCCATCCCTCCGAAAGATGGTGCCTGAACCCTTGTCATGTACCACAGTCCAGGTGAGGGTTTGCTGCACGAGGTCCTCCACAGGCACATAGGCACAAGGCAGAGTGATAGACCCCTTCCAGACACCTCTGACCTCACTGGGGCCACTCAGGTCCAGAAAAGCTGCAGAAAGAAAGGAGGATGAAAATTAAGCCACAAAGCAGCCAGGGTGAAGGCAGCTCCCAGGTGGTAAAGCCATGGCAAGAGCATTGGCAAAGAGAACCCACCAGATGAGAAGCACAGGCAGTCAGTGGGGATGACGAGGGATGGGCTGCTCAGGGGTCTGTTAACCAAAAATCCGTGTGGCATGAGGCAGATGGATGGGAGGCGGCTGATGGCCAGGGGCACCAACTCCTGCCATGTGTGCAGCCTGGCTCTCCTGCTCTGCCTGGTGCTTTTCTGCCACCACCAACACTGAGTAGAGCACAGGGTCAGAGTTATTGGATAATTTAGGCCTGAGGGAAGGAGTTGGTCTAAAGTCCAAGTTGCAGCTTCCTGGTCTCAGCCAGTATCTGCTCCAGACATCACCCTTGGGGCTTCTGAGGAACAGCAAAGACTTCTCCACTGCATATTTGTTTTTCTGAAACACACCACTCTCTCAGCCTAAGCCAAACATGAGAAGCTTAAACCATGGGGTAAAGAAGCCTAAAACTCTTCACATTTTCCAGTAAAAATGAGGACCATTGCCTTTGTCCAGTACATTTCTCTCACTCTGAGGATTGACTCTAAGCTTCCACAGACATTACTTTACTGCTTCTGGTGGTTTTCAAACCTGCCTTTTCCTGGAAACACAAGCACTAATCAGACCCTTTGTGTTCCATGAAATAACTTTCACCACATGTGTGGGACCTCTGTCCTCCGTGTCCACGAGCAGCATTTCCACGGCCTCATGCACTCTTGCACTCTGTGGCCACTGGATCTGAAACACCTGGAGCCCCAAGCCAGCAGCACACAGACTTGGCCTTTTTGCCATATCTCTCTTCCCAAAACAGAGCCACCCCTGCCAAGCACACGCAGACACCCCAGCAGAGGGTGCCCAGACCAGACTCACCGCTGCAGTGGAGAAGGGAACTCACGAGCACAGCTGCTCGCAGCAGCATTTCCATCCTTCCCGGGACACGGCTGCTCCCCCTCCAGCCAGACTGACCTGCTTTCCCCACGCTGCCGTAAATCAGGAACGCTTCCCTGCCTGTGCTCACTCTGTCACTGAGCATCCAGGACAACAGCTGGTGGTTTTTCCTTCCTCTTTTTCAGAAAACAAGTGTCTCAGTGACCACTGTCAGGGGCGTGGGCAGAGCGGAAACCCTAAGGAAGGATGCAAAGAGGAAAGTTAAAAAATTACTTCTACTCTATTTCATATTTTCTGCTGAGCATGCTTTCCCCCCTTCTGTTTTCTAAATTTTTTCTTTATTTCTTTAGATTCCTAAGCAACCATTTCTTCCTCTTTTCCTCCTTGTGTTGCTTGCTGATGAAGAAGCTTTAACACGCAATTACACACAGATCTGAGAGAGAATTCGTAAGGAGCTGAACCATCTTAGTCCTCACAATTCACTTTCTCACCAGCTTCTGTGACACTCACCACTATGTTTTAAGTTAAGGCTCATGAAACACCTTAAATTTTTACATTACCAGTGCAGGACAGATGATTGTTGTAGGCCCTTTCCAACTGAAATATTCTATATCACTGTACCACATTTAAGAGATGAGGAATTCAGGTATACAAATCTAAACCCAAAAATTTCCCAGGAGCTGCAGACACCTAGACCACCAATCCCACTACATCTCACAGATGGCTCCTCCCTTCTCACGGAGCAATTTAGCTGCTTGGTTTAATTGATTAATTGTTTTCAATTAAAAGCCCTGATTGGGGCCATACATCCTTGCAGTGCCTTCAGACTGCTTTGGAAACAGGTGAACGTGGAGATGCCCAGAGAGAAAAAGAGGAACTTGTCAATGTAGAAAATCTTTGAGACCGTAAAATCATGGTTTCTTAACTGAAATGATGTATTATTAATTAAATGTTATAGTTAATCTCTATAATTCAGTAATTGAGCACTAGCCCTGTCTAAGAGAAGTATCTGTTTTCTATTGAAATATTCCTTCCAAGAGATTTTACTGCCTTTTGCTGTCTTCTACAGTTCTCAATTTTTCTTCTGCTCCAATGAAAGAATCTCTTCTGCTTTGTTGCATTCAGCTGAATTGAAACGAGCCTTTGCTGCTGTTACACCCAAATTCAACATCCCGTCCTCAAATACAAGTAATCAGACTAATTCAGTGCAGCCAACCAAATCCCAGTCCCTGGTCTGGACACAGCTGTGCTGTAGTGATAGCGAGACACGGTTTGGGTCTGCAGTGGCACAGTGGAATCCTCCCTTGTGGCCTTGTATTCCTTCATCAGAAATTTCCCATGAGATGCCACTCCAGCCTGCAGCCACTGGGATAGGGAGAAGCACAAAAAGCTGCTGTGGGGGCTGAAGTGTTCATGTACTTCTTGGTTCAAGGGAGGAAAAGACCATGTTAAGGTTGAATCATTGAAACTCCTTCTCAGGGGACAGAGCTTGCTGGAGGAGGGCAGAGGCCTACGTTATCTTGAACTAAGTCAAAAGGAAACTGTGCTGGTTTTGGCTGGGGTAGAATTAATTGTCTTCACAGTGGCTAATATGGGGTTATGTTTTGGATTTGTGCTGAACACAAGGCTGACAATATAGAGATGATTTTGTTATTGTTGATCAGTGTTTACATAGAGCCAAGGCCTTTTCTGCTTTTCTCATGGCCACGGTAGAGACGGGGCTGGGAGTACATGGGAGACTGGGAGGAGACACAGCCAGGACAGGTGACCCCAACTGAGCATACCACATGACATCGTGCTCAATATATAAAGCTGGGGGGAAGAAGGAGGAAGTGGGGGGGCAATATATGGAGTGATGGTGTTTGTCTTCCCAGGTCACCATTACATGTGATGGGGCTCTGCTCTCCTGGAGGTGGCTGAACACCTGCCTGCCCATGGGAAGCAGTGAATGAATCTTTTGTTTTTCCTTACTTATGTGCCAGCTTTTGCTTTCACTATTAATCTGTCTTTATCTCAGCCCACAAGTTTTCCAGCTTTTACCCTTCCAATTGTCTCCACAATCCCACTGGTGGGAGAGCGAGCGAGTGGCTGCGTGGGACTTGATTGCTGGCTGGGGTGAAAACACAACAGGAATGTATCACTAGCGGGATCTGGACCAACCAGGAAGCTGAAACTCAAACTGTGTGACTAAAAAAGATGTATAGATATTTCTTCACATATTTACATTTACCCTTTTGATTGGGAATAGTGGCAGGAAAAGTCTTGTCCTTTATACAATGCAGGACCAGGCACCTGTACCTAAGGTGACTGCGACAGCAACCCCTTACTTCTGCTTTGGGCATCTGTGATATCATGATACTACTTTTCAAAAGAACAATCCTGTTTTAGGAGACAGCAAAACATTCTGAGCATGGATGGATGAGGTGGCATCACACAGCCCAGGAGAGACAGAACAAAATCAGTTTATCTTGTATTCTGGAAAGCTCTGTTAGCAAGCACACAGGAGATACGAGCTGGTGGCAGGGATCCCCTGGTCGGCGTGGGGAGGGCTGGGTTGGAACAGTGCAAAAGTAGATCTGAAAGGAGCATGAGAGGGGCACTTGGCACTTTCTCAGTCTGCACTCGCCACGCCTGGGAGTGTTCTGTGAATTCCCAGCACGTGAACGATAAGGAAGAGCAATCTCTCCTCCCCAGACACAGAACGATAAAGCCAAGGAGCCGGTGCAGCAGCCATGGGGAGAAGGAAGGAAGCTGCTGCTGCAGCGAGGCCCCTGCGGTCACGGGTAACAAACTGGTGACACATCAGGCTGCAGTGCCACCACCCAGCCTGGCACATGGGGGCTCGTGACCACTGCCTGGCTGCTGGCCCTCGGGCACAGGCTGGTCAGCAGCTGCACTGTGCTGGAGGTGCACTGGGCTGCAGATTCAGCCAGCTTGTCATAGCAGCTGTCTGTCCACAGCTTCACGTGCCAACCCCACTGCCATGTCCTTGTCTTTATCCTGAAGCAGAGCAGCATGTTCTGTATAAAGATCCTTTTTCTTGGCAGTGGAAATGATGAACACTTCCCTACTTCTAGGAAAATCCCACACAAACTGTAATGCCCACAGTATCAGTTACCGGGATCTGGATCCGGGGTCTGCCCGATGCTACAGATAATCTGGGCTGCTCCCCGTTTCCTTCTGTTACCTCCAGTATTTCAATCCATACCTTATGGAGCTGAGGGCCTTGTGTACTGAAGGCCATGGAGAACGTGCACAGGTGCACTACATCTGGTGTATTTTTCAGCACACGTGGTATTTTGAACTTTCACATCATCCCTTTTGAAAAACCAGTCCCAAGTGCCCTTCTCCTGGGCTCTGGAAACAGACACTAGGATTTCCTCATCACCCTAGTTATTCCGGAAACAGCAGCAGCTGCGTCATGAGACCGCGCCCCAGGAGCATGAAAACTCTTAATTCTGGAAAAATCAGTAAACAGGTTTGGGAAACATTGGCACATACAGGAACATACACAAAGAATGTACAAGAAACACTGTAATGTTTTTGCAATTCTTGAGTTTAATTACTTCAGCATGTGGGTTTTTCTTGCTATTCAGTCTTCCCCTTTCCATTGCAATCTGTCTTAGGAAAGTTGCAGAAATACTTTTCCCAGACCAGTACATAAACCAGACACACAGATGCACAAAATTATTTTTTTTTTGCAATTTTTTTAAGCCTTGGTTTCTTAACTTCTTAAGAGAGAAAGTGTATTAAAAACCCATGATGCACTCAGACCCAGTATCTGACAGTGAGCTGCACTGAGGGGAGAGGACTCTGTGACAGAGGAACATGACACTAATCCATAACAGGAATTACAGTCCAACCTGCGCAGGGAGTCAGAGGTGCAGATCAACCTCCCAAAGAACTCTGTTGTCTGCATGATGCTGTCAAACAGCACACCAGAAAAGTCTGGTTTTCACTGTCTCACTCTCAGCAAAACTGTGGCCTTTGGGAAGGAATTAACAAACCAAACCTGACCTGGCACAGATGCAACATGCTCACCTCCCCCTCTCCCTTCAGCTCATGAAAACTTGAGACTATTCAGCCCTTGGCCTCAAGAAGTCAGTGAAAGAAAGACTGTGAAGGCTTGAATAAGACAAACTTGACAAAAGGCAATTCAAAAGATGGAAATGAGAAAGGTCACGAGGTACAGAAGCACAGAAAAAAAATGACACTGAAGGTGTTACACACTCAGGAGCAGGACGTTCCTTTGCAACTCAGAGATTTGACAGTGAAGCACAAATCCAACAAAGTCAGGCCAGCACAGGTAACATGCATTATCTAGCAGGCTTCAGAATATCTACCTTGGATTCTTGAATATAAAAGAGCTCAGCACTTACTAGTTCAGGAACGTTAGAGAGAACAAAGTTTGTAGGTAGCCTGAATTCCTAAAACTGGAAAAAATTTAAAGTAACTGTGCTGGTGGGAATATCAGGTGATATTATCCAAGGGGGTTTCTACCTACATCCAGGCCTCTTGCAGCCCCAGCAGTTTGCTGTGACTTCAGCACGTGGCAGGTTTGTGTGGGCTGGCAAAGCTATGACATGCTTGGTACTAGCACAGAACTTGCTGCTCTACTGACACCGAGGCTGGGCTCCACAGTACAGCTGCTCAGAGAACTTGGGAAACAGTGCCAAAAGAAACTTTGGGAAAAGGCTTTTTGATGAAGCACACACTAGTGTATGTAATTAGTTGTCAAAAGACTCAGATGCATCTGGTTAATTTGGCTTTAAGATTCCACGGGCAGAAGTTGCAGCGTGAAGCCTGGTGTCCATCCAGGGGCAGGGAACAATAGCTGCTACCAGCACAGAGATACCTTAATGTGACACCCTGTGTCAGTGCAAGGCACCCCAGGGCTCCCCTTCTCATTTCAGGGGCAGCTGCTGGCCTTTGCTAAACATCAATCAGTCCTACTGACCATCTCCAAGGACACATGACCTGTGAACTGGGGGCAGGTTACCCCGGAACTGCCATGCAATGTGCATGAGAAATCAGCGCTACACAGGGGGGCAAGCACTTCCTACCACAACTCCTACAATCCGGGGCAATGGATGTGTGCCAGCATGTTAAAAAATAATACTCCACAGTTAAAATGTCATTTTCCATAGGAAAAATGTTCCCTATACCTAGGAGCAAATCTAGGAGTACGAAAGTGATCTAAGCAGATGCAAACAATTGTAGCCAGTAACTATCAAAAAAGAAATCTCAAATTAAAAACAAAATTTAAAAACAACTTAATTCCAAACAGTAGGCAAGCCACCTATTGAAGCAGGCTCTCCTAAGAGTAAAACCCAGGTTCAAAATATTACACACCACATTACTATCCAGCTAATAAAAACAAACACCACCCCCCAACAAAAAAACCCAGCCAAACTTTACAAACAGGATACAAACAGATTTCCTCTCGCAATAAGAATATTGGATAAAAAGTTATGGAATACACTGTGGTATGTTTACAGGGTTGTTCTTCCCCTCTGTCTGGTGCCTTCACTCCACCAGCTCTTGTTGTTGTTGAGCTTGTGTTCAGTTCTCCCAGATCTGCTCCCTGCTTGCAGCAAGAGAACTTCCATTTGTCTGCGCAGAACAGGGTCCCCAGGAAGCAGGTGAGGACCAAGCTCACACTTTTTGCTGCTCCACTCCTTTGGTGGTTATTCCAGAGCACTAAGCCAGTTACAGATGTTCTATGAGTTCAAGAAATTTCTATCTCAGAGGCCTCATCTATGAAGTTAGCAACAGGACTGAGAAGCAGGAGTGGAAACAGTTTATACTCTCCATTCCCATCTTCTGGGAGGAGAGGTGGATCACCCATTCCCAGAGCGTCCAGAGGCTCAGCCTGGCTTGCTGGAGCTGCAAGTGGCACAAGGGTTTCACTGGCTGATGGAGGCTGGAGAGCGGGTTTCTCCTCCAGGGGAGGCAGCAGAAAGTCTTTTGGATCATCCACCTTCCCTGCAGCTTCACCTGAAGGCAGCTCTTCAAATAAGGAAAGCAGAGGGTTGGCCCTGTACTGGATCAGCTGCATATCTGAGGGAAAAACAAACAGTTCAAACTGTTTCACCAATTGAAGGCTCTTATTCAAGGCAAGGAAATCTGGAAAGGCTGCTTCAAACTTGGTGTACTACAGGGAAGCCCAAGCTGGGCTGGGACAAACCCTACACCCACGGCTGTCAGAGTGAAGCCAAAGCCCCTGTACCTGGAAACATCAGTGCCTGAAGACCACTCCAAGCCCCTGACTCTCACAGCATGCAATGGCAGCACTGCAGTGGTAACCTGAGCAGCACTGCCTTTGGGGGATCACAGCCTGTGTAGGAGATACTGCCACAAGGACATTTGCAGTTCTGCTCCCCACTGTGGCACTCGTGTCACGTTTCCATGTGAAAAAGGACACGGGATGGGACCCCTGTTTTCTGTGTGAAAACCAGGATGGGCCTGTTAAGACTGAGGCACAGCTTCAAGATCAGTGAAACATCATAGTCTTCACAAAAAGCTTAAGCCCAGACCAAAGAAGGAGATATTACAGGCTACAACAATTCCATTTCAATATACAGTTTTCAAAGAGTGTGGAGCTGCCACAGCGCTCAGTGCTCCTTCCTGCCCACCTTTGCTTCCTGCTGTTTCCCTCTCACTTGCTCCCAGACCTTCGGTGCTCTCTGCCAAATTTGCCATCTGAAACAAAGCAGACAGAGAGTTAAGACAGAATGTTTAACAACAAAATGGAAGTCTTTACTGACTGTTTAACAGAATTAGATGTGAAAGAAGGGAAGAGAGATGGAGCAACTGAGCAATGAGCCTGTTGTTGCACACGAAGGCCTGCACACAGGAGCTCTAAGAAGGAGGCACGGTGAAATACAAACTTAACTTACTAAACAAAATAAGCTTCTGACTAGCAAATATTTGTTTTACCTTCCAAACCAGAAGCTTTATTATAATTGGTCTTGTTGGGGTAACAGTTAAACATGATTTCATCATGTAATTAAATTTTGCAGGCACTGCTTAAGTGCAGCTGCATTTTACATCAGTTGGAGTCTAAGCTCTTCTGACTGGGAAATCCTAGTTTAAATATTATGTCAGGACTACAACAAAAATAACACTTGCAAGGGTTTTTTTTTAGTAGTATGAATCAATTTTAGGAACGGGACCAAGAGAAGGAAGTTTGTGCTGAACTTCTGTATATCTTCTGAGGAAATCCCACACAACCATGTTCAGAACAACTACAGTGCATTGCATTACAATTTTCATTTTGTACTTTTCCTCCAGTCTTCAGACAGGCATTCCCAGTGTATGGCTGCACTAGGAATGTAGGACTGGAAATTATCTTGAGATCCCTCTTAAATTCCAACATGCCAACACTGATAATTGAAACTCTGGAGTCAGCTGGATGAGATGAACCAGCAGTGTCACCCTGTGCCACCAACCCCGTTCCCACCCTTGAGGTACATCAAGCAAGATTCAACTCCCAGCATCACATTCGCCCTCCCCACCACAGAAGTAAATCTTACTCTTACATTTTCCATACCAGGGGGAGTTTCCATCAAGCTCATATCCAGGGCTGGCAGCTCGGGATTAAATGTCTGAAAACAAAACCACACCGTATGTTAACTAATGAAGTTCTTGAAACAAAATTGCAAAGAGCCCCTGAAAGGACTGCAGGACCCAGTGTGCCGCTCCTTCCACTGAAGTATGGGGACAGTGGCTCCTCCATGGGCCTTCAGCTGGGAGCTTCAACCTGTGGCAGTAAACTGAGGTCACAAGATGAGAAAAGGTTACCCTATTTCACAGTGATTCCAGGAATACAGACAAGTTTCACTCTGTATCATCCAGCTGAATCAAACACGCAGTCAGGATGTGATGATATGTGATTGAGGCTTGAGAAGAAGTGAGGCAATTTTTTTCTTTCTTTTTCCCCCTTTCAGTTCTGTAGAACAGAAATCCTGTATGACCTGGGAAAGGCTCCCAATATTACCTTGTACACTGTGAATACATATGAATCATTCTATTTGTAACTAATTGCTTTTCAAGATGTTCCCCCCTCTTACCCATTACAACATGGAATAAACTAGTAACATTTCAAGATGCAACCTGAGCAGTATTTCTCAGAAACCAGAAATAGTGAGAAGACACTCACGTCACTGAATGCTTCGGCACCGAAGTTGTACTGCTTCCCTGACAGCATTGCTTGGAGCTCTTCAAGGCTGGCATCGATGCAGTTCAGAAAATCCTGAATTTCTTCTCTAAAAAGACAAAATTACATAGTACTGTAAGGCACAGGTGGCAGGCAGGGCCTCCTCTTGCCCCACAAGGCAGGTTGCCTACAATCCAGAATAGCCAAATGGATGAAACTGCATTCCTGTATCACCTTTCACTCTTGGAGGTACAGGTACAAGGAAGACTACCTGAACAACAAGCACAACTACAGCTATCAGGTCAAAAAGCAGTTCCTCCTTCCATACCTACTCCTTCCCTCATTTTAGTATCTGGTGAATGTTCTCAGACCCCAGCCTGTATGCCAGTACCTGTTTAAACAAAGGTCCTATGGCTTTCCCCTGGGACAAAAAATGATAAGCAAAGGGCTGGAAATAATCTGGGCCTGAAGGAACCCTACCTACTTTGAAACATCAGCTTGTTGCCAAATTGGACATGTTTCCAGGAACAGTGAGCAAGACAATGAGGGACAGTGAAGAACCTGAAAAGGCAGCAACAGGCACAGTGCCCACACTGCATGTCTTGCTATGCCATGAGGTGCTCCTGTACTGAATTCCCAGCACTGAGGAACGGGCAGTTCCAAGGCACTGCCCCACATCCTGCAGTGCCCAGGAGGGAAGATACAGCAGGGCCTTCAGACCATACGAGTGCTGGGACACCAGCCCAGGCCCTCCTATCCACTGCTGACCACAGCAGAAGAGCTGTAGGAGCAAGGGTTAAAGCTTTGCCCTTGATAAAGCTCTCCTGCAGCCACAGTGATGGTGCTGGCAAAGCTCAGGGACTGGAGTGGAGCTGGGAACTGCTCACGCAGCCACTGCAGAGTGGGAACCCACAGCCTGGGATCCAGGGCTGTGAGATCTGACAGGGCACACGGGAAACACAAATGAGGGGCAGAGAAGGAACAGTGAGATGACCACCAGGACAATCCACATCCAGGTCCTAGGAACAAAGTGCCCACAATGCCTGCCTGAGATCAGCGCCCTTCACCTGCTGCCTGGCAGCACCTGGCAGTGCCAGCAGTGGGCTGATGGGACACACTGACGGACGCACCAGCACTCAGGCACACCTGCTACCATAAAGGTGACAGGGACACTCACCCTCTTTCAACGTGTGATGCCAACACTTGGCTTTTTCAAGCCCTGGTATCAAAGGTGAAGAGAATGCACTTCGTCAATGACAATTCAAAAGCTAGTTCCCTCTGTTCTGCCAAACAACACACCCTCCAAAACTCCGACAGGATCCCACAAGGTGACAACAGCATAACGCTTTTCAGAAACAAGTTAATACCTGTCCAGCAAAGGATCATTTTGGTTTCCAGAGCTGTTCTCATTCAAGATGGAGTCAATTACTGACACGGGGTCCTCTGGAGCATTTGGCTGTGCAGTGTGGAGCTCCACAGCAGCTGTGCCTGTTTCGCCAGATTTGCTGACATCGTTTATAGGAACTGATGGGACAGGTTCTGCGCAATTTAACTCACTTGGCTGTGATACTTGACAAAGAGGTAAGCCAGGATCCAGAGCTGCCTGTGGCTCTCTAAAATGTGACCCAAAGAGAAACAACACACAGGAGAACTTATCAACTGCATTACTATTAATTTCGGGTTTAGTATCCCAAATCTTAATAAGATTAGGCCAGTCAAGGGTTCCAGTAACAAACTGGTCTTTAGAAAAAGCAGCAAAGTGGCAGATAAAGAATCCCTTACTACAGCTTATACAGAGACCATGTATGAGAGCAAAACACCTCTTATTCCCAGGCAAAAAGCAGCAATACAGTATATGGGATTTAGGCAGGAGGGAAACTCCTAAAAGACAGACTCTGGAAAGAAAATATTCCAAATCAGTCCATATTTCATTCTGGCTATTAACAACTAAATGGGTTTTCACTAAAATCTGTTGCCACACAGAGCATGCCTTCCCTAGGATACACTTAGTGAGAGCAGTATTGAAACTGGAGATAAAACTACACATCTTGATTTGTTAGCAATCTATATACATTTTGGATTATTAGAAACCTATATATGCATTCAGGTCCCTGTTCAGTCAAAAAGTCAAGTATGTGCTTATTTGTTGCACACACAGAAAAGCCTCAGCAAATTAAACCTGAAATGTCCATCAGCCTGACAGGCCTCCAGGGACTCCTGAAGAGACACGAGCTCTGACAGTGGCCAATGCTACCTGCTGTAGAAGGACAGCGTACCACAGGCCTGTCATGCACAAATGGACATTCAGAGAGACATTGTTTGCCAGAATCCAAATGGATCACCAACATTAACATAACCACCCAATTAACCCAGGCATAAATACTTCATATACTCTGGACATACCTGGCTCTGCCACTTGTGTGTGCCACAGCAAGGAGGCCATTGGTGGCATTTTCCAGGGTGTCCGTGATATCTCGGATTATCAGACCTGTACCATTTCCATCCTCTTCATCTGCACTATGTTCAGAAAAAGCCATCTGCAGATACAGCACAGAATGAGTAAACCACAGGCTCTGACCTTTTCTTTTTTCATACTGAAGCTCCATTCTCCTTGCAGCTTCTCTTTCCTGTTCACATTTAATCTGTGACCTGTTGCACTGATTTGCATGATTTTACAGCCAGAGTGATGCTCTAAAGATGCCCATTGCCCATTACAAAAGGGAGAGCATTTGATTACAAGGTTAGGGTATTTGTAGCCATAAGGAAGACTGATATCACTGTGCATTACCCTGTCCAACCCACTGCCTGTATCCCTGGGGAGACTTACAGCTTGGCCACTCTCCACAGGGATGCGGACATACTGACGACTGTACTTGGAGGGTGAAGCACCCGCAGCATCTGTGAGAGACCTGAGACAAAGCACAGCTTTAGTGTATCCTGACTTCCAGAAAGGAGAGCTGCAGCACTGCCAAATACAGGCAGTAATGGTTATCATTCTTTCCCTCCCAAGAAGCCTGGCTTTTGGGAATGTGTGTCAGGAAGGGTAGTGCAGGCAGCCTGCACTACACACACACTGTGGTTTGGAAGAAGTCAGTTCTGCATGCACATTTTGAGGTTTACCACTTCGGACAACTGTGCCCTTTGGAATTGAAAATGTATAGAATATTCTCTTCCCACCCATGTTAGTGATAAGGAGGAAATATTTATTTTGTGCTTGACTGAACTTCCATCAGCTTTCTCAAGTTTGAATATACAAGTGATAAAAATATCTGTCACACAACAAAAACTGATTCGTCCTTATAATTCACATCTGACACTGATCTGGCACCTATCAAGTAATTACCTTTTTCTTTTGACCCCAACAATATAATTTCCTCGCATCAAGCTGAGTATAAATTGAAGAATCTAAAAAGGAAAAGCAAAAGAAAACCAAAACCAAGTGGTAAGCATAGCAATCCTAACATTAAATTCTTAATTCAGATTTTACTATAAAATTATACAGTTATGTGACAGAAGTTAACGGGTATTTTTAAAATCCATTTGCAATTGTATCTTAAAGAACAAAGCAAGAGTTACAAACTGCATAGAAAAATTATCCCACTTGCACAGTTGGCTTTTTTTTGAAATGCAATATAACAGCACAAGTCACTAGAGTATTACAGACCAGAAACAGCTGAGGGATAAACCAGAGAAAAATTTTTCCAGCGTGCAAGCTCCTACAGTTTCTGGGTTCCAAGTTCACTTCTCAAGTGGTCTAAGTGTATCCTGGTCCAAAATCTTTCACAGACTCCGTTCCATGTGCCTGCAATCTCTCAAGTTCTGGGCTCCTGTTATCATGCACTGTCTCCACACACTGACATCCTACTATGACTTTTCCTTAGAGCTTTGCTTGTGGTTCTTTACTGTGCTACTTCTGGGATACTCAGGAACTGAGAACATTTTCTTTATGCTGTATTAATACAGCCTGTTCAGCTCTGTGTCATTTGTCATTCTACATAAGCAAAGAATGCCATGAAGTATCACAGAGGCAGGAATAAGGATGGTAGCACTGAAGATGCTGCAATGGTACCTTAGACAGCAGCTTCTGTTGTTGACTGTGCTTCTGCCTTAGAACTGCCACTTCTTTCCACAGGGCCTTATTTTCTCTGCAATGCAGAATAAATCAGAAGACAGAGGATGAACAGAGTTTACTTTATATGCTCTAGTTTTACAGCTTTCAAACTTTTAGAGTACCTTGCAGAACCAACGGCAACATTCTCTCTGTGGATAACTAACCCTCAGTTAATCCGATCCACTAGTATAAACTCTTGGTTAACTTAACTCCATTTTCCATCAGGCAGCATCAAACACTCACTTAGTAAGGACACCCTCATCCTCTGCTGCTCCACCAATCATCTTGATCTGAGGTATTCCTTCAAAGCCTCAAAGCTGCTGAATAAGGACTTTGTGTTACACTCAGCCTGTTTCCAAACACTGACAGCCTTGGGACAGATCTAAAGGTAGTGTTCAAGGGGATTGGTTGTTTTTTTTTTTTTTTTAAGGAATAGAGAGAGAAAGGTATCTCCTGAACTCTGGTTGATATCTGCTGGTATACCAACAACCTGAATGAATTACCAGTGCCTACATCAAGGACATCTGAGAGAACAGAGATGAGGATGTGCAAAGTCCACTTCCAATTAGGAAGAAAACAAAACACCAGTTGTCCCTCACTGCATCTAACCCTGTTTGTATTCAAAAAATGAAATGCTTTTATTGCCCTAAAAAACTACTACAGGTGCTGGCAACCAGAGTGAAATCTCAAGACAGTCAACAAACTCCCAGTCTAAATCTCCAGTCTGTAACTGAATTACAAAAACAAACAAGATTCAGAATGTTGTGTGGGGTGGAATGGGCATTCTTAGGAAAAAATACAGCTTCACCTGTTTCCAGTTCACACGAAACCCGTATTTAGCCAATCTCCATCAAATATAAGCAACATTCAATGCATAAGCGCCCCGAAACAGCCGAGTCTACCTCTTCATGTTAGCCAGCCTGACATCCATGGTGTTCTGCTGCTCTCTCATCTCCTGCACCTCAGACAGGACTTTGTGCAAATCCTCTGTGCAGACCTTGAGATCCTCAGTTCTCACTGCAGACACCTAGAATGGGTACACATGCTTTACTACAAACAGTGCATACTCCTTGCTGCAGGGAGAGGGCAGTCAGTCTGCAGAGCAGGACCGAGCCCCATTAAAAGACCAGGTAAGACTGCAATTCTTACATGGCACAAAATACCACAACTGCTGCAGCTGACAATCCTTAGGACAGGCTGCACTGTATGAAAAACCAAGATGCCAATGAAAACATGACGTTAGCACTTTGTACCTGGAGACAGTAGATTCATGAATGCAATTCACGATAAAAACCACTGACTGCAAAGGGCTTTCCCCAGGGGTTCTCTGCCAGGCCTGGTGACAGTTTGCCCTCTAGTGTCACAGAGCAAACACCAGCCAAAAAAACCCCTACAGCTGATAGTGGAAGAACAATATGATCATATTCCGTCCAGATGTGGGTAAATCTGGCAGCAAAGGAGTAACAAATTTCCATTAAGTTACTGGGAGATTAAGGTGTCTGGCTAGATGCATCCTACTCAATCTGAAAATTCATCCCACACCAGCTGAATTGAAGATTCCCCTATTGGTGTTTCCTCTAATACCTCTCTGCTCAGTGACATTCCAAAGTTATGGAGACTTGTCTGCAGAAAGAGGAGCCCAAACTGCTCTTCTGCTCACAGCAGAATCTGTGAATGCTGCTACTTCAAATGACGATGGAAAAGCCATCATAGAGCAAAAAGCTCACCATCTTCTTCCTGCACTTCTGTATTAAACATTTTCCAGTTCCTTCAGCAACTCTCTCTGCAGCAGGAGCATTGTTGGCTGCAATACAATTCCGGATTTTGAAAAAGACAGGTCTATAGCGCATCACATGCACATGTCTGAATGACACATCCAGGTTTTGTGGGCATAATTTTGAACATCATTTTGCCAAGTACTGACTATAATGGAGCCACATGGAGTCATACCAGGTATCCCTCCCAACCTACAGCCTGCTGGGAGTTTTCTTGTTACTCTGCTAAATTCCAAGGGGGATGTGAAAGCACCTCTTGTGGATTCCAAGGGGGAGGTGAAAGCACCAATGTGGGATTGGCCTGCTGAGGTCTGAGATAACTTCTGTGCAGGTTGGCTCACACGTCTTGTCTTCCAAAGGGGAATGGGATGGTCAGAAACGAACCTATGGTGTTATAAACCAACATCCCATCCCTTTGTGCTGGAACAGAACACAGCTGTTGTGCAATCACTTCTCAGACATGACTGACTACTTTCTTGACATGATCCCATGATGCAAAGGATGGATCAAAGGGTCTGACAGTTGTCCTCCCTGTCTGCAGTCTAGATGCTTTGCTGTTTGTTGCAGTTAATAATTTATGCTAATGCACACAGGGTGCATCTCAAATGGAATTCATGGCTGTCTTGATTTCTCTTCAGCACACCACCTCTCTGTGGGAAGACAACCAAAAGTTGCAGCAAGTGGGTGGAAATTTCAAATGCAGCCAGCTAGCCTCCAAAAAAAAAGGCCAATCTAAATTCTGCCCAAGTACAAGGAGAGGCTCAAATACAAGCTCTTCGGAGTCCCAAACTGGCTAATCAGGGTGCCCAGTCCTTGGGTGCTGAGGCACTGGCACAGGCTGCCCAGAGGAACTTGGCTGTCCCATCCCTGGTTCGATGGGGCTTGGAGCAACCTGGTGTAGTGGGAGTGTCCCTGCCCATGGCAGCGTGTGGAATGAGATGAGCTCTAAGGTGCCTTCCAACTCAAACCATTCTGGTATTCTGTGAAGACACACAGGTTATCTGCATACCGGCAGAGCTAAAAGTGAAAGAGAGTAAGTAAAGCAAGTCCTGCATTCAAACCTGCAGTCCTGACAGAGGCTTGAAATACAGTTTACAGCCAATACTGGAATATGGCCCCATTCCAGGCAGTAAAAGAGCAAGAAAATTAATGACTGTTTTACAAAAAAATCACTAACATTTCCTGTGCAACAAAGAATATCTTTCACCAACCTATTCAACACTTCATATGAATGTCCTTGGCACTGAGCAGAGCTTTTGTCTTTCCATCTAGAACACTCCACCCAGTGCACCACCCCTGGGACACATGGTGCCACACCTTACGTCACCGTGCACCTGCCCTGCCAGGCGTGCACGCTGGGACAAGCTGGGCACAGCAGCGGGGGCAGCACAGCCTGAGCCAGTGCCACTGCATCGATTCTGGCTCCAAGCAGGGGCAGCTCAGTGAACAATCAATCCAAACATAATTGTGCCTCTCCAGCCTACCCTGGGCTTTTATTACCCTGGGCAATGCAGCCACACCTGATGATGGCCTAAAGAAAAGATTCTGCTATTCAAATGTCAATATGATGTATCATGATACTTTCTTCCTCAGGATATTATAGGCTGTAATGTGCCAATAGAGGATAAGCATCTGTGCAGAAACAGGTCAGACAAGGCCTGAATGTACAAAAGAAAAGCAGAAAGTGCTCATAAGGATGTAGTTTAGTGGCAATATAGTTTTGGAGGAGCAATATAATTTATGCAAACTCATCCAAATGAAGCGGTTAGTGATGACCTTGGTAATTTTCAATGAGTGCCAAATGGGAATGTATTTTCTTTTGCTTCTTTCACTCTGTGCCCTTCTCTGAGTTGGAGATGCTGACGGAACTGCAGACCATGCTAAGCTGCAATCAGGGACAGGAACTCTGTGGAGAAGGGCTGTGGTTTGATGATGATGCAGAACATGGTCCTACCCCAGTTCACAACCAACAGCAGAGCACGTTTTGTCTAAGCAGTGGCACAAGGAAGCCCAGCCAAGCACCAGCCTGGCACTGTGAGGGAGTTTCCTTGGTTCCCATGGTATTTGCTGGCTGTGTTTGAAACACCCATAAGTGCTCCTGATAAGCCAGTTTTCGTAACTAAGTGAAGTAAATATGTGCTTAGACTATACCTTGCGCTTGATGTTTTCCAGTAAATGTGCCTTCCCTTGCTTGAAGAAAGGGTGCTGGAACTCAATGACTGAACTTTTCTCTGCTGTGATGATACCATTCTCCAGAGCAATCACCTTCCTGAAACCATCTGTGGAGAGGAATCAACAAAGGCATTTCTTCCAGTTGAAAGCTGACTGAATACATACAGTTAAAGAAAAGTCCAATGCTACCAAAACACCCACTGCACTACAGTTACTGGGAGCAGAAACCATGAAAAACAGCCAAAGTAGCCTTTCTTGATGCTCAATGATTTCACTTCTCTGATCTTCACAGCAGGAGAATATGTCCAGAGTACCACTGCCTGCAGGCTGCACACGCAGCTGCACAGCAGAGGCCAGCGTGTGTCCGTGGGCAAGACAGCCATGGCCAAACCATCCTAGCCACATACACACCTTCACAACACTTAGTTAGGAATGAGATTTATTATGACATCTTGAATAGAATCACATCCCAGTGGATGCAGAGGAATGCTACAGTTTCCCTTTTATCCCTGACAACTACACATCAAAACATGTACTGTCATGTACTACCATGGTCTACAGAATAAAGCAAGGCAGAGAAGGATGCAAATGTTTGCCTGCCTATGCAAACATTTGCAGCAGAGCACCTTCTTCATACTAGATTGCCTGCACAAAGTAAGATATTGCCAGTTCTATTTCCATCACTGCTGAAACACCACAGGGTAGATGCATGATTCAGCTGACAGGCCAATCCACCTCTCTCCTCAGTCAAGGTTTTAACACAATTAATGCACTCCAACTATTATTAGAAATACAGAATAGGTCCAGCAGTAAAAGGAGGCTGCCACTACATTGTATACCTTCATAGGAATATTTGCATTTTTCCATTTATCCTGGCTGTAAGGGAAGAGACAATTGTTTCTTTGGATTATCCTCTGTCACTCAAGTGATGGGTCTCACAAACACAAGCACACAACACAAACAGCAGCACCTACCCTCTGTCCAGAGACTAAACAGAAATGCTTTCTCTCATGTCTACATAAATCCTATACAGGCATCAGCTAGAGAGATCAGGCAAACTTACTGGGCAAGGACAGAGAGCTCCTCCCAGTCAGTCTGAATGAAATTCTAATTAAGGCAGCACCTCCTGTGCTGTTTGTCCCTCCACCGGTCCCAGAAGCTTCAGCAGTTATTCCTGCTGGTTGCTGCAGCCCCACATGCTGCACCGTGCCCCTGAGTCACCCTCACTGCACCCCTCTGCCTGGCCATGCTGTACATATGCCATGCAATGCTGCCACATGATGCTCACAAGTTGAGCAGAGAAAACGTAATGGGAAACGTAGTCCAGCTTGGCCCATCAGCGGGACTGATCTAGTTCCAACACAGCAAAACAGGCAAGAGCAGTGGCAGCCCCAAAATCCAGGCAATTTTTTTTCACATTCTAGGTGTATGGGTGTACACACAGCCTCTACTCCCCTAGGTACACATATGTTTGCTGCAAGAGCAACACTGGAGCTCAGGCAACCTCACACTACCTTTAGGCATCAGCACATATTCTTACAGCTGTTACTCAAAAGAACCTGGAGCTAAAACACAAAAACCACATGCTAAACCAAGTTCTACCATCAGTCTTTTCTTCTGCAAAACAAACTCAAGGCCAGAGCTCAGGTTTTCAGGGATGAAAGACTTGCCAAGTCCATTTGCTTGTTTACAGAAATCCAAACTGAAGCCAAGTAGCTACGAACTTGGCAGACAGAATGTGTAGGAACCGCTGATGCTTACACATGTTGAGCTGCCGTATGAAGCTGGAGATATTGTTGTGTTTGAAGTACTTGGGGAGCAGCTCCTTGGCAAACCTCTGCTCATCCAGAATGCAGAAATTCTCGCCATTCTAGGAAATAAGCAGGAGTAACAGTTAGTGAATAAGCACAGCTTTTCTAAGGTGTTGCTCTTAAGTGAAGACCATAAATCAGCATAGACTGTTCTGACAGCAGAGAAGGGCAAAAGACATCACCAAGTGAACTGTCTGTGGGAACACTACTGAGTACTTGGGACTGGTCTAAAAAGTTTGAATTCAAAGACACAATTACATGGAACACTTCCATTGAACAGGGAATTTTCTTAAAGCCCTGACACATTGATCTTAATCCAAAACAAAATTGTTCTAAAAACCGGCTCTCTTTGTCCCCAGGAAACATAAGCATTGCATAAGCCCAATGGAATTCATGCCAGTAAAGAGATTTCATCTCCCTTCATCAGTCTGCCCAGCTCCTGACAAGATTCTTCCATTGTACGTGCTATGTCATCACTAAAAATAACCACATAACGTTGCCGAGTTACCGAAAGTTCAGACAACACAACCCAGCGGTGACCAGGGGTAAGTGTGACACCAGCAGTGCCAGATTTATTATGTGCTCAAGATCAAACTTCCTGGAAACCGGCGAGTTTTCTGCATCACTTTTATGTTGTTCGTGAGGAGAACAAAAATACCGTGTTTCTTTTCGTCTTTGCCTTTGTAAAGGGCAAATGGCTAGAAAAAGGTGGAGAAAAATCCTACGGTTTTAAAAATGACAGGGAACAAAAATAAACACAGTGCGTGTCTGGGGTGTCTGGTCGTCGTGTCCATGCCGTGCGCCCGCGGGGCGCATTTGTCTCCGCTCCGGAAGGAAAATGGACAGTTAATGGCTCCTGACAGCGTCCTTTCATCTCCCGGAGCCGCTGACCGGGAACACGGGACCGCCCCCCGGGGATGCCCCGCTGCACCAGCACCATCGCCGCGGGCCGCACGCGGAGGGTTGCGGGGGCAAAGGAGGGG
>VXAD01000599.1:36673-86288 GCA_013399195.1 Dicrurus megarhynchus
CGGCTGGGCCGGGGCGCTCCCGCAGGTGCGGGGCGGAGCAGCCCGGCCCACCCTGTGGGCGGGAGCGGGCGCGGTCGCCGCTGCGGGGCTGGGCTGGGCTCGGGCTCGGTCAGCCCTCGAAGGCAGCGCCCCTTTGTCCCACCCGGGCTGGTTCCCGCCGGCGCTCCCGTGTCCCGCTCTGCAGCCCCGCCGCGCCGCCTCCCGTTCCGCACGTAAGGGATGAGCCGTCCGTCCTCCTGCCTTCCTTCGGTTCTTTTCCCTCGCTCTCGGGCTGTGGTTTCCCTGCAGTCGGGTGTCGGGGAACATCCCTGCATCGTCCGCCTGGATAAGATGGGAGTTGGATCCCACCAACCTGCCTGAAAACTGATTTCCGTTCATTCGCAATCCCTGTGCTGTCGGGGACCCGGTAAAGGGCAGTCCTGGGGGAGGATTCTGCTGTAAAGTGCAACGTTCAGGGATGGATGTAATATAAAATTTGGGTTGGTTTTGGTTTTCTTCCTTGGTTTTGTTGTTGTTTTGTTTTTTTCCTTAATCAAGGCAATTATTAATAACAAAGAAAAATTGAAAAAAAAACCTTTTGAAACGAATTTAAGTACTTTCACCTTGCACTAGTCGAGTAACTAAATGGTGATTAGTTACTCTGAAGGGAATGTGAGCACAGACTTTGTGTCATCTGCTACATCTGCATTCAGGGATATTTTTTGCTGTTCCCTATAGTTACCCCAGAGGTGTGTGCGATGATGTGGTCAAACTGCAGGCAGAGTCCAGGTGGGACTCTTGTAAAGCTTTGGTAAGGCTGTCCCAAAGGCTTGTCCTTGACTCTTCAGTGGCAGAGCAAGCCGCAGAGCACTTGGAATGCTAGGACTCGTGGCATTCCGAGGGGTGCCGTGCCGCTGCCGTGCGGAGCTTCGGGCGGTGAGCAGGGGCTCTCACGCAGGCACAGTGGGCTGGCACCGGGGGCTTGTCTCCACGGGCATTTTTCAGAACCAGCTTTGAGAGCCGCTGTTCTCCCGTGGTGTGGTACTGCCTGCACAAACCATCGAGGTGAGAGCACACAAAGACCAGCCCGCTCTGGCTGCCGGGGCTCGGCGGCTCCCGGGCCTTGAGGGGGCCACCCTGTGCGCTGGAAACTCCCGCGTACTTTGCCCTGAGTTGACACGAAGGCCGTAGCTTGGGCTGAGTCAGGAGCATCCTGCTGCCCTTCCCTCGGGGTGTGTGTTGGCAGGGTGGCAGGTTTCAGGCTGAGGACTGGTGCTGCTGTTTCTTTCCACATTGCTGTCACCGCTGCCTTTTGCTGCTCTGCTGTGTGAAACAGCACAGGTATGGCTTTCCAAACTCCTTCCTTTGGGTCCTTTTTGGCACAGAGTGAGTCAAAAAAGGTATTTTACCTCCCTATGAACAGCAGCAGGTCCTGGAGCAGCAGCAGCAGGGAATAAGGTCGGTGATGGGGTGGTGTGTAGAGGTGGGCAGGAGCCAGTGTGCTGCTGTTCCTGCACTGCTGAAACCGCAGGGAAGGGGCTGTTCTGTATCTTCAGTTTCATCAGGTGTATGACCAGGAGCTTCTGAAGGGGATGGGCTGGTGGAGCCACTGGAGCACAGCTATGCTGTTGATGGATCCAAAACATCTCAGATTTAGAGATCCCTACAGCTCCCTTCTGAGAAAGGAGGGGAAGAAGGTGTCTCCAAGCTTTGTCCAATTTAATGACTACTTGGAAACAGCAATACTTGATTATCATTAACTTCTGAGAATAGCACAGCATGTTTGGAAATCAAGAAGTGAAGGTTTGGAAGGTGCCTAGTCCATTGCCATGTACTGGGGTTGAATCATGTCTGTTGAGTATCAGGCGTTGTAAGAGGTTTCAAAGTAGCTCTGTGTGACACTGTGCTGATTGAAAGCTTACAGAATATCCAGCTTTGCTGCAGACAAACCTTATCCATTCATGTTGCTGTTACAAAGACAGTAAAAATAAATAATGACAGTTTCTTTATGGAAAACCTTTGCCATGGTGTTGTGTCATTGCCCCTTTCTGTATGAAAAGGAAAACTGATTCTTTTGAGTTTTCTTGCTAGGTCATGTTTCTCATTCTCTTGCTTTCTGTTTCTCTCTGCTATTCTGAGTTGCTGTTATATGTCTCAAGAGCTGTATCTCAGCATCTGGTTTAGGTGCAGTTTGTTTATTGGCTACATTCAGCTTTGTTAAGGGTATCACTGGGTGAGACCTTTCATAGTCATTTTCATGTGATTTTTCAATTTACTTTAATCCTTCCTTATCTTTTGGTGTAATTCTAGTGCCCCATATTGCATCAGCTTCTCCCTCATACAAGTGGTTCTTTGAGCCTGTGTTTACAGAACTGTATTTGATGATTTCGGACACTTTCCCCAACTTTTTCCCAACTCTCTTTAGAGTATTTCTGATGCTTATCCCAACAGGCTTGGTGTCAATTGGAAGTTTTATAAGTAAGCTACTTAGTGATCAAAATTATGGGGAAAATAATGGAACGGAAAGGAAAAACCTTGTGCAGCCCGTTTGAGATGTACTCCTGGGGTACAGATAGCTGCTCCCTAAGAGCCATCTTTAAAGAAGTTAAAATTTAAAATTATTTCATGGTGACTAAATTGTACTTTCTCAGGTAACTTAGAATAGAGAGATCTTGGTGACAGTTTAAAATATACACATTGTTGCTCAGGACTATTTCCTTGAGCTTTGTACATGGACCTGTAAGACGATTTGAAATGTGAGTGGTAGTGAAAAAAGGGTTAATTAAACTATTATGAGAGCAGCACATTTGGTATTGGAGACTCATTACCAAGGCATGATCCCCATCCACTCTGTGTGTTAATTTTGTTGCAGAGTGATTTCCTTCTTGAATATTTGAGTAATGATCCCAGTAGGACTTACACCTGATTTCTTCATACCCTCTCAAAATGTCCAGCACCTTCAAACCAAATGGTCATACTCTGTTTCATTGTTTCTGTTTTTCCCAAATAGCTGTAGCCTCCAGAAACACCTTCCCTTCAGGCTGCGATGGGATCAGTCTGGTGCTTGCTGCTCTGCATCATCCCCATGCTGTCTCCCACGTTTGCTGAGGGTGTCACCCGAGTCTATTACCTGGGGATCCGTGAGGTGAACTGGAACTATGCTCCAACGGGGAGGAATGTGTTTGCTAACCAGAGTATTGCACATAACAGGTACGTTTGCTTCTAACAGAATTTAGTCTGGGAAGGGCTTTAAGCTGTCGTTTGATGAGTAATTTCATGCAGGTATTTTGGGGCATCTGAGCAAGCAAGAGACACAGACCCATAGATTCTGATCTTTATGAGCTTAATGTTTAACTTGTTTTATGCTCCTGTGATAAAACCTGTGTCAATGGGAAAAGGAATAGTTAGTCTGGAGTGTCCAGAGCTTGTATGCTGGAGAGAAGTGTATGGAAAACAAACACGGAACAGAAAATACAGCAGATACAGAACAGTTTGTTCTAAAATAGTCCAGATTTTGCAATACTCTACCCTGGAGTTTCATTTTGCTTAGTTCCAGCTGGTGATCAGCTTGTTTATCCTGAAGCATGATGACTTTTCATCTTTATATAAATGATTTCACAGAGCCAGCTTGTTTTGTTTCAGTGGAATTTCAAGCCTTAGACTTAATGGGACTTCCTGTATGGGATTTTAGGGGCTGTTTGAAAAACATTTTTGTTTTTCTTGCTAAAGTAAATCAGCAATAATTGGTTTGAGTTACTACACAAACAGTGGTTTGGGTTTAGCTTTCAAAACATCAAACCTTTTTTTTTGGTCGGTGTTTTTTTGTGTCTGTGGTTTATTTTGTTTTTCAATAACTTTCCATGGCATTTTAAAGGCATTTGTGCTTTTTTCCCTGCCCTCATTTTCTGTGCCAAATAGCTGGTATTTCTTGACCTGCTCTCAGTTCTTTATCCCTCCATAATAAGTAACACTCAGGTTCAGACACCTCTTTCAGAAACAGCACAGCAGGAACAGGCAGGGTCTGCAGAGACATCAAGGTCTGTCAGTTTAGCATGGAAAAGTCTCTGTTCTCTGGAGATGCTGTATAGATGTAAATTAGTTCACAGGAAACACCTCAAAATTCAGGATTAATAAATGTGTTACCACTGACTCCTGAAGTGATGATAATGAATGCAGTGGATTTTGTTTGGTTTCTCTCATAATACATGAAGAGAAGGAAATGAAATTTTGGGCCATTGAACTTAAAAGCAATTTAAAAACTGTTGTCACAGTAAACAATTAGCTAATGGGACCTATTTGTACAATGATTGTAGAAATGAAATTGCTGGCTATTAGAAAGGGATGTGATGTTGATATTATTGGTAGTATCTCTATCAAAATATTTCAAGGAGTTTTTTTGTTGGGAAGAAATGGACTGTGTGGGGAAAAAGGCACATCTGTAAAACAAAGTGTGAATTGTCCTTAACGCTTTGCTGATAATGGCTGCAGAGCTGACTTGACAAAGGGCTGAACTCTGGATTGTATAACCAGAGCCAAGCCCTGCCCATTTTTGAATGACAAGGTCAGGGCTTAATATTTGGGTCTCAACTGTTCATTCTCTGAAATGTGCATTAGAGTTTACCTCCCTTCCAGGGCTGCTCTATTGCTGCAGGTGATGGATCTGAAGGGGGAAGTGAGGGGAGTGACCTTGGCTCTTGTTTAGGCTGGTTCCACTAATACCTGGACTGTGATTCATCTCTTATCTATTAAGAATTACCCATAAAGAGCAAATATGCTCGCGAGTTAAACTTTAGTACCTGTATGAGGTTTTAACTCTGGAAGCTGGTTACCTGCTGGGTATGTACCTGCCTGACTCATCTGCCACTCTGGAAGGAATTTGGAAACTCTTAAGTAGAAAACCATCTTTCAGACTTCAAATTTTGGCCAGAGAGCTCAGGAGACTTCCTCACCCCATTCCACCTGTCTTGTGATTTAGCTGGAAATGCCACAAAGGAATTGAAGTGAGTTTTGAAGAGCCCAGTGAAGACTGAAGGAGGCATGAGAAGTGTCCTTCCTGCGACACCCACATGGGATTGTCTGGGAAGCGCTGTCCTTCCCATTTCTTGTTTGCAGGGCACAGTTCGGGGGTGAATTTTTTGTCTGTTGGTGAAGAGCTGGGGTTGAGATTGTGGCCATGCATGGGTGACTTAGAGCATCCCGGGGTTCTCTAATGCCAAGGCTTTCAGCTGTACCCGGGAGAGTGGAGTGCCACCACCACTCTGCTGCAGTATTGACCAGCTGCTGCATATGATGATGACTCATGGTGCCTTTCCCTTTGAATTCAACAGCCAGGCCTCAGCCTTCCTGCAGTCCGGGAAAGATAGGGTGGGAAGCACGTACAAGAAATCTGTCTATCAGCAATACACGGACTCCACGTACACCACTGAGATCCCCAAACCTGGCTGGCTGGGGTTCCTTGGACCTGTCATCCGAGCAGAAGTGGGGGATACCATTAAAGTACACCTAAAAAATTTTGCTTCTCGACCGTATACAATCCATCCTCATGGTGTTTTCTATGAAAAGGACTCTGAAGGTAAATGAGCTACTGCCATCATGGAGACAGGTTTTTCTCACTGGGAATTTAGAAGTGTGCATGGAGGAGAACTGTCCATAAAGCCCCAGCTGGAAAGCAGCTGCATTTGGGTGTTGGGTTAGTAGGGTCATAGGGCTGGAGTCCTGGCTCGGGCCCAGGTTTCTTGATTTTAAAACCTGCAAAACACTGATCAACTCTAGAGATTGTAGAGAGACTGGCTGTGGGGGCACAGTGCAGAATTAAAGGCAAAGCAGCACTTGGCAGAATGGAAATAATCCTGCTGTGCTGCTGAGTCTGTGCTGACCTGTTTACTGGGCAAGTTGCCTCAGTGCCTCCTTGAGGAAGTGATGATTAAACAGTATTTCAGCCTTGGGATGGTGAGTCTCAGCTCAGTATAAGGTTACATGTGTGGGCATCTTGGCTCTTCTTGAATGGATGTTGTGATTGCTCAATTGTTCTAGGATCCCTGTATCCTGATATGTCCCCCCAGGATCAGAAGAAGGATGATGCTGTTTTCCCAGGAAGGAATTACACCTATACTTGGACTGTCCCTGAAGATCACAGTCCAACTGCTGATGACCCAAACTGCTTGACCTGGATCTACCACTCTCATATTGATGCACCAAGGGACATTGCATCTGGATTAATTGGGCCATTACTTACATGTAAAAAAGGTAAAAACACCAAGAGAAAGCAGCTGAGGACTGCAGTTCCATAATGTAAAGGTTTTGTGGAGACATGAATAAGGCTTCATGTGAAGATACTCTGGTGTGCAGCTCCCAGCTTCAGGGAGAAATGCAGCTTGGTTAGAGAGGACAGTACCTGGGTTCCAGCTGGATTGTGGTCACTGCGTTGTCTTTATCCCGTAGCGGTTGGGCAGGTGAGCTTGCAGGCTTCTTGATCCAAGAGAGCCGCTTGAATTCATGTCAAAAGCAAGGCTCTTGTCCAAGATCTAGTTTGTGTATGAAAAACACGGTGACTGGTTGGTTTCAGCAGGAGTGAGAAGACTGAAGGTGTTGTAGTTGAGCCATGCAGTGGCAGAGGTGCTTGGGAGAGAACTGTATTGGCAGGGATATATTGGAAAAGGGTGAGCTCGCCACTCCGGAGTGAGCTATGAGGATGGTGGGAAAGCATCTGTCTTCTCCAACTCATGTGACAAGACTTACTCTGCTACTGCTGTTTTAATCTCTTGCCTGATGTATGATTTTCTGCATGAGCGATTTTCTGCATTCATTCCTCTCTCCTTTCACCTCAGGAATACTGACTGGCAGCTCTCAAAGACGCCAGGATGTGGATGTTGATTTCTTTCTGATGTTCAGTGTGGTGGATGAGAACCTAAGCTGGTACCTGGATGAGAACATAGCATCATTCTGCACAGATCCTGGCTCTGTAGACAAAGAAGATGAGGAATTTCAGGAGAGCAACAAAATGCATGGTCAGTGTCACCTCTGTGAGGCCACTGTCTCTGCTGAGACACTCAGGAGTATCAGTGCTCCAGGATCTGCTCTGAGATCACGTGCTGAGCAAATAATATCTTGGGGACAGGGCAATGGCTCCAGAAAACGGAAGTATTGCTTTGATTTTTTTCTTTGGTTTGAATGAGCTTTTATACCCTTTGTTTTAGGAATGAGCTGTGGTACTGGGCTCTCCGAAGCGGAAGAGGAGGAGGAGTTCTGGTTAGGTCCATCCTCCTATCATGTCTGTGCTGTCACCTGCTGGCAGGAGCTCTGAAGGCCCCTTTTCTGCTCTCTAATTTTGGCTTGCTTGGTTTTGCAGCTATTAATGGTTATGTGTTTGGCAACCTTCCTGAACTGACAATGTGTGCTGGGGATGATGTTTCATGGCACCTCTTCGGGATGGGCAATGAAATTGATATTCACACAGCCTACTTCCATGGAGAGGCACTCAGCATCCGAGGCCACAGGACAGATGTGGCCAGCCTCTTCCCAGCCACTTTTGTTACAGCAGATATGATCCCCAGTAACCCTGGGAGATGGCTGCTGAGCTGCCAGGTCAATGATCACCTACAAGGTAAGGCAGAAGGTGGAATATGTCCTGGACTCTGTGTCCTGTGTTTTTGATGTACACTGTGGTAGGGAACAGTGCCTTGGGCATGAAAAATGTCCCCAGATGAGTGGGTGATTCCTTGTCTTGTAAAAATTGGAGTGGGCTGGTTACTAATGTGCAGGGCAGCTTTGGTGGGGGTGACTTGTACCATGGTGTGATGTTCCATGTTTGGTACAGCTGAAAGCTGAGATGAGGCAGTGCCTCAGGAGTTCTGGTCTCTGTAAGAGGCACTTGCATGATAGATGTGAAGACAGCAGAAGGCTCTAGTCACTCTCTGTCCATAATTCCATAGCATCCAATATCTAAGGTTGGAAGTTCTGCTCACTGACACAAAACTCCTTGCTGTGGAGTTACTTGTCTTCTCCCATCCACGTGCCTTTTGGGACAGCAGAGGGAGGGTGGGACTGCCCATTAGGCTGGCTGGAGGGGCTAAAGCGAGTGTCCACCTTCATGTCTTGGACAGCTGGGATGGGGGCACTCTATGAAGTCCGGCCGTGTTCTCGGCAAGCTCCGGCACCCACCCTGAAAGGGAGAGTTCGGAAATACTACATAGCTGCTAAGGAAGTGCAGTGGGACTACGGACCCTCCGGGCTCGACCAGATCAGTGGGAAGCAGCTCAGTGATGCAGGCAGGTGAGTGAGAGGCTGGTGGGCTTGGGCAGTGTTTGGGGAGTCTGGCCTGTATCAGGAAGGCTGCTCAGGAAAATGTGGAATTTCTTTTCAAAATACATGCCTGCTACTCACATGGAGTACGTTTCCTGGGAAGGCTGATCACCCCATCCAGAAAGGGAGGCTGCTGTAGCTAGACTGCACTGAGAGCAGTATAGGTACCTTGGGGCCCTCCCATGAGAGTGCTGTGTGGCACAGCTGTACCCACAGGCAGCCGGAGTCCCAGCAGCTGTACAGCGTGAGCTGCTGCATTTGTCTCTTGGCTTCATTTCTGCTTGCTGTGCCTGACCTAGGAACAGATTCATCTATTTGAGAAACGATTCAAAAAGCCCCTGGTGCAGCAGACACAGGGTGGCAGAGCTGGTCTGCAGATGGGGCTCAGGCTGGCGTTGCTGCAGGAAGCAATTTATAGGAAATCAGATGCAAGGACTTGGATGGCAGCCCTCCATCCCATGGTCAGATGACTGTGATAGCACTTGAGAGGCTTCCCGTTCAGGCTTTGGCTAACTGAAAGAGAGATTATTCTCCTTCCACAGAGGTTACTTCCCTTCCCTAGTAGTCTTTTGGAGAGGATATACCTCATTCAGCTGGAGAAGAGGAAATGCAGAGTGGTTAATTATTTACTCAATGCCATGCAGCAGGTCTTGTAGACCTTAGACCTGTGAGCTGGCCTTTTAACTGCACTGCCTCTCCTGCAAGGCTTGTTACTTATATTTGGTGAGGATGGTAGTGAAGGAAATAAATACTTTTACAGCTGTTCAGTTTAGTTGTGATTGTGGCTGTCCCCTGGGCTGTCCCCAACTTCTGAAGAGGTTGGAGTTTTAGCTCTGCCTTCCCACTGACTGCACTGCAGTTTTGTTCAGTTCTTTGCACATCTTGTGTAGTGATGCTGATCACAGCCTGGGAGAGGGCTGTATGCCACAGGTGCTCCCTGAACACACAGGTAGTTCAGTCTGTAGGGGCAAAAAAGCTTTGCAGAGTCAAAGTTGTACTTGTTCCAAACTAGAGGTGCTGTCCTTGTCTGAAATACTGCTTGATTTGGAGATGCTGATGACCTTGCCAGAGGAAGCAGGGGAACAGGACTGATTTTTCTATGAAATGACTTGACATATGCTTTTTGCATCTAGTCCTGCTGAGCAGTATTTCAAGCGTAGCCTCTACCGAATTGGGGGTGTCTATTGGAAGGCAAAGTATGTGGAATATACTGATGAGAGCTTCCGTGAGGAAAAGCAGCAATCAGAAGAAGAGAAACACCTTGGAATACTTGGTGAGAATCATCCAGGAACACAAATACTCTGTCAGTGTCTGTGAGAAGGATGCTGGGAGTGCCAGGTGACTGTACCTGCCTGCTCATTTTGAGGGGCAGGGAGGGACACAAGAGGTGCTTCACAACAATCACATGTGAGAGCAAAGGGAACAGGCCAAGGTGTGGGGTGGTAGAATGGACAGAATGACTTCAGGGGTCGTCCAACCATTGTTTTAGAGGTAAGGGTTGAGCAACAGCTCCTGGTTATGTGTTTTTGACTGAGCCCCTTCAAGGCATGCTGCAAGCCCCATGTTCTCACAGAGAGCTTTCTATCCTGAATGGGTACTCAGGGACAGGCATGGTAAAGGCTCATAGGTCCTCTCTGGCTGGCTGTGTCATAGCCTTACAGACTCTGGTGGGCTTGGAACATCTCACACCTCTGAGGCACATGTTTTGGGAGGCTGAGGGGGCCTTGTGTAGGTGGGGGAGAGACATGGGCCTTTCCTGAGGGCATTCCAGCACACCTGGCTGTTCTGTTACTTCCCCTTGTGAGGGCGTGATGCCTCTCTGAGTTCTCCTGTAGACCCAAACTGCTTTCAGACAATCCTTGTCAGCCCCTGCTCCCACTGAGCTCCCTTCAGCAGCAACAAGGCCAGGCCACCTGCTGCCTTTCATCTTTGGCCCTGCAGCTTAGGGGAAGGTGCCCTGTCTGCCTTGGTTTGCCTGATGGCCTGGGGAGACACTCTGTTGCTGATGTGCTCTCTCTGCTATATTCTAGGTCCAGTGATCAAAGCTGAAGTCGGAGACACTATCCTGGTGACCTTTTTTAACAAAGCCTCCTGGCCCTTCAGCATCCAGCCACATGGAGTGTTCTATGGGAAGGCGTCAGAAGGGACGTGGTACCATGATGGTTGGTAGATCCCTTTTCTTGAGTACACCCCCATCACCCTGCAGAGGATTAGCCAGGTTTGTGCGGGGACTCAGGAATAACCCTGTAATCCCTGTTTTAAAGGCCTGTCCCAGAATGGGGTTTCTGTGGCGCCACTGCACAACTTCACGTACCGCTGGACTGTGCCAGGGCATGTGGGGCCCACGTCCAGCGACCCTCCCTGCCTCACCTGGATGTACAGCTCGGCTGCAAATCCTGTCAAAGACTCCAGCTCGGGCTTAGTGGGGCCTCTGCTCATCTGCAAGTCAGGCACTTTGGATGACAACAACAAGCAGGTAAAGGGGTTTTCCTGCCCCATTCCTACCAGATTTTTGCTTTCACGTAGAGAAAGGAAGCATCAGCAAAACATTAATGAGCATAATAAAAACAAATGTGCAGTAGTGTAAGTCCAGGAGAGCCAAATCAAAGCCTTGTTGTTGGGCAGGTTAATGCTGGGACAGCTGGTGCCCAGGTCTCGCCTGGGAAAGGCCAGTAGTATTCTGGGCTCTGTGACTAGCAGAGACCAAAGAAGAAAGTGACATGGATGGCTTATAGTGCTATGAAAACCAACCCTTTATTAATTTACAAATTCGCTTATATACCTTAGCACGCTGGACTGGCATAAGGTCATTGGTTCACTGACTAGCCACCCCTCAGGGGGATTGGCTGAACCCAATAACACTTCCTTCAGATATTTTCTCTTTGGTATCAATAGTTTACAAAATCTCTCAACTGTTTTCCCGTAGCATCCGTGAGAAAGCAAGGCTTTCACACAGACACTGTCAGAAAACTGAGAAAACTCTCTGCACCCATGCTTTCTGCATTCACAGCCCTCAAAACAGTTCCTGAGCTCTGCTTTTAATTCCTAGAGAAACTTAGCTGAACAACTGTACCTTGGAACAGTTACCTTATAGGTAACTCTTGTCCTGAGGCTTGTGTAGCAGGCTGCTTTCAGAGAGGCACGTGGAATAGTCATTGCAGTCCCAGAAACACTGAAAAGACATTTTTGCTTACAGGTGTTCTGCTTGGCTGATACAATGCTTTGAGGTTTGGGTGAGCCTCATTTATTCTGCAAGAGAAGTTAGTTTTCAAGCAGAGCTGACTACAAAAAAACATGTGAAAATCCATGTCAGTCTTATGCTTTTGGTGGAGAGGTGAAACCTGAAGGGCAGCCAGAATTTCCTCTTGGAATTTCACTCAGGGGTAGTCTATTCCTGGCAGTAAGTCTAGGGAAGAGAGTAAATTTATATCCCTGGGGAGGTACCAGACAGAGGAGTGGAGCCTTGTTGTGAAAGACAGCAGATGGCAAATCAAACCCCCGCTTCCATCCCACAGCGTGGCTCATGGAGCAGTGACAGATCTGGGGACTGCTGCCCGGAGGGGAGTTCACATTCCGTGGGGGCAACGTGACTAAATTAGGAGTGCAGAAAAAATCAACATGCTACCCAGGGTAGAAATGTGGATCTGCTGAGCAAAGAGGATTGGGAATACACACAGCCCTCAAGCTGAAGGAGCTGTGATAATGATAAACATGGGCAGGTATTGAAAGGGTGAACGCAAAAGAGACAGACCTTTGTAAATGTAGGACGGGGAAAAATCACCTGGGGTGGCAATTCTGGCTCCACAATCTTAGGCAAACCTTTAATGAATGCTTAATTGTGGAAGGTGCATGGCCACTCTCCTGTACCCGTGTGCTGCAGCCTGGGAATTGCTCACCTTCTCAGCAGGCTGGCTGCTTGTGTGCTGTTGGGGACAGTGACACCAGTGGGAGAGTCTGGACACCATCACAGTGTTCTTTTAGCAGGGAAAACACCATGCTTTGGAGTGCATTTCATAGGACAATTAGCAGTCTGAAAGATTTAGGGTAATATAAAAATCCCCAGTCTAGGCCTGTGATAGGAGGCAGGAGGGGTGTGGTGTCATCATCAGCCTGCCTGATGTCTGGGCTCTGGTCTTGGGTCTGGTTTGGACAGACACCTACATGTAGGTGTGGGGGAGGAAGGGGGCACTGACTTCATGGCCTTGGCTGAGTTTTGTTCACTTTATTCACATGAAATATCATGGAAAATGCACAAGTGGTGCCTTTTGTGAAATAAAAGAGGAATGTTCAACATGACTAAAGGGACAGAGTCCTGCCCCTCAATGAGCCATGGTTTAAAATAAAGGGAAACACGAGAGCCAAGGAAAACAGTTCTAACTCTAAGGATAGTTAATTGGTGCGTTTTAAAAGTTAACAGCCATCATTGTAATTACAGAAAGGAATCGACAAAGAATTTTATCTTCTCTTCAATGTGTTTGATGAGAACCTCAGCTGGTATTTAAATGCCAACATAAAGTACTACTTGAGGGTGGAAGAGACATCTGTGAAAACGGATGATGCCTTTGAGGAATCCAACAGGATGCATGGTATGGTCGGTTGCTGCTCTATGACAGCAGGGATGAACCTGCAAAGCACGGGCTGATGTTCACCTAAAGGCTGAGCTGGGGGCTGGACAAAGGGCTGTGTGATGTTGGCCTGGAATCAAGCCAGGCTGGAGGCACTGAGTGAGACGGGGACAAGCAGCACAGCTGTTTGGAGAAGTGTGCCCTGAGCGTATTCAGGGGTGAATTACAAACAAGTTACCCTTCTTCTGACTGGCAGGCCTGTCCTGTGAGGTGTATGCTCAAAATGAATCTCCTGGCTGACACCTGCCTGCAGAGAGTTAATTGCTTTCTCCTTTGCAGCCATCAATGGACTTATGTTTGGTAACTTGCCTGGGCTGGACGTGTGTGAAGGAGACAAGGTGTCCTGGCACCTCCTGGGCTTGGGCAGCGAAGCAGACGTACACGGAGCTGTGTTTCAGGGGAACACCGTGCAGATGAACGGGATGCGGAGAGATTCAGCCAATCTGTTCCCCCACACATTTGCCACTGCTTTCATGCTGCCTGATAACAGTGGTGAGTGCCTGTACAGCTGACTGGGCAGATGGAAGAATCTTCCAATGTGGTATTTGCTCCTGTTGCAGATTCTCTAGCATGGGATGAACTCTTAGAGGGTGAGCTGTGCTTCAGGTGCTTATTGTGTAAGAAAGCTTCCTGAGATGATTTATGTATAGAACTTTGTTGTGCCATTCCTGCTTGGTTTCTCCAGTGACTCCTTTTAACCTTGGCCTGTGGCAACCAAGCCCCCTAAAGAGAAACACAGAGATACACCCAGCACATACTGACACCAGCCAGGGAAGCAGCTGGTTCCTGGAATCTTCAAAAGCAACTGATTTCCTTGTTCATCCTGCCTCCCTCAGGGACTTTTGAGATCTACTGCCAGACAAGCAATCACTACCAGTCTGGGATGAGGGAACAGTACACCGTTTCCAAGTGTGGCAAGGCGGGCACAGCCTCTGCCCGTCGGTACACGGGAGTGCGGACGTTCTACGTTGCAGCGGAGGAGGTGGTGTGGGACTACGCGCCCGACCGCAGCTGGGAGAGGGAGCGGCACAACCACTCTGCAGAGAGGTAGAGCCCATCTTCTGGGGAAGCCTGTGGCAGTGTCCCAGCAGACCCTGGTGGAGCCTGTTGGGTGTCTTGGCCACCCTGTGACCTGGTGCATATGCTGGTGGTGCTGCTGGTGGGAGCGCAGCCCGCCACGTCATTACGCTCTCCTTTGCAGCCCAAGCCAGCTCTGGGAAGCCCCTTCAGCTTGTGAACCCCCTGACACAAGTTAGTTGTTTGTTCCCTGTGAGGTTTTGGTTATCTCAGCACTCGTTCTGCATTTCTCAGCTATGCTGACGTGTTTCTGAACAACGAGAATGGACTGCTCGGCTCCAGGTACAAGAAAGCAGTTTACAGGGAGTACACGGATGGCACTTTCCAAACCCCCAAGGCCAGGATAAATGGTGATGAACACCTAGGGATACTGGGTAAGGATGTGTGCAGAGGGTTCACCTTCCTCTCACACAGCAATGGGACTCGGGCTCTAAAGCTGCAGTGGCTCACAGCTGTAATCTAAAGGCTCACTGGATATTTAGGCATCTGCTGTGTGTCTGAGTGCAGAGAAATTGGGACTGTCTCCTACTCACATCTGCCAGCTTTGGAGACAGCAGTTAGAAGGGTCCTGTGCACAGCCTGCAGGAAAGCCTGGGCTTTCCCACTTGCCTTTGCACCAGTGTTCTGTCACGGCTCGGGCAAAGCATGTTTCATAGCTGCATTTCTCTGACTATGGGACAGGAACAAGCACTGACTTCTGGAGAGGGGTGTGAGAAATGGAGGGGGAAATCTGTAGCTGTGAGAAATGCTTCTGGGATGAAAGCAGGTAGCCTTGGGAAGTGGAGGAGCATTTTGCAGTGACTAGTGGAGATCTGTGGAGACAGCGCTCTGTTAAGAACCCAAGGCTGTAAGTGGTGTCGGGGCAGCCAGGCTGAGGCAGCATCTGCCACTCAAAATAGGCTGCAGCTCTGATTTGTGACACTGTCAGGCTAAGTTGAATATTACCACATGTTTTGAAACCCATAGCAAGGGATCATCAACATGTGACATTTAGCATAGCAATATTCAGAAATCGAGCCTTAGCTGTGCTTGGGCCCAGCTGAAATGTGTAACCACCTTCATTGTCCTCATTGTGAAAATCAGTCCAGTTTCCTAAGACTTGGATTGGGACTGACATAGAATTCTCTGTTTGGGAGGTAGAGAAGAGGAAGGGGAACATCATAAATATTATAAGGTAATATTTCTGGGGAGAAGATGTTGAGAGAGGGGTGGGAATATCCCAGAAGATGAGCTGATGGATTTTGCTGGTCTCAGAGTACATTCTTCCTGTCTCAAGGCCCTTTTCTGTGGGCGGAAGTGGGCGATATTCTCAATGTCGTGTTCAAGAACAACGCCTCACGGCCCTACTCCATCCATGCACACGGGGTGCTGGAGCAGCAGACTGGACATCCCCAAGTGGCAAACCCTGGTAGGTCCCTGTCTCTAGCTGCATTCCTGCATGGGCTTGCACAGCTGATTTTAGCCCAGAGCCAGACTGGTTTCCTTAAGCAGCCTCAGATGTCCTGGTTTTGTTACAGTAGAGTGCTGGAACTGAACAGTGGCTCGTCTTTCAGGTCCAGCATGGTTTTAGTGATGCCATTTGTGTGGGGATGGCATCCATCTGGGACACATGTAGGACATTATTTTGTGTGCAGCCTTATCCCTCCCACATTGAGTGTGGTCTCTATGTTAGAAGGGGAAGGAGATGGCAGGTGACAGCTCAGCCACTCCTGGGATGGGGAAGCCTCTTCTTTGGGATGCATGAGCACAATAGTGTGAAAATAGTATGAAATAGGAGAAACACACAAGTGCTTGCTGGGATCTGACTGAAATGGCCCCTTTGTCTCATGATCCAGATGCCAATGTATTTAATTTTTGGTCCCCTCCAACTCGCCCAGACTGTCCAAGCCACAGTCAGGCTGTCAGCCAGATCCTGTCTTTGTGAAATGGCTGCTAATATGAAAAAGGGTGATTTTAAAACCCAATTTGAATCAACATCATAAATTCACTTCAAAGAGAAGTAAGATTATCTTAAGCTCCATCTGAATGAGCCTCTGTGGACATTCCATGGTCATCTCCGTGGTCAGGCCCAGTCTCAAAAGTGACAGATAAAGCTGCATTGTGCTGGTACCAGACAGTGTGTACATCCTGTGACCCCTCCATCTTGCTCTGAGAAGGGAGCTGCCACCCTGCTTTGTGTTTGGGGAAGACAGATGCAATATCTGACAAATAGAGAAGTGAATTTGGGCTTGGGAGGCAGGATTTTCTTTTTCCATTTGGTTTTGCTGCTGCTTAGTGAGTGGCTGTATCACCTGGTGTATGGTGCTGCTCTGTCCCTCAGGTGACATTGTGACATACCGGTGGGAGGTTCCCGAGAGATCTGGTCCAGGACCAAATGATTCAGCCTGTGTTCCTTGGATCTACTATTCCACAGTGGACCCAGTAAAGGTAAAACAGAAGTTATAACCAGAAAAGCCTAATTAGACCAATTTTTTACCCTGTTTAGAAAACAATGTGAGTTGGGTACAATTTAGAGATTGGCCCAGCCAAGAGGTGGAAGAATCACCTGGTAACGTGTCCAGTCTTCTCCTTGGAGAGGAAGTCTTCTGAATTTGTCCTGTTATTTGTCCTTATTTTTTCCTAACAAACCTTTGTAAAACAATTCCACCATCTCTCCTTGCTACTAACCTTCCTCCAGTTATTTGTAGGATATTAGAATATCTCACAGTTGGTCATGGTTTCTACTGGTGAGAGCCATAGGGCTAATCTAGAAAGGCAGAAATTGTCCAAAATAAACCTCATGAATAAAGCAGGCAGATTTGACCATTGCTAGAATTGTCATAGCACTGATTTCACAGGCCAACAACCTGGAGGATCCTGCAATAAATCATCACATTCAACCCAGAAATAATGGCCTTTTTATCTCAAGTTGCAGATGTTTTTGCAGTCACAGAGTGGAGACTATTTTGATACCATCCATATTTATGACTTTCAGATTTGCATTTAGAAGAGCACGTATAGTTCCTGTTCCTGTGCTTCAGTGGCTGGTGCTCTCCAACAAGAATACTTGTGTGGCAATACTGGTTGTTTTAAGTGGGGTGATGTGGGAATAGAAAATGATGGCTGAAAGGCAAAAAACTGTGCATAAAGGAGGGTGAGAAGGTCCTTGCCTCAGAGCTCTCCTTCCTTCTGATTAGGATATGTACAGTGGCCTGATCGGGCCCCTGAAGGTCTGCCGGAGAGGGGCCCTGCGGTCCGGTGGGACCAGGAAGGATATAAAGAAGGAGTTTGCTCTGCTCTTCCTGGTTTTTGATGAAAATCAGTCCTGGTACTTGGAGGAGAATGTGGAACGTTTCAGTAAGGGAAATCACAAGGAGATCAACCTGCTGGATGAAAAATTTTTGGAAAGCAACAAAATGCATGGTAATGTTGGTATTGATTCTGCAACCTCTCTAAGTAAGGAGCCTGACTTGTGGTGAACATCCTCATCCTTTTCCATTATCAGTGGCACAAGCAGAATTAAACTGTCTGTTCTCAATATTGCAGCACACCTTCAGCCCAAATCTTTGATCTGCAGTGAAAGCTGATCATTGTGGCTGTCCCTGTAAGGAGGAATCAGGCCTGAGAGGTTAATCTCTGATGTGTCTGAGTGACTCAGAAAAGGAAATAAAATCAAACATGAAATTAACTTGTCAGACAAACTTAATTCTGTTTGTCTCAGGGACCATCAGAGTATGTTAGACTTTAAATTAATTTTCTTAGCTGTGTGGCTGCAAGATGTGGCTCAGTTGTTTTAGCTGATTATCAAAAAGCTATTTCTATCATAGAAGGACAAACACATTTGTTTAAATTAGTGTGTTATTTATGTTAGTTTCTGTCCATATTGTATCTGGATCTGTCTAAAATAGCCTCAGCAAAACAGGTCCCTAGACAGTTGTGGAGATAAGAATAGTGAGGAGTTGCATTTTGTGTACTGTCATTACTGCTGGTTTTTTATGGGTGAGATAAAGACTCTCCAAATACACATGTCCATGAAGGTGTAATTGTTAACCCAGTATTACAGCTAGCAGAACCAGCATGCTGAAGTTGGATACTTGTTTTAGGCTACACAAACTGCCCAGGGCAGAGCTGTGAGTAAAACCCTGATGCTCAGATCCCACCTCTTTCCATCTTACTCCCTCTGGTGTCATCTGAGCATGAAAGTCTCTGTGTGTGTGCTGTGGCAGTCAGCTCACCCCCTGTTTCGATCCCTTTCCTGCATGTGCAGTCACAGCAGGATTCCTTCCAGCTGTGCTACTTGAGAGATAAAATCCTGCCATGCAGTGATTTTACAAGTGGTTGGAATGTGATGTGTGTGGCCAGCCTGAGGCACAGCACCACAGGGCTGCCCACTGGCAGGATTTACCCCTTTTCAATGTTCATCAAGGAAATTGTTCAGACATTTATATGTATGTAGGTATACACGTTTCTCCATCATTGGGCTGAAAGGGTCACTTTTATGCATTTTGACTTCTAGAAGCAACCACTTCTGCTGGCTGACTGCAGGTTTTCAGCAAAGGTAGTTTTGAGATTTATTTGAGCTGAGCTACAGCATGGCCTTGAGTGCAAGTCCCTTTTCCTGGCTGTGAGCAGAGTGGATAAGTAGCTGAGCTGGGGGGACTGTCCTGTGGGGGATGCTAACTGCTGATACACTGGGTGCTGTATGAGCTTTATAACCTCTAATCTGCCACCTTCCTCTGAGGAGGTGCAGCACCCATACAATTTCACTAACAGCCTTTTCCCCTCCGTGTTATTCCCTGCACAGCAATCAATGGCAGGCTCTATGCCAACTTGCCTGGGCTGACCATGTACCAGGGAGAGTGGGTGAGCTGGTACCTGCTGGGAATGGGCCACGAGATTGATGTACACACAGTCCATTTTCATGCTGAGACCTTCATATACAAGGTAAAAATATCTGCTGATGGTAAAGCAGGTACTGCCTACTGATATCAACACTTTTAACTTGACTTTTTATTTGAATGTTTTTTAATGACTCCACAGCAGCTTCACCCAGCTAGGAAAAGGATGCGGCTTTACACATCCCAGTCTGACTCCCTGAGCATCTGTGTTGTGCTGAGGTTCCAGCTTAATCCTGGGTAGGGTTAGGCATTACCAGATTGTTTACTTTCTAAGCTGTAGCCCTGGAGCTGCTTTTTGAAAGGTTTTTTTTTTTGAGCTTTAAAAAGCTGAAGTGGTCCCCAGCAGCACTGGCAGAATTTTCTTCCTGAGAAGATGCAGTGAGCACTGCAGCTAATGGCCTTCCTCCTCTGACAGAATGGCAGAAGCTACAGAGCAGATGTTGTGGATCTGTTCCCTGGGACCTTTGAAATGGTGGAGATGCTGGTTGGGAACCCTGGGACATGGCTGCTTCACTGTCATGTGTCTGACCATATCCATGCTGGGATGGAGATCCTCTTCACTGTCCTGCCTAGAACAGGTAGGGAGCTGTCACTGTAAAAGATCCAGCAGCACTTCCTGCTACTGCTGTGAAATTCTGAGTGTTTGTAGCTCACCTCTCTTACATACTATAAAAAGCCAGTTAGTGGAGCAGATAATTACTTAAGTGTTATTAAATTATGATGTTCCCTTTAAATATGGTAGTACCTGGAACTGGAGTTAATAACAAATTGTTTTCTCGAGTTCACATTGCCTATGTTGTTATTCTGAGTTTGGTTTTTAGCTTGTGTCTGAATTGCGATGTTCAGCTCTCAGCTTTTACTAAGAGCTGGGAGGTGCTCAGAGGTGAGTGATGCTCAATACTGGGTTTGGCTGCAATAGAGCCCACATGGTGATGTGGTTTTAGATTTATTACCAAAACAGTGAATGCCCCAGTGGTTCAGCTGTGGGTGACCAGTGCCTGCTCAGTGTTAGGGCCATCTCTGTTTCTCCCTCAGCACTTTCCTTTTGAAGACTGGAAAGGGTTGTGCACTGGGACTGGGGCTGTCTCTGAAGCAGGTGATACAAAAATTCTCTTGTCTCATGTAGAGAGGGAAAACATTGACAGGACAAAGGACAGCCTCCTAGTCCTGGAAAACCATGCTGCCTCTGGATCTGATCCTTGCCCTGTTCTGGGCTTCACCTGCTCAGCCCAACAACTTCTTAACCTCCTTTTGTTTCCTTTCAGAGCCAGAGCTGGAAGTTGTGAATGTTGCCCCAGGTATGGTGTGTATAGCACTGCCAAACCCTGTCTGTGGGAAGGGGAGGGGGCAGATCCCTGAGCAACACAGAGGTTTGGATCTGTGCAAGGGGAGGGAAAGGCAGCGCCCGCAGCCTCTACTCTGCCATCCTGGCCGTGCCTCGGTGCGAGGCCTTGCTTCAGTAGGTAACAGCGAGGGCACCAGTGTGTCCTCTGGTGATAGAAATAAGGAAGCTGGGCTGGTTAGGCTTGTTTGCCTGTGTTAGGTGGAAAAGGTTAGTGACCTCGCACCCTGTTGTGCCTGCTATGTATGGATTCAGATTTGGAGTGTGAGCTTAGGTACTGGCAGAGATTTGGAGGAGGGTGCCTGGGATGGATTGTCCTCCCTCTCTGGACTGTCAGTGACTCTGTGGTTTAGGGAAGTTTCACAATCATCTCTACAAGCTGAAGGGATGGAGTCAGCATGCAAACATGCACATCTGCCTTCTGCTCTCATGTTTCCCCGAGAAAAGAGCCCAAGCATGTGCCTGGAGTTTTTTGGGTGTTGTAAAGAACAGATGTGAGAAGACATTTGGTTGAGCAGCACAGGGAGAAGGGGAGTAGTAGATACGATCCCTTTGAAATTTTCTGTGGTAGAAGTCTGAATAGTGTACATTGGTGGTTTATTTTCCTGATTTTTCATCTTTCTTCACAACTCCCATTTTCTAGCTGCTGTGAAGAAATTCAGCTGAGCTGATTTTAGAGCCATTTCAGGCCAGCTGCAAATGCAGCCACCTGACTACAACTCAGCAGGCTTTCTCCACTGTTATTTCTTTCAGTCATTTTCTCCCCAACATTTTCCTCACTCGACATGGGCATACCAGAAGAGGAGTAGGAAATGTGTGAGAGAGTAGTGGCAATATTAAATAATTTGGTTTTATACCTTATGCAGATAGCAGCTTGCGTATGCTCACCAGGCAGAAACCTTGACCAACAGTTGTTGCCTGAGCAAACAGCCTCTCTTCTCAGGAGGTGGCTGCTGCCTCTGTGTGGAGGCACAAGCAAGGTCAGGATCCTGGTGACTCACCATGGGCATGGCCGAGTGAGTGCACTCAGTGGTGTGTAGGACAGCAGCCATGGGCACAGCGAGTGTGGACGGAGGGAACTTGCAGCAGCCCCCGCCTGGACACTTGTTCTCATCTCTGGGCTGGGGACAGAAGTGGCTGACTGTCAGGTTCTGGGGTGGAGCAGGTTAGGGAAGGAACCATCCATCTCAAATCTCTGTGTGGGCTCAGGGATGAGGGTCTGATAGATGGATGGCACTGGGGCATTCTTTGAATCATTGAATCGTTGAGGTTGGAAAAACCTCTAAGATCATTGAGTCCAACCATTAACTCAGCACTGTCACGTCTACCACTGAAACATGTCTCTAAGCTCCATATCTACACATCTTTTGAACACTTCCAGGGATGGTGATTCCACTACTTTGATTGCATCAGGTTTTTCTTTTGCTCCTTTGTTGTATTTCTTGTAGTGTTTCAGTTGTGGTATTGCTGTCTCTTGTTGAAAATACCTTTCTGTTTGTCTGTCAGGGTTGTCACGTGAGGATGAGTCTGAGAAGATGATGCTTTTTGGATCTAAGGTGACCCAAGAGCAGATAGAGGCCACAGTCATCTCTCTGGCTGTTGTAGGAATCCTGCTGCTCCTGGCTGCTGGTGTCCTCCTGGGAGCAGTCATCCATCTCGAGAGGCAGAAGAAATTACGACGCAATCGGAGATCCATCCTGGATGACGGATTCAAACTCATGTCTCAAAAGAATTCTGGTCTCTGAAAGCCATGTACAAACATTGGGCTGTGTACTTGGAGCAGGGGCTGGATCCTTGTCCACAGCAAAGATTTTGGGGCATCATTTCAATTGTGCACTGTACTTCTGGAAGCTGAGGAGGGAAAGCTGGAGCCCTGACCTCTTCGTATATTCTCCTAAGCCCTCTGTAAAGAAAATATCCATCCAGGAGAGATCCAAGGACCCTTTGAACTGACTGAAGATGAGTAATGATTAAAAAAGGTCCTTCTGAAATACTTTCCTTCCCCAAGGAAGAGAGGAGACATTCTGTTCTCTCCAGAACAGCTCCAGTTGGTCTCTCCTAGCTGAATAGCTTAGGCCAGATTCCAGTCTTGCTCCATTGCCAGAACTGAGTTGGGAATTGTCTCTTAAGAAACTGTGAGCCATTAATGTAATTAATGTGAACGAGAGGAAGTAATATTTTCAGTTTTGTGAATCAATGAAGAATACAGAAAAAAATTGTTAATTTAGAATTGGATTGCTGTTTTTTGATGAGTGAGTGGGCAGACACAAATTCAGGGCACTGCATGTCACTGAGAACCCCATCAAGGACCATGACGAGTTGTGCCTCACTGTCAGCCTTGCTGTGACACATCCTTTTGCTCTTTGCTTGGAGCCAAACTGGGAGTGGGTGGTGGGACCAGAGTTCTATAGCCCACCTGTGGGCTGTGGTAGCCATCTTCCAGGATCAGCTGTGCCCACACATGTCACTGTAACATCACCCTGTGTGTGCCCACACATCCCACAGTCCCATCACCCTGTGGGTCAAGTACCGAGCCCTTCCCTATGAAATACCTGTCCAGCTCCCTCCCCTGCATCCCCATTACCCAAATGGATGCAGGTTAGTGCTTATATATTTCTGTGCCTGGTTTTAAAATGGAAAGAGCATAAAAGCAATCTGTTCTGGGTGGCTTTCAGAGGCAATTAAAGTGGCTAAATGGCTCTAATGACAAGGGACTGCTGGGGGCTCCTTGGGTATCACAGCACCATTTTCTTCAGAACAGTGGTTATCACATACTTAATCATGTTCAATTCATATCAAGCCCCTGCATATTTCCAGCTGCCTTTTCCTTTGGCAGTGAGGACAAAGCTCATTATTTTTCTTTCATTCCACTTCATTAGGCCTGGTGAGGGGCTGGAGGGCTGTTGAATACTCTGAATATGGATGATCTTTGCTCAGAATTAAGCCTGGTTCAGCTGCTAATGCAAACCACAGGTTTCCAAACCCATCAGTTGCAGGGAATTTTAGAAGCTATGTTATGAGAAACAAGAATGAAGAAGGAAGTGTTTATTTTATTTTTTCCCTGTTGGCTTGTTAAAAACTAGATCAAAAGTGTTTTGAGTCTGCACTGAGACAAAGGAGTGAGTGTAAATGTATTCCCTTGCTTCAGGGCAGCAGAACAGGGAAATTGTCCTTTCTGCAGCTCTGCATCCTAGGCCCAGCCTGTGCTTAGGGTGCTGGCCCCAAGCAGGGCAGCAGAGGGCTGGGAGCTGGATTTTACACATTCCATAAACAGCAGGCTGCCAAAATTCCTCCAATGTAATGTTTTTTGGGCCAAGTGGAGCATCAGTGGCAGATGTCTCCTGTCCAGCAGGGGTTGCGAGGAACAGGAGAGGGGAGGAACTGGGGACAGGCTTTGGAGAAGCCTGTGGTGCGAGGGCTGTGTCCTGTGAGAACCAATTCCTCCCCAGACTGAGAAAACTCAAGGGAAAGCTTTGGACAAAACAGAAACAGATCATTTGGTAGAACCTTCTGTTGCAGCAAACTGACAAAGCAGTTTATCAGCAAGTTCACAACTACTTCTAAATGGGAGTCAGCTCTCCCAGCCCGTGTGCATGTGAGGAAGAGAAGGAGAGATCATAGAATATTCGGAGTTGGAACCACAAGGATCATAGAGTCTGGCTGTTAGGTGAATGGCCCATACAGGGGTTGAAGCCTCAACCCAGCATTATTAGCACCATTGCTCTAACCAACTGAGCCAGTCCAATAAACCTCCACCACAGACCCATCCCACTTTAACCCACACTGCCAGTATGAGTTCAGAACAGGTTTACCATCATGGAAGAGCTGGTATTGCAGCTTTTGTAGGGTATAAATGCAAGAAGCAGCTAATACTGCCTGTTGTGGTCACTTTAGGTAGTGCTTTCTGCCTGCAGTTTTAACATCGCTCTTCCTAGACCCCCATTAGCTGTGACAACGTTTTAAAAAGTTGACCCAGATGATCATCCACCTATTTGAAGCCTTCCAGGCTGTCACAGGTGACTGCATAGCAGAGTAACTTGTTACATGGCAGCAGCTGGCTGTTTGCAGCAGGTCTGGGATGCGATCCCTGTAGTGTCACCCCACTCAGTGATGGGTAGGTGGTTGTGCCCTCGGCCATGGCTGCGCCGGTGTGTGGCTCCCGCTCCGACTGCGCGTGGGAGACGCGTGAGTCAAAAGCCATTTGGTTGTGCACAGGGAAATATAAAGTGTTGTCTTTATACTTTTTTCTCAAAACACAAAAGTTGATGTGGAATTAACCCATGGTACTCCATGAAACAACTGACAGGGTGATTGTCAGTGGAAGGGTTTGCTGGGCTCTCAGCTGTAGTGCAGCCTCTAATTCTGAACTAAATTTCTTGGTGATCTAGACTGGATCCATGCAGCCTGTTTGCAATTTTGTTGGCCTAGCAAATTACAGGAGCGATGGCAAGTCTGTGGTGATGTGCTCATAGACTGCCTGGGGAGAGAAATTCGGGCACAACGGCTGCCAAAACAAGGGGATCTGCAAGGTAAAATCAGAGAATGGATCTGAGCAGAGGGAAAGCTGCCTCTGGCTTATTCATATATGGAGTCTGGGATATGGGATGTACAAATAAGGCAATGTGCACACACGAGGTACCAGACCTACTGCGGCACTCATCTTGGAAACAATCAATGAATTCAGTTACAGACTGTTCTGGGATGTGAGAAGAGCAGGACTGGGCATGTGATTGATCAAACAGCTATTGCTGAAATTAGCATTTATGGTATTAAAAATCAAAGACAGCCTGTCTTGGAAATCTGTTTGTTTGTTAATTTGCTCTTATTTTGGGGAAGGTAAATCGGTTGCTCACCAAGTGCTTTATAAACCTAATGTCCTTTGGTGTTCTTGTGAGACAGGCTTCATTCTGCATTCTTTAACTGTGGGAAGGATGGGCAAGTTGAGACAGTCACCTATCCCTGAACAGACGCAGGGAAACAGTAAAGGAGGAGTTCAGTCTGTTGTAAAAGGTGTGGGCCAAGGACTTGCTGCGTAAGAGACAGTTCAATGTGGGCTGTGCATGTCTAATAGGCACAGGAGAGAGAAATACTCTCTTATTCAGTGTCATCAAGTGTAACAAAGAAATTATGTCTTTCTTTGTGTCTGTTGATATGGGAAGCTTTGCAGTCTGTCACTGTAAGGAGCTGACAGAAAACCCTGCCTGTAGGACCTTCCTACTGGATCCTAATTTTTCATATTTAGGGGTTATTTTCTTAAAAGGAAAGCTTTCCCTTTTAGACGCAAGTGGAGAGCAGTCATCTTCTTTGGGTCAGGCTGACTTGCTTTGTGAGAAGCAAACGAGCACAAAGCAAAGCTGAGGATGGTAGTGAGCGCAGCGTGTCCCTGCCTGCCGCTGGAGGCTGTGCTGGGACGGCCGTGGCTGTGTGAGGGATGGCATCAGGTTGGCAGTGAGACAGTTCCATTCCCCGTGTCACTGCCTAATGTGGGAAGGTCCTAAGCCAAACGTAACATGTGGAAGAGGCCGCTGGTGTGGATGCTCTGGTAGCTTCAGTCTCTCCAGGTTTGGTGTTGCCCTCCAGTCCTTTTGAAAACCTCCAGGTCATTGTGCTCTGGCGTCAGTGGGGTGAGGGACGTACAGCCAGATTTGGATGGGCTTATCAAAACTGATCCCCTTGTACAAGTCTGAGCGTGAGGATTGTGATTAGTCCAATTTGCAGACTCTCGGTTTGTTAAACATCAAAAAGCCCCAAAGAGTGAGAGCAGTGTGGGTGTAAGGAGGTGGCTGGTCAGCTGGTGAGCACTGCAGTGCTCTGGCAGGGCTGGAAGAACTTGTTAGTGCTGCACTGAGCTGAAACAATCTTCAACCTCCTTTCATCAATACTCTGTGAATATATAACTCAGTAGGTTACAGCTGGCATGTGACCCTAGAAAATGTCTTTTCTGCTTCATTTTCTCAATGCAAAAGAAATAATTTTTCTTGGGAAGAGCTGTGGTTTGATTTATCTGCTCTATGGCCCAAATATTTGAGATTGTGCTGCTATAAACCTGTGTGCAGATGTTCATGGATACATGCACATTTTTGCACCAGCTCAGTGTACAATACCTTATTCCAGGGGCTGTACAGCCACATGGGAGGGGCCACATGGTTGTACAGCTGCGCAGGAGGGGCCTTGTTGCCCACTGCCAGCCCTGGAGCGGGTGGCTGGCTCCTGTCCTGCACCAAGGTCTGGCCACACTCTTACACATGTAGCTCCCTGTAAAGCCGAGCAGTTAAAACCATTTCCCACTGTTCAAGGCATGTCGTGCCTTTAAGCTGTAATCTCTTGTTTCACAAAAAAAGTAAATGCACATTTCCTGACTGAAAGATTTTGCTTCAGTAAAGCTGAAACAGGCATTCCAGCTCTACTTTCTGAGTATCTGAGGGAGAGTGATGTCAACACTACACCCTTTCTTTCGCAAGGTCTTCACAGTGGAAAATGGAAATTATCCTTTCAGTTCACGAAGCTGTTTTGACCAGAATGACTAATTTGATTTTCACAAGGTATGACTGAAACTATTAAAAAAAATATGTATCAACCTTTTAGGCTGGGATTAGAGCCTACAGTAATTGAAGTTTGAGTTTGTCCCTTTCTCCAGTCATTGGCACAGACCCAAGGCAGCTGCCTGGGAAGTGCCAAAGAATGTCCTTAAGCGAAGGTGCTGCCCAAGTGCATGCTGCCCTCTCCATGTGAGCTCCTCCCTCCACCTCCCTGCCCATCCTTGCTCCCTCTGAAGGTCTGGCTGCAAGTCTTGTGTCAAAACAGATTGTGGCTCATGGTTTTCTCTCTACAGCCTTTAGATATTTTTAGCTTGGGGGTGTTTCATGAGTTAGCCTGGAAGAACTGGCCAGGATCCCTTGGTATTGCTAATTACCAGTCTGAGAAGCTCAGGGGGTGAGGAACCACCTCTGGGTGTTGTTGTCATGACTTTTATGCCTTTTTTAGTATTCCAGATGCACAGCTCGGAAATGGATCCTCATGGGTCCTGTTCTGGTCCTCAGGGAGTGGAACCTGCAGACTTACGGCAGAACTGCAAATTTTAGGTGTAAAAGTACCAGGTTTCACAGCTGCTTTATGAGGAACCTTCTGGGAAATCGATTGCTGGTGCTGTGGCTGAGTTATGTGATTTCACTTGGGTGAAGCTCTACAAAGATTTGATAAAACTGATTGCAGTGTTTCATTAGCCAGCAAATTCCCCAAAGGCTGATCATCCAGCAGAGCATCAAATTACTGTCTGCAGTGATACAGGATGGGAGACTAGGCCACAGCTTTCAATGCTTTGAGAAACTCAGATAAATCACTGTCAGGGTAAGTCATCATCTTCAGTCATGTTGAGAGCCTGAAGACTGGTTGCAAGTGGAGAGGCTGTGGGGAAGGGTCTGGAATCATCAAGCTGAGCCACAGTAACACAGCACTTGAAATGCCCAGGGGCACCACTTAACATAATGGTTGATGCCTGCATGCTGTGACCTCAGGGGCTGTAAGGAAGCAGCTGGCAACTCTAAAGGTTATACAAGGCTTTGGGAATAAATTGCTGCTGCTTCTTTGTTTTCTAGGAATTTAAATAGCAATAGGTGACACTGGCATTTTACCCCACATTTCAGACAGTATTTTCATTCTTACTCAGGAGGACATCAGTATTCCTGAAACACAAACTATATCCTAATTTGGGGGGTTTTGAATAGTCAAATGAAATGGAAACAAGATTTAAAATTCTTCTCATTCCAGTTTGCCCAAATATTACCCAGTCAAACCAAACACCTCCTCAGACTTTGCCCATGTTCAATCAGTAATCATCAAATTCTTGTGTCCTGAGCCACGTGGCTCCTGCACTTGATCTGTGACCTCTGACAGCTCTTTAGCTGCACAGTCATGTTCTGTTAGGGCTTTCCTGTGAATCCTTTTCCTTAGGCTGCTTTGTGCTGCTTTGTTTAGCTGCCCTTCTATAACCTCACTGCCTCAGTAGTGCTTCATGACAGTGGCTGCTTTATGGGTTCCTGTTGCTCGCGAGCAGGGTCCGGAGGACGACAGGACGACTTGTTATGATATAAAGCCGACACTTTATTCACTTACAGGTTCACTTATATACCTTAGCACGCTGGACTGGCATAAGGTCATTGGTTCACTGACCAGCCACCCCTCAAAGGGATTGGCCGGATCCCAATAACACTTACTCCAGATATTTTCTCTTTCTGTATCAATAACAATTCTATAGTTTACAAAATCTCCCAGCTGTTTCCCACAGTCCGTGAGAAAGCAATCCTTTCTCACAGACACTGGCAGAAAGCTGAGATATCTCCCTGCTGCATGCTTCCAGCATCCACAGGTTCCATCCCTGCCTACCCACCAGGATTTATCCCACTGACCACCTCTCCCAGGGTCTCCTGGTGCTGCTCTACACCCTCCATTGAACAGTTCTTTGAATCATCTGCAACATCCAGCTTTACTGCTGCTTCTCTCTAAATGGTGAATCTCAGAAAAACAGCAAATTCGTTTTACAAGTGTGTTGCCATGGCAATGCCACATCTGGGTCTTGTGCCTGTTTGTACCTGGACACCTTCCTGTAACCAAGAGTCTGGAATCAGAGAGCAGATGATGATTTTGATAGAACAGGGCAGTAAGTCATAAAGCACATTCTGAACATGTCCAGCACTTTTCTGGGTCTGCCCCTGGCCTGCCAGCTGACAGTCATGACCCAGCTTTCTGTAGGCTAAAGATACATAAATGACTAAACTGAATGGAGGAGGGTCAGTGGATCCCTGGATATCTTGTCTCAAGGTGATGGCAAATAAATGTCACACTGTGGACTGAAAGGGCAACAAACCTTGACTGGATTCATACCTAGCACAACAAATTCCTGACTGCAGGGCACGATCCCACACATGACAGATCTCAGCTGGGCCTCTCTGAGGTTCTGGTTTGCTTTGTGTGATAAAAAAAGAATCTTTTCAGCAAGTCACCTACCTGTTCCATTTGACATTTCCATGCCAAATCTCTGTGAAGACAGAAGTAATTTGTTCTGTTCCTGCTGAGCGAGCCCCTCGCTGGCTCCTGGGTTGTGTCACAGTGATCTTGGCTGTGGCAAACGTGATCAGCCGAAGCTGTGGAGCACAGCGGAGAGACGGAATGTGAGAATTGATTGAGGGAAAGCCTGCAAGGCTTTGGAAGGAAGGAGGGTCTCGAAGGAGCCTCAGTCAGAAATGTGAATTGCAGTTTATGTGCGTGGCTGCTGCCCTGGCAGCATCCACCTCCTCTGTTTATCTGGGGTGTGTGGCCGGTTGCTCCAGCCCAGTGCTGTGGGTTCCAGGCCTGGGTCACCACTCCCAGCCCTTACCAATGCACTCTCAAAACACCTATGTTTGTGCTGATGCTCCTAACCAACACCTGAGATGTTTTCATTGCTGTCAGAGCATTTAGCACAGACATTAGCACACCTTCCATGTCCTCTGTGTAAGCTCTGGGAACGTGGCTGCACAGAAAACAGGAAAAAATCATATTGTCCAAGATGCTGACTAGTAACAGATGGAGGAAGGTGGTGGCCAGAGATTCAGGGCTGCTTTTGCCTCTACTTTGCTCGCTTTTCTGTGGCAAAAAGACAGAAGTAGTTTCCTTGATTTTTGTTTCACACACATGGGGACCTTTTCAGTGTTCTTGCAAATTTGGCTGGCTGCTTATGCTTACAACTGCTTCGCCCTCCAGCAGCTCCAGCTGCTCAGCACTGGCTCCAGAAGTCCCTGCCCAGCATGGATAAAAGCAGCACTATGGATCAGGGGACAGAAGGGCATCCTTTGTGTGCAGGGCTGATTGTTTTGCTTCAGGTTGACTCACACAAATATTCCAGTGATTCAGAAAGAGGCAATATTTGGTTATGGAGACATTCTGTGCTGGGTCTGAGGTTCAGCAATTCAGGTGCTGTTGTTGATAATTGAACCTTTGCAACTAATGGCCACTTCCACTCAGAGCTCTCAAGGTTTTTGAGTATTATCCTGTTAAGTTGGCAGCAGAAGAGGTTTGGAAAACTGCCAGGCACAAAACCCTCTGCCCAGCTTGGGACAAGTTTGGATGTAATCCAGGGCCACTTTGCTTCAGATAGACTATAATTAAAATTTCATAATACCTTCTGGAGGTGAGATTTATATGCAAATCAGGTACACAGGTACATAACACATTTTTGGCCAGTGTTAGAAGTGCTGTTGTTTTGAGTGTATGAAAGGAGACAGCCTGTTCCCAAATAGATTATTATTTTTGATCTTTCATGGGGCTAAGTTCTGGGAAATTTTAGGAAAACACAAAAAATAAGAATACCATTTATTTCAAAGGGATCAGGATTGGAGCTAAAGACAGGAATAGCAGTGTAATCTTCTAAGCTACTTTTATAAAATTAGGTGCATTTCTCTGTGTTTTGGGTCAGCCCTCAGTTAGCACCTTTGGAGCTGCTGGGATGTTGTTTTTTTTTTTTCTCCCTTGTTTCTTTTTATTTTCTCCTGTATTTCTCCCTTGTTACCCAGTGTACCCATTCTGGAGTGAAGTGTAATGACCCAAACCAAATCACAAAGAAGTGATTGGAAAGAAACATTTCTAAATTGGATTATTTGACTCCTAAATTGCATCTTCCCCCTCTTCCCCCACAACTGATTTCAGGACAGATGCAATTGCAGCCATGATGTATTGATGACCAGAAAAGATGTAAGCCCTTGGAGAAGCTGCCTGTGTTTGATTAATGCCCGAGTCTGTCCAGCCTAAGGAGAAGGTCCTTAATTTAAGTAACCAGCAGCAGAAAATAAAAAAATGTAGGAATTTGTAGTCTGTGTTGAAAACCTCTCACATAGGAAACCTCTCATCGACCTTTGTATTTCTTTTCAAATTCTAACTGTTAGAAAAGAGGTAATACAGTCTCAAACTTTATTTCTTTCTCTTTTTCAGTTATATCCTTTCAGGCATTTCTTCCAAGCTGAGAGCCCAGATACAATGGCAGTCTTTGGAGGAAAACAGTTATGATGATGACTGCAGCCCTGGTGGTGTCGTTCCTCCTTGAGATTCACCAGTATTAAAGAAATGAATGACATTACCCTAAAAAATGTGTTCTGGAAGCAGGTGAGGTCTCATCAGGCTGCTTCATCAAGCAAAGCCTTTAGGGTGGTTTGACTCAGGCTCTTTTTTCTTTCCCTAACACATACTTCCCTGCACCAAGGAACTCCCATTCTCAGTGATTCAGTCCTTTGGAATGGCTTTATCTGTCTTTCAGAACACTTTTTTCCTTTATTGTTACTTCCAGGACAGTGAATGGTTCAGCACTTGCCAGTGGGTCTGGCTGAGCTGTGTTCCTTCTGCTTAGCAGGGAACACATGAAGATGTTCTTGTCTCTTGCTTTTTTTAGCTGGGTGAGGTTGACTTTTTTGACTTTTTTTTTTTTTTTTTCTCCACTCATTCTTGTTGCTTATGTTGCAGAGAAATAAAGAAGAACAAAGGTTGTCTCATTACACTTTCACTGCCAAGTAACTCCGGAGGGTGTTTGTGTTTCTGGAATGTGGAATGTTGTGTGCTGGGGAGAAAACAAGACCAAATAATTTCTGCTCTGCTGATCACTGGCAATTTACAGTATGGACAAGAACTTTAAAATACCAGTCACTTGGAGTTAAAAAGTTTCAGGAAAGGTTTTAAAGGCGAAAGCAATTTACTGGGGGAAAGTTTGAGATTGATGGGGTGATGGGGATGGGACTGCAGAGGTGCCTGGTGCCATCACTGACCCGAGGGTCAGCAGCCACTGGCAGAGCAGTGCTGGGGTCGATGCTGGGGGCAGCAGCAGGGAGGACAGGTGCTGGCCATGTGCTCAGGCTGGGCTGCAGGAGGGGTCAGTGCACCCCATTCCTTGGAAATATCCTGGTGGCCACAGCTCCCAGAGGCCCAGGTGGTGAGGGGGGAGTTCAGGCTGTGGTGTCCCAAGCTCCCCTGGCTGCCCTGAGCAGGTGGTGGGTAGAGACCAGGGTTTCACCTGGCTGTTCTCTCTTCTGTCTTGCAAATACTTCTATACAGTAATTTTTATAAACCCCCCTTGTAATCATACCTTTGTCAAGTCACCTCATCAAATTACTGGTGGTACTTTGAAAAAACTGCAGTCCTCCCATTTCAGCATCAGACCTCTACAGCAGGAGACACACTGAGACCAAAAACCTGAGACTGAACAGGAAAAAGGATACTTCCAAGGGATTTTGTGGTTTTTCTAACATCTCTTGATCTTTAGGACCAGCTCAAACAAACATCTGTTTCTGGACACACATTCTGCTTCTTTTCTTCCCCAGCTTTCTTTCAAATCCAAGTGTCTCGTGGAGTCCCTCAAGACCAAGCTGCTCCAGGGCAGCCCGTGCAGTCTGGGATGGAGCTGCCTGGGGGGAGCTGTGGGACCACCTGGTGCCACAGAGGGAGTGTGGGGGGTGGTTTCTGGCACCTGTCCCCAGCCTCTGCTCTCAGCTGGGAAGAACTGCTCTGAGACTGCCTCCTGCTACATGACCCAAAGCCAAGCCCAAGGAGCAGCAGTTTGGGCTCTGATTTTTGCTCCTCCCAAGGCCCTCCATTTCCCTGAACTGACTGCTGATACCACCCACCTTGCTTCCCCCAGTGCCAGGAAACAAGCAAGGAGAAGAAAGGCTGGGATGTTACGGACAGAGGGTAGCAGCTGTGTAATTTTATATAACAGCACAATTTTGGGAGGTTTCAGCTGACTGTACCCTTGTAACAGCTGGTTTTGTGCACCTGATGGAGCTGTAGTTGGTCTGTGCTCAGAAATGGGTCAGTGAGAGGAATGGGTTGTTAGGGCCATCACCCTTCCATCGGGGCAGTAGTGAAGCTGTGCATCTTACTTTGAGTCCTGCAGTTGGTTTCCGTCTCTGTGAAGAGATGCTGAGGCACAGGGTGGGAGGGTTTAGCTGGGAAATGTTCAAAAACCCTTTAAAACCAGCTGTGCCCCTGCTGCAGGGCAGGCAGTGCAGCGCTTAGCAGACATCCTGCCAAGCTTTTCTCCAGCTACAGCCCTTGTTTGGAACTCCTGAGCACTGACATCACTCTTGCAGCTTGCCAAGGAGCCTTTTGGAGCCCATAGAGTCAGGGCTCTCAGGAGGGGCGCCGATGTGTTGGTGTGCCAGAGAGAGGTTTTCCTCTGGGGTGTGTGGTGCCTCTGTACCTAAAACTTTGCATGTTGAAAAGAGATGTGGGGATTCATAGATCATCCAGAAATGTGGCATCTGGCATCTAAAGGAAATAGTACAAGTAATTTTTTTTTCTCTTGCAGTCCAGGAATTGTAGTGAGTGCAGCTGGGGCTGTAAGGAGAGAAAACAAAGCAGTGGCTAATTCTGCTTTTCCTGGAGCAGTCGGATAAAGGACGGTTGAAAAGAGAGAAGGGAATGAATGCATGAAATGTTTTTCATACTATGAATGCAAACTAATCCAAGCTGGAATAGTCATCAGTGTTTCCAAAACTTAGCCCCTGAAATATTTGAAGAAATGAAAAAGAAAAAACAAAATCCAAGAATGAGTAAGAGGCACTGAAAAAGGCTGTGAGTGCTTTAAGGGCAAAAGAATCCCATTGGGAGATGCCCAAGGATGTGAAGGGTGCTGTGCAGTAGATGAGTGCTGACAGGTGGAGGTGAGGAGTGATCTCTTGGCTGAGCTGCTTCCAGAGCAGACCTCCCCACACCTGAGACAAGGCCATTTCTGCTTCTCACTGTCCATCTACCACCACTCTCCTCCCTGAGGGACCCCTGCCCAGGGCCATGGCCCCTGGAAGCATTTGCCTCCTCCAGCTTTGTACCAAGACCCTAAACTCAGCCACTGAAGTCTGGGTTGAGAGACTGAAGTTGGAAATTTTGTTATTTTAGAGGAGTATTTGCTTCTGAAGGATAGCGAGGTATTTTTAATTTTTTTAAAATTGAATGGGTTAAAATTGATTGTCCATAGCTAAAACTTCAGACTGTTGTTGATGACATTTATGTCCTGGCTTTCATTCAGACTTTCAGTGAGAAACCAGACTTTCAGTGAGAAACCAGCGTTTTCAGAATATAACCTGCAGAACACCACCTATTCTCCAGTCACCCTCTGCAAGAGAAAGCTGCTGCTGTTCATGGGTGAGTTTTGGGACTGTGTGTTCAGGGCTCATGGCGTCCCTGTCTTCAGAAGTGTTCCCTTTCAAATCATATTTTATCTTCTGCATCACTTATTCAAGGAGCATGGCTCTTGATTCCTGTTTGAACATTTGTATCTGCTAGCAAAGTCAGACTGGGGTGGTTTTTTCTGTTATTTTTCAGAAACTTCAAAGTAGTTTTTAGTCTACTCCATCCTTCCAGAGGAGTTTCCTTCAAACTAAGGAAAAAAGGCTTGACAGAGGCTTCCACAGCAACTCCCCACCCTTTGCCAGCATCAGCTGGCTCTGGAACAGCCCATCTGGCTTTTTCTCCTGGTATTGAATCCTCTAGAAAGTGAAAAATCCCCAACATTGCCCTAACCAGGCAGTGCTCGCTTCCATCTCCTGATGGACCATGAGTGACTGTTGCCACATCACCTCCCCTGTACGTCCTGTCTCCTCAGTATCTGCTGAGCCTTCCTTGCCGGGAGCCAATCTTTGGATTAGTGCATGTCAAATTCCATGTCCTGAGCCGATAGAGACTCCCTTGGCTTTACTTTACAGTCATTTGATAGTCATAGGGAATAACTTGAAATTTTAGAATATAACTTGGTGCTTTGAGCTGAGAACAGCATGCCTCTACCCTCCTCGAGCGCCTTGCTGTGTGTGCTACAGCTGGTCCTCGCTGTGTATCTGGCACATAGAATTAGAAATAATTGCAGGTACAGTAGAGAAGTGATGGTAAACCTCTCAGTTACATTGTATTGAGCTTCATAAAGGCAATGGCCTGGAGTTGATTCTTCCTCTGGCTCTGGGGAGTTCTTCCTCCCCAGGTGAGGGACGCTCAGCTAACTCAGGCTGCTCTCTAGGAAAGGACATGGTCCATAACAGTACAGCACTTGGATCCAAGGTCATGCAGCTCCTCCCCCACGTTCCAGTTCACTGTGAGTAATTTATATGTCAGGCTTCACTGCAAAAAGGCTGGTCTAGCGTATTTGAAGAAGTAATTTCCAGCTCTTAAGTCAAGCATCAGCACCCTGGTCTCCCACACATGTCCTCTATTGTTTGTTCCTTCCTTCTGTCTGCAGCATGAGAATCCAATTACACTGCCTCCAAGAAAGCTCTGAGAAGAAAAGCTAAAATACTCTTTCAAGGGGACGTAATTGAGTATCTGGTAGAGACAGTCTGTGCCCAGCACCTTCCTTCCACATTTTTCCCCATGAAGAAGGATTTTTCTCCGGGAAAAAACAAAAAGCATTGAGACTGGTAAATTTATCATATTGAGAGTGGTAAATTTTAGGATTTTGCCTAGAAGTCTGCCCTCAGTAAGTGAAAATATTATGTAAAAGCTGAATTATAGCTTCAATGGCTCTCATATATCAAGAGGGAGCATGCAGTGAATGATGTGGGTGGGATGGAGGAACACGTAGGTGACCCTCGTGTTGCTGCGGGCTGAGCGGATCTTTCCCTCTCCAGGAGCCAAACCTTGGCTCACCTGCATCGTGTATGGTGTGGTTTTGAATGGTTAGCACCTGTCTGAATTACAGAACTGCTTTATTTAATGTATTACTGGAGTATTCACTCTGCTATCACCGTTTATTTATTAAGTCTTATTATCAAGTCCATGAAATGTCCTGGAAAATGCCTGTGCCTGTTCGTCCCACATTTTCTGAGTCACAAAAGCAGGACTAGTCATTGCAAATGAAGAGGAGTACAGTGCCCTAAGTGCTCTAAAGCAAATAAGAAAAAAGAAAGAGTTGCAGATTTATGGTTTATGAGGACTGTCCAGACTCTTATTTCTAACACACCTTTTGAGTGAAATAAAACTGCAGGGGTTGGTCTATAGCTCTTCTTGTTTCTGTTATTTATCAAACTTGTATTTTAAGTAGAGAAGGGTAAACTATGAACCTCTCTAGGGAAGAGAAATCTTGCAAGAAGCTGCATGGTCCAACACACACATTGAATTAAACTTTCCTCATTTGGACTTGACAATTTCAGCTGTTTCCCTTTGGACAAGGCTCAGGCACTGAAACTTCCTGTCTGCCTCCAGCTGCTTTCAGCTCTGAATGGCAGAGCAGAGACACTTTCTTTTTCAATCCAGAAATCTCATTATTGCACCAGCAGACCTTGGTTTAGGCTTTTCCAGGATCTGTGTGCTCCCTGCTTCCTGTGGCACGGCTCCCAGCCAGTAGGACAGGGGATTCTCTCGCAGGCTGGATGCTTTCTTGATGGGTGCTCTGGGCATCAACTCTCTGTGTGTCCTGACTGCACACCTGAAGTGGAGTAGCACTTTAACTCCAGCAGCTCTCACCTCCTTTCCTGATGATGTGGGAAGCCTGCACTCAGCACCAGGAGTGGAGCTCAGGAAAGAGCAGATGGAAACAAAGACAAAAAGCCAAAAAAATGCACATTTGGAGCATGATGGGAACATCTGCATTAGGAAAAGTTTTAGCGCAGTGGTCTTGGGTTCGCAGGATTTCTCGTCTGCCCTCTTGTGAGGTCCTTACATACCTCATAAATATGAAATATAACTATCTGCAGGGACCCGTGGGGATAATTTTATTCAGTTTTTGAGCTCAATAATCCAGTCATGAAAGCATTTTCTGTACATCTTTGTGGGAGCAGACAGGGACAAGCATTTGAATGCGTGTACTCAGTGAGCCCATGGTAATAGCCTGGGGAGAAAATCTCCATTGCTATTATGATTTGCCTCATCATTAAATTCTGTCAAGTAATGGAGATGAATCATGTCTTTAGAAATAATTTCCTTAAAATTAGCTTAAATTCAGCTGCAAGTGCAAGCAACCTCGACCCTGGATGCTTTTACATGCTGTACAATGAGCGTGACAGCTGAGTTATCTCACTTGCCTCTTCAGGCAGGAAAAAGTCCCTGCAGAGAAGTACAGGAAAGATTCCATGAACCCAGCGAGCTCAGGGACTTGTTCCCAACAGCCCCCTTGGCCTCCATGAACAAAGGTGATAAACCATGGTAGTGACCTGTGAAAATGCTTGAAATCTGCTGTTTTAATGTTCCCAAGGATCTAAATTTTTATAGTATAGCTCTGTTTTCTCTGGCCCTCATCAACATTGATCTGTTGATGAGATTACATTAGATCACATTAGATCTGTTCAGAAGATGGATCTGCATCTCAACCGACATTTCAGCAATCTGACATTTCTTTTCAAAAGAGCACTAAAAAGGAAAATGCTAAATAATCTCACGAAACTGAAAATTTCCAAATATTTGTGTCTCAAGTAGTGTCAAATGTGAAAGCCAAAAATCTTCTATAGAAACAAAGGGTGGCACAATTCAACTGGATGAGTTGGCAAAAGTACATTTCTCCCTCGCTTTCTCTGTCTGACTGAGCGGAGCTAGCACCAATGCATGATGATCCCCAAAGCCTACTTGAAGCAGCTCAAAATGTTTGCAAGTGAATAATAACTGCAGCAAACCAGCATGTGATTGCTAAAGTGTTTGTACTTACGACAGAATAAATCTGTTCTGCAGGAATACGTGATGAGAGTCGCCCACCTCTGGCACTCGGGACATCCCACCGCTGTTGGGTTCGTGCATGTGCAGCCGGTGCTGCTCTGCCCCCTCATCCTCCTGATGCACAGCAAGGAAGCGGCAGGGACTATGGCAAAGGGACCTACAGCAAAGGAGCCCAGGGATGGAGCCCAGTGTGTTCCTGCAGCCTCTGCCAGGCTGCTGCAGAGATGCCAGCAGGTGCCTGAACACCCAGGGGCTCAGCACGGGCCCCAGCCCAGCCAGGATGCAGAGAGTGCAGCCAGCCATCCTGGGTGACCCCCACGCATGCTGGGCTGCTGCTCTTATTGTCTGATTGTGTTTCACTTTTCAATCTATCCTCTGCACCACATGAGAACAGGAAGGGGCTGGGGCCGAGCCCTCAGATGTTCTCTGCTAAAACTCTGGGATGAAGAGAAAGAGATGCCACAAGGTAGTGAAGATGCTTCACCCTCATGTAGCTCTTGTGCTGGGTGTCCAGAGAAGAGCAGAGAGCAGACGAAGGAGATCACAGCACATCCAGCCTCTATCTGTGTTTTGCAGCTCTCTAGATCTGCACATGTCAGGCTGTGCCGTTGCCCACGTGTGGGTTGTGATACACCTCAGGAAAAACTGGGAAGAGATCTGCCATTGGCTCCTTCCTGTGCAGTGTGTCATCTGGCAGCTGTGTATATCACAGGAACACAGGGACCACTCTGCTGCTGAGCAAAGCTGCTTCACTGAGTAGTCAGAGATACTTGGAGGGGGAAAAGCAAAGCGAAAGGCAGCCCTTGCTTTTTTGTTTCTGCCAAGCTCTGAAAACTCTCGGGAAACAGAAACCTGATGGATTAAGGACTGTGTGGAGAATCAGTAAAGCAGATTCCCAAGGATAAGTTTCAGATTGAAGGACAGCGCCCAAAAGGAAATATTCACTAAGATTTCTTTCTTGGTGCAGAGAGAGTGTTTGGGGATCTCTGATATTTCAGCCCCTAAATCAGCTTCTCTGTGGGGGACATATGGGACTTAAGGAAAGCTGACGGGGAGCCCCTGAAGCAAAGCTGAAGTGTCCCCAGCACAGGCAGAAGAACCCATTTATCAACTCTTTTCTCTTGTTTGCAACCATGCAGCAGATTTTTAAAATGCAAGTGTGTGTGTTCCCTCCTGCAGCCACTGGCTTTCGCAGCTGAGCTGGCAGAAGGCACGGATGAGTGTGCGGCTGGACCAGGGCTCTGCTGCCCCAGCCATGAGACGGCACACCTGGTTCCCCTTGCAGTACATGCCCAAGCCCTTCTGGAGAGCGGAGAACCACAACACAACCAACTTCTTCTCTGCACTGTATGGCTTCCCTAACCAGTCCTTCTTCCACAGTGACTTGAACCTGGAGGACCTAGGAGACTTTGATAGCGGAGCCAAGTATGAGGGTGAGTCCCAGAGCCGGACAGTGAAGGCGCTGCTGATCGTCGCCTACTCCGTGATCATCTGCATCTCACTGTTCGGCAACATCCTGGTGTGCCACGTGGTCATCAAGAACAAGAGGATGCACTCTGCCACCAACCTCTTCATCGTCAACCTGGCTGTTGCTGATGTGATGATCACCACCCTGAACACCCCCTTCACACTGGTGAGCCCCGTCCGGCCATGCCTGCTGGTGTCTGTGTGTGCCTGTCAGCTCTGTGCACTAGGATTGAACAGGCTGGGACCAGACTGGTACCCAGACTTTCTTTTGCCCCCCTTCCCCTTTTACCTTTTAGAGAGGGTGTAGTCATGGCCTCCATCCCCAACACCCCCTGAGCAAGTGGAGCTGGGGGCCAATGCCCCCACCTCGCAGTCCATTGCAGGGGTCACTCTGCTGCAGCTTTCCCCCTCTGCCCGGGCAAGGCACAGATCTGGGAGCCCCTTTTGCCTCTTGATGGGGAAGGAAGTGGGGACAAGTTCGATACAAGAAAATCCGATTAATGGCTGATTTCCTATGGAAACAACATGAACCAGGTCAGTCCCTGTGCAACATCTCAGGGAAGTGCTTAGGCTGCACTGAACAGTGTCAGTGGCATGTCCCTCCCTCAGCCACTACAGACGGTGCTTCCTGGGGCTAATCGTCCTTTTTTATTTTCAGTGACTAAATAATATATGATATAAAAGAACATTATATGAATGAGGTGGGAAGAATTAAAGATTCATTTCTTGCCCCACTGTCACGAACCATAAATGCCATGTAAACAGGACTCTGCACCTGGATTTGACCCAGCACTCCTGTTCAAAATCCTCCTGCTTCATCCCTGCCCGGAGTGTTCTTCTGCCTTCCAAAAGCAGGTCTTGAATTAGCTATTTGAATTCACCCTTTCTTAAACTGGTGCTGTTTCTTTGGTGGGATTTCCCTGCCTTGCTCTGATGGGATTTGCATCCTGTAATTCGTTCAGGGAGAGCTTGGTGCCCTCTTGTGTGTTCGCACACCAGCAGACACACACTAGGCATGTGTAATTAAAATTTCTGCCAGCTCTCTCAGGAATGAGCTTTACACCAGTTCCAGAGATCCAGCACACTGCTCCAGTTCAGTGACAGTCAGTACTGCAAGAGTCGCCCCTACAGGGAAATTAATTAGATTAATTGAAAACAAATTAGCTAGTCTTGACTAATTTTCTGTGTGGACAGATGCTTTGTAGTAAATGTGCTTTATTTCAAATTAGCTTAATCTGCAGCAAAATGAGTTATATTAATTTGTAATTAATATTGCACAGTCAGGAATAATGAGGGAATGAGGCAGTTTGGCACACTCTCCTCTACAGAGAAGCCACCATCAGTAATGCCTCTCTGGGAACAGGTGAGAAATTCTTCCACGGATTTCTCTCACTAAGTTTGGAGACCATGCAGGTCTCAGCATCCACATGTTCAAAGGTATATAATGTTTTCTGGGAGGCACCTAGTGTGCTCTGCAGAGACTTGTTGAGGGGTGGAGCTAAGGTTTCTTTATGTGTTCTGGAAGGGCCATGGTAAATGTACACATGTACACATGTACAAATGTACACAACATACACAGAGCACTGCTCAAGCAGTGTTTGCACAGTGCTGTAAATCTCACCTCAGTTTGAGGGGCTCTTGGACAGTCATGGTTTCCTCAGGAAAAACTGAGGATAAAGCACCTCCAAAGCCTCAGAAAGCGGTATTAAAGCATTTCTTCTGTACTGTGCACCTGGGAAGCCAATATGCTTCTCTTCAGGTGCTGCTCCTGTTAATCCGATGTTGTCTGTTCTTCAGGTGCGGTTTGTGAGCAGCACCTGGATGTTTGGAAAGCTGATGTGCCACATCAGCCGGTTTGTTCAGTACTGCTCTGTCCACGTGTCTGTGCTGACTCTTGCTGCCATTGCGCTGGACCGGCACCAGGTATGTCGAAGACACTACCCCCATGATTGCTAGAATATAGTTGTTTCCTCCCCAAATCCCAGTACCTGGAAACCTGCACTGTCTTGAGACTCAGGGAACAGAAGGGAGGACTCCAGCTTTCATGGCAGAGGACAAAATACCTGTGATTTTTACAGTGAGGGTGATAAAATACTGCAACAGGCTGCACAGAGAGGTTATGGAGTCTCTGTCCTTGGAGATACTGAAAACCTCAGGAGTTCAGTGCCAGGCAGCCTGCTCCAGCCCTGCTCTGCCTGGGCCATTGGGCTCGTGGGCTCCCTGCCCTTGTCAGCCCTGCCTCGAAGCACAACCGCACCAGCAGGGTGGGAATAAGTGCTGAATTCAAACACCAGCAAGCCCACACGTTCTCTCCACATAGATTTATAAGAGTCTGACAGTTCTAACGCTTGCCCCATTCCTTTGGGATGCCTAAGGCTGGAAACAGTAAGAACTATGTTAACCCATCCAGTTCAAGGTGAGAAATTTTCTCCTTCTCCTCCAGCCCTGATACTTAGACGCCAGGAAAACCTTCCAGGTGAAGTAATGCCTACAGACTGAAGGGTTTTCTTAAGTGAAACAGAGTTTCTAATTTGTGCTTTAGCTGATGAATTCTGAGTGCTTGGAGGCCAGATCCAGCAGGGTGAGCTCTCAGGCAGACTGGATTTCTCGCAGTGCTGGAGCCATTGAAACGGTTGCTACCAAAAAGCAACTTCATATGATAAATGCTGTGGCTGGATGAAGTTCAAAACAAGAACAGGCTCCACCTGGTGTCAGAGAATCACAGGGACTGCTGGAGCATAGATCAGCCACTTCTGTCTTTTTACCACAAAGACAGAAGTAAGGAGATGTCCCTGACAAAAGGGAAACCAACGCTTGCCTCTAAAGATATTGCTAGTCCCGAGAAGTGCCATGGCAGACAGATACTCTGGGGGAGTTGTACAACTTGATTAAGTAGATATTTATAATGGGACTACAAACAACATGCATAAAATACCGAAGACTTCATCAGCCAAGAAATCTGGATGATGTGATAGGTCTATTTTTAATTATTGTTTCATTGCCTAAGATAATCCTCCATAGTGCATATAGCCCAACAGAGATCTCACCACTGTGGTCTCTGGAGTCATGCTGATGGGTCACACGGAATGTGTTTCTCTGAGCCAGCAGCAACACTCAATATGTGCACAACTCCATGCATTTCCCAACCCTTGTACTCCCTGAAGTCCTGTAAAGTGACTCCGCATTTTAACACTGAAGAAAGAGATGTGGAGCTGCTGCTGCATGTCACATGCAACATGGGGCTCAAAGAGTGACAAAAATGTTGTAAATCCTCAGGAGTCGTTGTTCTCTGCAGGTAATCATGCACCCTCTCAAGCCACGCATGTCTGTGGTGAAAGGAGGGATTTGCATCATCATCATCTGGGTTATGGCCAGCTGCTTCTCGCTGCCTCACGCCATTTATCAGACTCTGGCAAGGTTTTATATTGGGTAAGACATTTACATATTTTTTGTGGTATGATGTTTGCAAAGCCCCACAGAAGCCAAGGCCACACCTTTCCATCCATGTTATTAGAGCAGAAAGGGTGGTGAAACAGAGAAGTTTTCCTTCCCTTTGCATGGGTGCTGTGTCTGTCACAAAGGGACAATGACAATCTATGGAATTGCTTCCAGGCTGATTCATTAGTTGTTTTGGGCTCAGAGATTCAGCCATGTCATTTGGGGCAGGCACAAGGGAGAGGGCCTCCTTGTCAGCAGAGGACACAGATGTCAATATGGATGATTTCTTTGTTTTCCTGGGAATGTGTTTAAGATACCTTCATTGGAGCCAAATGTAAAAACCTAGAGTAAAATTCTCCATTGAAAGTGGCACTTGCCCATGATACTGAATGGGTTCTGCTACCTGTACCTGTACTGAAACCCACTGAATGTCTGAGGTGTTTGTCCTCAGATGTGTGCAGCTGGTAGTAGAATTGAGAGCTCTTTCTCTTTGATCTTCAGAAACAGAACCATCCGAATGGTCTGCCTCCCCAGCTTCCCTCCTCCTGCTGATCTTTTCTGGAAGTATTTGGACCTGACTACGTTTGTTCTCTTATATGTTCTGCCCTTGCTTGTGATCTCCATCACATACACCATGGTGGCCAAGAAGCTCTGGCTGAGGAACGCCATCGGGGACCTCACCATGGAGCAATACTATGCCCATCAGAGGAAGAAGAAGATGACACTGAAGATGCTGATGGTGGTGGTGGTTGTGTTTGCCGTGTGCTGGTTTCCCCTGAACTGCTACGTGGTGCTCATCTCCTGCAGGGCCATCCACAGCAGCAATGCTCTGTACTTCGCTTTTCACTGGTTTGCCATGAGCAGCACCTGCTACAACCCCTTCATCTACTGCTGGCTGAACGAGAGCTTCCGTGCAGAGCTCCGGTCCCTGCTCTGCGTGTGCCGGCCCAGGAGCATGGCCCAGGGCCACGCTCTGCAGCCCATCTCCCCACCGTTACGGCATGCCAAGGCTGAGAACTGCTTGTACAAAAGAAGCAGCACATGCCAGAAGGCACAGACACCCTCTCAGAGGAGCTCTGCAAAGACGGACATATCCAGCGTGCATCCAATTGTGGCAGAAAACTGAACCCTTCATCTGACAGCTGGGCAGCATCACATTGGGATTGCAAAATCATGGGGAAAATGGTTTTGGAAAGGCCTCTGGAGACCGTCAAGTCAACCTTCTGCCCAGAGCACGTGAGCTTCAATCTTTGACTGGGTCATTCAGGACCTTGTTCTCTCAGGTGTCAGAATTCTCTAGGGATGAACTGCCACCTGTGGGCTCCAGAATGAGGGGTGTTGAGTGAATTTTTCATTGGAACGGTCAGCAAAAATGAAGAGAATTATTTAACAGCACATGAAGCATTTCATCATCTGAGCAAACACAGGGAAGCTACATTGGTTATACACACACCAGCTGTGCCCACTGTGGCTTGATGTAAAGCTGTTTGGGCTCTAACTTTGTAAATTGACATTTCTTTAGCATAAAATCTAAATTATTTTCACTTTCAATAGTATTTTATTTTTTACCAGTCCTCAAGAACTGTGTCCTTTGTGGCTTCCCTGCCAGCCTGGCAGCCCTTCCCCAATGGGTCAGCCTGTCTCTCTGCCCCGTAGTTATCCTGTGGGCAGCAGCAGCAGCAACTACTCGGCAGCTGTGGAACTGGGGGTTCCGGCTTTTTCTGAGTTGGAACCAGCATTGTGTTGGTTCCATCACAATGGAACAAACCAGACCTGCAGGTTTTCAACCCAAAAGCAGGAGATAGAAGAAGTTTGACCTATAACATGTAAATCTTAACATGTGAACTCTTCATGTATTCCCTGCTCAGTTAAACTGGGCATCTGACAATGTGCCACAGCATTCGCCTCAAGCACTGATTCTTGTGTTCCAGCTACATCGCTGGTGGCAGGGTGCACCAGCAGTGCTGATCCTGGTCCAAATGGTGCCTCTGGAGTGCAAGACATAGCTGGTATTCCTGGGGATGTGGGTGCCTGACAGCTGGCACCAGCAGCTGCTGCTCTGGGGGCTCACGGCAGAGCCAGCCACTGTGTTTCAGAGCTGGGTTTGGGTCGCTAGTGAGAGATACCCAGTGGGAGCACGTGGCCAACCTCAGCCTATGGCTATGAAAAGCCAAAGTTGTGTTTTCCTCCTTCTCAGAAAGAATAACCAGTTTCTTTGTGTCCATTCTGCACTGGCTCAGCCTTTGTGATGGTAAAGTCATGAGCTTCAAAAGACAGTGAAAAGGAAATGAGCTTCAGTCTCCCCATGCAAAATACTCTAAACTATACCTCTACAGCTGAGCATTTCCACCCAGACTGGCAGTGTGTCACAGCTGCAGACCTGGGTGAAAGGCTGCTTAAGTCTGGAAATCAAGATGCTTTGATGGGTACAAAAATACGTGACCTGGGAATGTATTTGTATTTCAAAATGAAACTGTGAAGGGGAGGAAAGAGTAAGAGCAACACGAATCTTGCTTTTTCCTAAGCTTATTGTGGGAAGGAGGAGGACAAGAGCAGCTGGGGCAGGGACAGGGACCTGGCAGGGATTGGGACACTGCAAATCCCAGTGACATTGACAGTACTAAGGCTTCAGGTCTGTGCTCCCATCTGAGGCAGTGCTCTCTTTTCCTTCACATCTGCAGGAATTACTCTGCAGAGGATATGCTATGGGGAGGAAAAGGAATTAGAAAAATCTCTTCAGAGAGCAAATACCCAAGGCTCAGGTATTGGCTCTGACCATGTGAGCCTTCGATTTTGTTCCACTGGAGTGGAGTCCTGCCTGAAGCTGGCACCACAAAGGCAGTACCAGAGCTTTTAATTTTGTGTTACAAGTAAATTACAGCATAAACCAGATGTTACTTCAAAATTGAGTGTTTTACTGTCTGGAAAACTGGGAATCTATGACACTGCAAGTGGCATTTTCCTAATATTATTGTCTGGAGGTTTCTATAAACAAGATGTCTCTTCTTAAAAAGTCAAACCAATCACAAATGCAAATAAACATTGTTACAGTAATTTAATGAAATTTATTCTCATTCAAATGCTCTTCTCTTTACATTGGAAAAAGTCAATGAGATTAAATAATGCAGTTTGCATGTATATCCCAACCCACTCTCAGAGAACTGTCAAACTCCTTACTCTGGACTAAATAAATCAAACAGTCTGTTCTTGCCCCTCATCCTTCAGCAGGACAGTGTGCTGGGTCAGCATCCCTCAGCCTTGTGTGGACCGACGGATGGTGCAGGCCAAGGTCAAACCCACAGGCTGCTTGTCTGACCACGGCAGTAGGCAGATGTCCCTCACCTGGCAACAGTTCTCCAAGGGACAGTTTGCTCCCAGACGAAAAGCTGACGTTGTTTCCTATAGCACATCCCATGCTGATCATTACACAGCAGCGCTTTCCTCAGTAGGAGTCTGCAGTCTGGCAGTGTTGAGCTGCCTTAAAAAACACTGTTTCTTTGAGGTGATTGTTTTTGTAAAAGTCTGGCAAACTTCCCCCTGATTACACACAACCTCCTGGATGCTCTTGCTTTAATACATGCTCTGTTAAAATATCTGTGTGGTTGTAATACAGTAAGATTTGATCCACCAATGTTTTTTGGGGGCTAACGGTCAAATAAAATACTGGTTCAGCACCCTCTCTCTCCTCTGGGTTTTGTGTAACTTTCGAGTTATGAAAAGGAGATGATATTCCCTCTTACAGGAGGGTTAGCAAGAAAGCATAGACTGCTGCTCCTGGCAGAGACAAACCCATGACCAAAACTTTTGTCTCCATGTGTTTTGACTTCTTTCAGCATGAAAAGCCCTTTGCACAAAGAAGTGCTGTGGTTACCCAGGTGGGGAGTCAGCTGTGGATGTGCCCCAACTGCAAATGCTGCTTCATTGCCGTGCACTTCCCTGCAGCTCATGCAATCAGTGGGTGGTCCCAGCAGCACTTTTTGCCTGGTGCCTCAGTCCAGGCAGGAGTATGGGATATTTTGAGGTCTCCTTGAATATAATTGTTATTCTCCAATAAACACTTCCATGAACAGAAGCATAGCCCGATGGATTCCTTGTGCATTTCTCCCCAGTGCTCCTGCTGGGATCCTCAGCCATCCCCTGGCTCCCTTCCCCTTGCTGGGGAACTCGTGCTCTCCCTCACCTGACTGTGAGCAAACAGGGCAGGAACCACGCACAGCAAGTCTGCTACAGCTCTGCCACATGTGAAAACTGGACGTCGAAGTCAGATTTGTTTGGAAGGGGCTGCTCAGTAACGACATGTGCACTGTGACTATGCCAGACCCAGGCTCGTTGGGCAAAGCTGCAAGTAGGGCAGCAAGAGCTCAGGCAGGTAACTGGTCACTGAAGCTGCTATATCAGTTTCCAGCTATACATCTACTGAAAACCAGCAATACGCCAAATGCGACCACTGTGGCTACATTAAAATAATCCTTTAGCATTCAAAGTGTTAAAACCAGGTGACTACACCAAAAGAAAATATTTTATTCTTGTCTCTGAAGAGCCATTTCTTACCTCTCCTTTTGAAGAAACTTTCCAAGCAGAATAATGAAGCTGCTGCTGCGAATAATTTAACCAGCCCTGATGAGCTTTGTGCAGCTCCACGGAGGGCTCACAGGCTTTTTGAGTCACTTCTGAGTGATTGAAAGGGAAGCTGTTAACTGGGTTTACTTCAACATCGCCCAAAGCACTGTGGCACCCTCCAAATCCAGACCAAATGGCTTTAGTTTGAAAGATGGGGAGATGTAGGAAGAGGAATATGTAAGTTAGAGGGATGGAAAAGATGATACGTTTCCCTCCATGGAGGGTTCCTCTTGTTTTGGCTTTAATTGTGGTAAGAAGACACCTGAGGGTTTGCTCATAGGGTGCTCTGCCCCTCAACACACGGCATTGAACACGCTGGAGGGGTCACCTGAACTGATACTCAGTTTGGGATTTTTGTTATCATCAGAGTCCAGTGCTCATTGTGCAGGAGGTAAGCTTGCCAGTGGAGTAATTATTAGCTAATTGAGTAACTGTTAAGCTGGTAAAACCAAGTTACTTGGTTTGCCATTTTACTGCTACTGTGGCCTTTGGCCATTTTAAAAATTTTTGATCCCTGACTCAGGTACCGGAATTGCTTCTTCTTGATGACTTTTCCATACAAGAGAAGTGTTAACTCACACAGTACTATTGTTTGCACAGACTGATCCCTCAGGTGAGGGAGAATGGGCCTTCTCGCCTACACACCAAAATGAGAAGCCACTCTTTTTTTCAAAGGAGGACAAAATTCAGCTTTCTCAGGTGGAAAATCCTCATCTCTGGCATCTGCACTGACCTTTAAATGATCCTGAATTCAGTTTCATTTTTAATATTACTCTGTCACTATGTAGACAAGAGTAAATGGGGTTTGTATTGACATTCACTTCACAGAGACCTGGTGTAAAGTGTCTCCCCAGGATGTGCATGGGCAAGGGGCTGGGCATGGGTGGCTGCCTCAAAGAGATGGGAGAGAGTCTTCAAGCACAGGGACGCTGCAGGAGCAGGATGGAGCCCGAAGGGGACAGGGCTGCTGGCAGCTTTTGGGAAGGCTGAGGACCCGGAGGGTGGCACATGACACAGGCTGCATCCCGTCCCATCTCTCACCCACTGTAAATGTAGCAGTCTGTTTTTCAGCTGGAATGTGTCACACTGAGGTCCTGTCATTGCTGAAGGTCTTGTGATCCTTTATAAGATCCGCATTGCCAACAGGGCTTTATACAGGTACTTTATACACCTGCACTGGCTCAGCTCTTTCACATCTGCCTGTCTGTGAAATGCAGGGATTGATGTCTCCAGTGGTTTATTTCTTCCTGGTGGTTTCCTTTGCTATGTTACAGAATGTGAGGTGTGGAACCGACTTCTCACATGAGAAAGTGCCCCTACCTCTGCCCACTCAAACACGCCTGATCCCCCGCTGTAACCGGGATGTATCCTGTGGGTTTTGCCCTGCAGATCCCGGCTCACTCGGCTGCTCCCGTGCCAAAGAAGTTTTGGGTTCATTAAGCAGGAAAATACGCAAGCGGTCCCGGGGAGCCCAGAGCTGAGGTGCCAATGTGTAATGACCAGTGCCAGCCGAGAGCCACCGGGAAGCCCCACAACAGCGTCTTTAAATGGAGAAAGTGACCCGGGAGAGGGCACGGAGGGATCGGGAACGGCACCGGGAGCCGGGAGAGGGCACGGGGAGGAGCGGGAACGGCACCGGGAGCCGGGAGAGGGCACGGGGAGGAGCGGGAACGGCACCGGGAGCCGGGAGAGGGCACGGGGAGGAGCGGGAACGGCACCGGGAGCCGGGAGAGGGCAGGGGGGGGATCGGGAACGGCAGGAGCCGCCAGGGGGCGCTGTGGCACCGTCCCGCCGTCAGGGCGGCCACACGGCCCCGCAGCGCCCCCTGGTGGCCCGGGGCTCCCGCCCTGCCCGGACGCGGCGCCCCGAGGGCCCCCAGGGGGAAAAGGCCCCGGGGCGGGGAGGGCCCGAGATGGGTCCCCGTGACCCGGGGTGGGCCGCCGGGTTTGTCCCCAGCCGCTCACCCCGGCAGTGGCGGTGGGTGAGGATGTCGTACCCAGCCCTTACTGATTGCCGAGCTCGGCAGTGCTGGCGTGCTCCGAGTGAACAGGGGTTTCTCAGAGAATTTGAAAAATCGTATCAAAATGTAATTCAAGGTTTGAGAAACACTGTACGGACGTGGGCACCCATCTGAGCTTCTCAGTCATCTGCAGCAGGAGAAAAGAATGTGATATGTGATGAGAAGCGCATGCATGTGCCCGCCTGTCCCTGGAGGTTCACCTGCAGTTCCAGAGGCCCGAGGT
>VXAD01000599.1:86347-108345 GCA_013399195.1 Dicrurus megarhynchus
TGTGCCACAGTGACCCTGCAGCCTGCTCGTTTGGGGTGTGCTACAGTGACCCTGCAGCCTGCTCGCTCGGGATGTGCCACAGTGACCCTGCAGCCTGCTCGCTCGGGATGTGCCACAGTGACACCGCACTCTGCTCGTTTGGGGTGTGCCACAGTGACCCTGCAGCCTGCTCGTTGGGGGTGTGCCACAGTGGCCCTGCAGCCTGCTCGCTCGGGGTGTGCCACAGTGACACCGCACTCTGCTCACTCGGGATGTGCCACAGTGACCCTGCAGCCTGCTCGTTTGGGGTGTGCCACAGTGACCCTACAGCCTGCTCGTTTGGGGTGTGCCGTAGTGATACTGCTCGTGCCAATGCCGGTGCTGGAGGTCTGGAGCTGTGCTGATGCCTTGTCAGGGACCCCTTGAGGCTCGGACACAGCACCGGCCGAGGAGTTTGGTGTCTCAGCTGACAGAACACAGTCAAACAAACGAGACAAGGCAGCCTGAGCTCAAGCTCCGGTCACTGCCCCGAGCCCTGGACTCCCGAGAGTGGCAGCACAGACTGGCCAAGGAAGAGCAGCAGTTGTGTCTCCAACACCTCCCTGCCCTGACAGACCCGAACGGCCAGCCTGGCAGGGGGCTGGGGGGGCTGCAGGGGGACTGTGCCAGGGCTGTGGCACTCACAGCCACACAAACATCAGTAGAAGCTGGAACTGCCCGGACCCTGGCTGAACCCCAAGTAAGCACAGACCCCCCCCCAGGTGGAACCACTTCCACGGGGAGACCGTGGGCAGAGATGTGACTCACAGCACACACTGGGATGGAGAGCTCTGAGCAAATGAACGAATCAAGCACTTGTGAACAAACCCCTGTGAGTGCCACTGCCACATTCCGTTGAGGCTCAGGACATTTCAGGATCCACTCCAAAACCCTTCGTTATTCATGTGTCTAAAAATAGGTCTTGACGGATTTCAGTGGTCAGCCAGAGCAGAGTAGCCACATACCTCTGATACACAGAACTTAAATCTTCAGACTCTTCCAAAAAAGACCAGGGAGGTGACAGATTTCCGGTGAAGCTGAACGAAATGTTGGGGGTGTTAGCTTTCGTCCTCTGACATAATGTCTCTCCTTTCCAGCTGATGATTTGTGAGTAATAATACTGCATCTAACATACATGAAAGCCCACAGCTGAAAAACACTTGCCCTGGGAAAGTTAAATGAAACAGATGAATCCCACAGATACTTTTCCCAGTCATTAATGTCTCCCAGAAAATCATCACTACTCTGAAGGCTGTTTTGAACATGTCATCTTTTTTTTCCATTTCTGCTCATGAGTCAGCATCCTGTCTTTTGTCCACTCTTCTGAGTCTCCTGAGGTAGCAGAATCAGGCCATCAATAAAGCACTATAAATCATTAGTTGTTTCCATGGCTTTCAGGGAAGCAATAAAACCTTTCCTTGGCTGTGTAACTGAGTTCATAGTGATGTCTTGAGAGGCTACCTAAAAACAGAGACTAGACAGGAGTAAGGGAATAAAGGTAGGTATTTGAAAGGCCTTCAAAGGTACACCCTGGGAGCCAGAGGCTATTGCCAAAAGGGACTCCAAGATGGACAACAGGTCACGAGTTCTTCACACTTTTATAGGTTTAGTTCATTTGCATATCAGGGTTAATTCTCCAATTAAAGCTTCAGTTTAAGGATGTAATTTTGCCTCAGGTTGCCCCCCTCTCAGAGGCTTTTGGTTTATACTTTCTGGGCCTACTACGGTCTGGGTGTCCTTGAAGAGCAGGCCTGGAGAGGCTCTGTTATACCTACCTAGCACGAGAGAGCAGAAATTAACAGGCTACAAGAAACTTCAGAGTTACACACTAAGCAGTACAGGATTTGAAAAATATAAAAGTTAAAACCGAAGGCATCAATAGAGCCAGTAGTACTGCAACCAAGCACAGATTTTCTCTCCAGAGCCCCGCAGAGCAGGTCAGCCTGGTGGAATCAGGCACATGAGGACGCAGACAGACCAGCAGGTGTCACACAGTCTGAGGCAGTTTTAAGCTAATCCATGCACTGAGTACCCGTGGCCACGAACTAAAGCTTATTTATTGGCTGCGTTACTGCCTACAGCTTGTTACCCAGACACTGTGAAGTGTGAGTCCAGGTACAACTGGCTAAGTGAAATTCAAGGACCATTTGCCTTTCCCCATGTCCTCAAGAACCGGTCTTGGCCATGTTCTGGGGGCCTCTTCCTGGGATTAGGGATGTGCTTTGTTGTGCTCCCAGCTGAGGAGAGCTGGCTGCCATCCCAGGGCTTCCTGCTGGGGCTAGAAGGTAACCTGATAATTTTGCTTCAATTGTCAAATTGTCATTCTTCTTTTGAGCAGAATCCCCTTTCAGTCTTGCCCCAGAATGTTTATTATTTCCTGCGAGTTATTTTCAGCCTGTTTTAGCCTTTGCTCTTTGAGTCCTAGCTGTGTCCACAGTCACCTGTGACTGAAATACAACTTTTCTTTAGTGGATCTGTTGGGCAGCAGTGCCCAGAGCCAGGTACCCAGGACATGCAGTTTGTGATATCTTCAGCGTAGGGAACTCCTCTGATGTGCTCATGTCCCTGGTAATTTGTGTGTGTGTGTGTATAAATGTCAGCTCAATTTTCTTGGTGATCTGGGTGTTTTAGATGAACTAAATTACCTCATTGTTTACTGTGATAGCAAATGTCTATCTGTCTGTTAAAACACTTTTTGCCCTCATTTCCTTGGTAATTTTCACTCTGAACTGCTGGATGCTTCAAAAGCCTGTCATTCAAAACGCAAAGAGCTCTGGTTTTTATTCCCTGTATGACTGTCTTGGTTTCACCCCAAGACAATGACAATTTTTTTTTTTAATGAAGTTGAAAAGAAAGAAAAGCTAGAACTTGGCAGGTGTGGTTAAAGAAAGCAAAAATCACTCAAATCTGAAATGAAGACTTTCCTCTCTTTTTCTGAAAACAGGCAGTTTTCTTCAGCATCTGTTCCTGCTGTTTCTAGAAATATTAAATGAAAAACATAAACTTCTGCCTCTAGACAAAGAAGATTCTAGCTATAAATTTTAGTGAATTCTTTACCGGCCTGAAACCCAAGCAAACACACAACAGAGAAGAGCCCCAGAGGCACTGGTTGAAAAGGAGAACCTGTTCCGTTCAGCAGGCTGTTATTTCAGCATTGTCTGCTGGAGATGATCATTATCTATAACCACTGCGTGGGGTAAAAGAAGGGATCCCAGGGGTTCTACTGCTCCTCTGCTGGGAGCTTTTAACTGGTTTCCCAAAATCCCTGAGTTAATTCAGACAAAAGGAAGGAGATGACAAAAGGAAGGGATAAAAGAAGAGACTCTGTGATGCCAGTATGACAGCTGTCAGTCTCACAAGACTTCCAAAGTGTTTTATAGAAAAAGCCAGTTTCACAGGTGATCCAGCCAGCAAGACAATTTGCCAATTGCCATGGGAAAATCAAAATGTTTTAGATTAAAATACAAGCTAGCACTATCAATCTGAAGTTGGAAAAATCTTGGATGAAAAAAGTTTCCCAGTAGCAAATTAAGAAGTATATATTTTACAGTATTTTCCTATTGCAGACAACTTTCTGTTTGCAATGTTTTTGTATGGGAATCTCCTGCTGTTGCTGGCACAGGGCTGGCTGGTGCATTTCTGCCACTGGGACATCAAAGCAGGTGAATAAAAATGAGCCATTATTTTCTTTCTTGTTTCCTTTCCAGCTGTGTGTGCTCAGGCTGCTGCCCAGGGCTCTGTGGTTTGGACACACCTGTAGGCTCACATCACCAATCCCACTGACCTTGGTTTAAAGGTTTCCTCATTAAGCTGGTGAGTCCCTGAAGAAAGACCCTTCCCTCTGCCTGGTTCTGACCAGACTGTGTTCCTGCTCGGCAGAGCTGTCCCCTGGGAAGCTGCTTCTCCCGGGGCTGCCTGAGCACCCTGGCTAGTGCTTGCCTCATCCTCCTCCCATAGCCTGGACAGTGTTAAAGATGTTGGATGCACCACAGTGGGGCTTTAGTAGTTTTAAGACATTCAAGCTTGGTTTTAATGCCTTTGCTAATGAGCCTGACAACCTGTAACAGTGTGAGCGAGTCAGCTCTTAATTCCTCAGGGAGCACTTGGTAATACAGTGTAAGCCATAGAAAGATCTGGAATGTGAAATATAGATACAATGGGAAGAAAGAATTGTAAAACTAATGGTGGGGTTTTGCTAGGCCTGGAAGTTCAATGGGAGGGTCCCCATGGCCTTTTACTACTCGATTCTATGTTCTATGGTTTTAAAGTCTATTGGAACAAATTGCAGTCAGCTCTGGGCTGATCAGGGTTTGCAGGTACCACCCTTTCATGGGGCCTTGTGAATTAGAGTAAATATTCACTGAATTGAGGCTTCTGGGCATTTCCCCCTGCTCAGTCATACCCAGAGGCTCTTTTCTGGTATCTCTAACTTTATGTTAGGGATAATCACAGATTCTCTCAGTTTCTAGAAACTGAGACGTGAAGTTCAAGCCATATGCAAGGAACTTGTTCCTCAGCAGCTTTACCTACTGTCATGATCCATTTAACTGGTGTTCCTTCTGGGTAAATTACAGCTAGTGGACAACAGCAGAGGCATTGAGCTGAGGCACTCGCTGCAGCAGTGCAGGGGGTAGGTACTGGTGAGATGGCAGTGGTCATAGCAATAAGCACAGCTCATTGGTAATTGGGAGGGTGTGTGGCAGCCAGGGAGATCTGTCAGATGAGGCAACGGGAGCATGCTCGGCCCAGGCTCTGAACTGCTCATGTTTTGGCACAGGACCTTTCCCACTCTTTTTTTTTTGCCTGAGGCAGGCAAAGGTTTAGTTGTTTTCTAATACTTTTAGGTCTGGGAGTCTTGTGAGCACTTGTGCGCTGCTTCCCATCTATCCCATCACTTGAAGTGACTTTCCTATAGTGGCACCTACTTCCCCACATCTTTGGTGGGACCAAATCTTCTCCAGCTCCTTCTCCCTCTTCCTTCTTTTCTGATGATGATGAACTAGTCATCCCGGGCATAAAGCCATTGGGGGAGGAGGTCACAATGTTCCTGTGCAGTGATTAATGGCAAGTGTTCTTGGAGCAAAGAAGTGAGATGACTCTTTAAAATAACATTCATCAAAGGAAAGAGCTTGCTGGTTGCTAATTTTTGAGGGAGAGTCAGTATCCTCCCTCTGTGGGCTGATAATCCGGAATTGACTCACTGACTAAAATTGTCTAAACCATCATATTTCTAAAGTGTTGCATTTCAGACCAGGGCTTAAAGGGCCAGGAGAAGGGCTGGCTGACACCCTTAGGTATGTGTCACCATCCAGCTTGAGGGAACATTACAACCACAGGAGCAATCTCTAAAAGCTCCAGCCATCAAAGCTGCCTCTCCAATTGCTTCCAATAACCCCCTCTTTTTTCCATAAAAGCCATGTGCTTTGGAAAGAGACAGTGTGCTTGGGAAGCTGGTAATTGGGTAGAACACAGAAAAGAGATTCTCCCACCAGTGTGTTTGAGGGACTTGGTCAGGCAGACTCTCACAGGGGATGCCAGACACAGAACTGCAGTGATCCTCACAGCTATGCATGTCTTGAAACCATTCAGTTAAATCCTTGCCCAGCAAGTGGAAGGCTTCCTCCTTGGTGGGAAAAACTCCTCCTGAGCTGGGGGACTTTGACCAGTGTACTTCCCTCCTCGAAGAATACCCTTGCCTCCAGCAGTCACCCACATGGAAAGACTGTTTGAAGCACAGGCTTTCCTGTGGAAGCCATTCTACTTCAATGGTGTGTGGAAGTTAAAAATCATCTTAACCAATAATTAGTTCCTCTGCAGTTCAATAGGGAACTGCTCAGCTCTCTTCACCACCATCACCGAAGCAGAGGGAAGTGCATCAGCTGCAAGTGGGGCTGAGCAGGCACTCACAACCCCATGAACATCCCCACAGGAGGCACCAAGGGACACAGGAAGCACTGAGAAATGCTGTCTTTCACAGGAATGTACATGGTACCATATGTCTGGGACCTCGGCAAGGATCAAAACTTACTTTGCTAAGCCCAGCTCCAGAGTTCCTCTCCTACATGTTCCAGCTTCATGGGTACCTATCCAGGGAGAGGGACATCTGGCAGGTTTGGCAGTGATAAACATTTGTGTTTGGTAAAATGGGAGCCTGGACTCTGCCCTGCATCCAGTGTTCAGCCTTTGCTGTCTCCAGGCAGAGCCACCTGCGGGGAAGACAGATGGAAGAAGAATAGGGTTCCCATGGAGGGCGAAGCTCTTCAGCCCCTGCTAGCACCCTGTCCTGTGTCCCCGCACTGTGCTCTGGCCAGGTGTCCCCAGGACCACCAACAGCCTGAGTGCTGCTGTGTGCTGCTGTTCAAACATGGAAAAGTCATAAAGCAATCAAAGAACGATCAGGAAAGTCTGTCTTTCTTGGAGTCTTACCCAGTTTTCTCCAAATTGCTTGACACAAATTAAAGTGATTTAAAATGACCCCAAAACAGCTATGAATTATATGTTTGGGTTTCTTGGTAGCCTGGGAATGGAAGGCTGTTGCAACCCCATTCTGCTATTATTAATGCTATTTTAACTTTCACCTCTTGGGTGGAAAAAGCATTTTATGTCTTGAATACTTCCTCTTGCCCTGGTCATGCAGGAGTCCTGAATTTTGGCGGTCTCATTAATTGTGCTTAGCCTTCAGCAATCAGTCAGGCAACTGACATGGGCTTTTGGCAGAGGAGTTTTTGGTGATAAAGTCATACGTTGGGCTATGGACAAAATAATGCTTTTAATGGACACATTTATTGGAAAACTCAACACGTATCCAAAACTCAACACATCTCCTCCAAAATAAAAATCTCCAGCCATCAAAGGTGCCTCTGTGGTGACTTCTGATAATGCTAATTTCCTGTTCTTCCATAAAACCCCACATGCATTTTGGTGGGGAGAGAAAGAGAAAAGGAAAACGCAGTGTCAGTCCGATAGCTGTCCCTTCTCTCAAGTCTCAATAAATATCTGAGGCATTAGTATCAGGAAAGTGTGTCCCTTGAATGTGTGCTCTGCTTTATATCTTGGTTCTGTTTGGGGAGTGCAGGATCCTGTGTGCACAGAAAAAATTATCTTCTACACAAAGAGCTTTTCATAGTAATTGCACTTCACTGGCTGAGCTTGTCCAGAACTTCAAAAATATCTTTCCTGACACCTCCCCATGCTGAGATGGAGTGTTGGGCAGTCTAGGTTTCTGCTAGTCGAGATAGGAGTTCCCAGTACGTGTGCCATTAAAAAGGGGGAAGGCTGTTTTGTACCAGTGTCAAGTGCTGTTGGCACGTTCCCTGTGGCTCAGCCCTGCAACAGCTGGGACTGGGTCACCCCTCTGCGAGTCAGACATGTCACTTGGTAAAAATAAAACCAGCTGAGAAAGCCTTGCCTTCGGGGAACAGCAAGGTCTGATCTCCTGTCACAGCCAGGATGCTACCAGGGGCAGCGTTAGCGTTTCACCCGGGTGTGATGTGCAGGGTGTGTGCCAGCGTGTTCCCGCAGATGTGGCAGAGCCCCTGTGATGCCCGTGGAGTGTGCAGCAGTGCACATGGCACACAGCAGTGGTGTCCATGGTGCTTGTGGCAGTGCCCTTGGTGTCTGTGGTAAATGTGCTGGTGCCCACGCTTGTCGAGTCTGCCCCAGCTGCCCCTGCAGCGGCAGCCAGTGCAAGGACAAAACCCAGCGACTGGCCCCAGATGAGGGCCAGGGGATGTTCTCCCTGTGCAGGGTCTTGGTGTTGTCTTCAGGCTGAGGAAAAGGGGCACTGAGTGCAGAGGCTCTGAAAGGATGCTGCTGCAGGGCAGGCAATGGAGGAAAGGCAGGGTGGCTTCCCTTGTTGTTCTAGTGCCTGGGCAACCCCAGTGTTTATTGAACAGGTTGTGTGGAATTAAATAGAAGAGCAGATGTGAGCGAAGTGCCATGTACGTCTCTGCTGGCCACCCAAAAAAGGATGCCTGGCACTGCTCTGCTGAGGAGAGGGATGGCTCAGAGACGGGGCCTTTGAGCTCTCACTCCCACGTTAATACCAATTCTCCGTATTTGCCCTCACCAAATAATTTCTACTCTCTTTCCTTTCCATGAAGTAAAGTTAATAATAGCAATTTCTCTGCTTCACAGGAGGGCTGAGTATGAATTAATATTTGTCAAATAATATGAGACATTTAAAACAATATTTATGTGGAATAAAATTTCTGCAGAGGAATTTTAAATTTTTGGGATCTCAGGAGAGAAATACCTGGACATGATAAGTGTACGCTGATGAACACAAATTACTGTCAGAAAGATTTGGGAGGTCATGTGATCTGGAATGCCTGTGGCTGGACTGGTGAGAGCACAAGGTTTGGGGAGCAGGGTACTGGTTTTCTGCAAAGCACAGAAAAGAGTTCTGTCACTGGGAGTTGAGAGGAGACCCCAGGGGAACAACAGAGATCCTAGTGATGGGCTTTGTCTCCCTTTTTGCACCAGCGTGTTAATATCACACGTCAGGATTCTAACATAAACATTCCCAGCAGCCGATGAGCGTCTCCCTTGGAAAGCCTGGTCCAGCATTTGTCTCTGTGCCAGCACTGGAGTGGAAAAGATAAATGAAGAATTCGTATTGTTGGACTAGAGTCTGTTCGTCAATAATTCCAAGTAGTTCCTGAATTAGGCTATTACTAATTATCTATTTTCACCATAATTGGGAGGACAAGGGGTTCTGGCAGGCGGCGCATGAGACATACAGGAGAAAATGATTAAAGCAGAGCCAAAAATATCACCATACTGGAGTCATGAGTCAGATCCTGACCTTTCAAATTGCACTGCGGAGAGTCTGAGCTCATTTGGATGGGATCCTAGGGATCCAGGTGAGAGTGACAGGATGGCTCAGCATGGCTAGCTTTGGATAGATGGAAGAAACTGGGGATGTCCTGGAGGGGGGACAGAAAACTAAAAGGCATGAGGAGCTTCAGATGAATGTTTCTCCTTCTCTGGCTCTGGTCTTCCTGAAGAAAAGGGTAATCCCACACTCTTGAGCTTAACTGTTTTACCTGTCAGCACTCCTGATCACTCCCTGCAAAGAATGTGCATCCTCTGGTTAATGTGATTATCAGCAGTAATTAATTCCAGCTTCCGGTAATGAATTACAGCTTCTTCTTGATCAGCGTTTTAAAAGCCCTTTAAGCTTGTGTCAAGTCGTGTTTGCACAGGAAAAAGGAGTCATCAGTCGCTCCTATGGAACTCACAATTCCTTGTGAACTGCTGCAACCACAAGAGACTCAATTCCCGAGACAAAGTGCCCGTTGTGAGACTGGCCACAGAATTCCAAACCTGGCTCTGCAGGGACAGACTCAGGTGGACCCTCATCAGGGCTGGGGACGCTCTGTGACAGGGGCTTTATAACACTGAGCAGCTCTGCAGAGGCTGAGAGGAAAAGCTTTGTCCTGAGCAGGGATCCGTGGGATTCTCCATCATGCTCTGTCCAAGGACTCTTGCTGGCTCTGACACCAGGAGGGCACCCAGCCCCTCAAAGGAGTGTCCCCTTGCCTCCTAAGGTAGCTCCACCAACCTCCAGCTGGCACAGGGACCAAGAGTGTCTGTGCCCTGTATCAGGGGTGAAGCTGTGACTCTGCTGAGGTCTGTCCATCCCCCTGCCCTCCCACTCCCTGGGATGCGGTGCCTGCCAAGCCACTCAGATGGCTGCCAGCAGCAGAGGAATGTTTGTCTGCGTGCATTCCTTGTTAATAAAAATAAGTCTTTTTTAAGGTCATAAGCAGAGGAGTTGTCGTGTCACATCCTGTTCTGTGTCTCCATGGCAACTCTAAACTTCCCAAACACACGGAGCAGAGCAGTGATGGTCTGTCTGCAATGCATGAACTCTTGGGCTGTCCTGGCTGTGTCACCCACTGGCCCCCTTCCCAGAGTGGGAGCATGCAGAACAACATGTGTGGCAAACTGGCACGCTGCTGGCCCAGTGATGCTCTCTGCTTCACTCCCCTGGGACCAGGGAGATGCTGCCTGTGCACCCCAGCAGAGCCCACAGGGTCCCATCAATGGCAGATGAAAAAATAATATTGGCTCTCAATATTTGGCTCCCAAGTCCAGAGTCACTCACTTTCCCTTGGATATCTGGGTGTTTGACCATGGGTGGTTCACAGGATCATGGGCACTATTTTCTCTCTCCTAAGAAAAAATTACTCTGCCAGATAAAACAAGCAAAAAATGCTGTTTGTGCTGATTCATAAGGAAAAAATTTCCCTTCTAATTTAGCACTGTACAGCAGGAAATTGCAGAGTGATTTGCTGGAAGAGCAAGAAAATCAGGATCGTACAGATCGTACAGCATTTTCTAGGTGACGGATAATTCCTTCACAGCCTTAAAATCTGTGAGCAGGTTTGTGCTGCATGATATGGTGTAGACTAGAGATTCATCTGCATTTTCAGTAAGCTCCAGCTTCAGGAAGAACATAAATGAAGAAGACTGGAGCTCAGTGGTCTTACTTATACCCCTGGAAAAGGATATCTGAGGGGCATCGAATCCCTGTGTGCTCCTAGCTTCATTGGCTGTGCTGGGGTTTGTGCATGAGCTGTTGGGTATTTAATAAACCTGGGGAATTGCCCTTGGAGTGGTGGTTTTGGCACTCAGGCCCAGGAGGTTTGGGAAGGTCCCAGCTCTGCCAGTGGAGGGGCCTGGTGGGTCTGCATCCAGAACTGATTCCTCTGGGCTGTGGGGAGCTGGGGGGCACAACGGGGTCTGGTTGTGTCTGCTTTGTGTTTCTGGCCTTCTCCAGCTTGGTACCCACACTGGACAGGGGCTCTGCTCCTCACAGGGATGTAGCTGAAGTTCCAGTTCCCAGATCTTGAAGTACTTAGTGGTTTCAGGAGAAGTTTAGGCTTCACTTTGCACCTAAAAGCCTAATTTGCTGCCATAGCAGTATAATTGCCTATTCCTGTCTGCTTTTAGAGTTGTGAAGTGGTTTCTCCCTCCAGTGAATCCTTCTATACCTCTATCTCCTCTGCTGCTGGTCAGGCTGTTCCACAGCTCTCGCTTCCCTGAGTGTCACCGCAGTCCTGTGAAGATTCAGTGGCATCAGATTATTCTGCCCCTTTTGCCTCTCATAATCCCAATAAATGATCTGCAATGCAGGAAAGACGCTATTTTGTGATGCTTGAAAATGCCAGTTCAGAACTCCTGAAAATTCAGAACCTCAGGGTTTGCCCCCCAGTCCTTTTGTGCTTCGAACACCATCTTGGTGAAGGATTAGCTCAGCTGCAGTTACCTTCACTTTTTGTTTCTGAGATCATGGTTATCCCTGGCTGGGTGCAGTTTTTCATGCTAAGGGAGTATTAATCCAAGAATGTGCTCAGATACGCAAAAACAAACCCATGGAGGCCAGGGGGTGTTGAAGATCACAAAGAGAATGAGGCTGAGCTGGGCCGAGGGGACGGAAGGAGCAGCACAGCCATCCCCAGAGGAGTGCCTCCTCCCTCCCTGTGTCCCTCTGCTCAGGAGGTTGGCACCAGGAGCTGTCCCCTCTGGCCATCCCTGCAAACTTCTGCATCTTTATAAATTTCACAAGAAATGTTTTCTCTGTCTTTCCTGGCTGGGGAAGAAACCCAGTACAAAAGGGCATAGGATTGGGAATGCTGTTTTTCTGGCATCTTAATGAAGCAAATCCTACAAGCTATATGAAGAGGTTCTAGGAAATCTATCCTAACCCAGGGATAAGCTGCCTGAGTATCCCGGAAGAGTTTTCTTGCAGCAACTCCAAAGGCACATTCCCAGCCTGGGAAGAGCTGCCCTTTGTCTTCTGGTTCCTCTCATGTTGTTATTGCCAGAGATTAGTGTTAATTGCTAAACCCTGTGGAAAGGGAGTGCTTGGATGGTTTGGAGTGCCTGCAAAAGGAGTGTCACATATTTCAAAGTGTTTGATAAACAGGGGAGCAAAGGCAGATAACAGCATCAAAGCCCACATTGTGCTCTCCTGCTGTAACGGGCAGCTTTTGAGAGAGGAAGCAGATTGCTGAAGGCCATCGTGTTACTGGAGACCATGAACCTACTTGACTGGTGACCCCCGGCAGCCCCAGCAGGTGAAGGACAGTACAGAAGGAGACACTAGGAGGACAATTACACTTCACATCTTTTCCTTTAATGCACTGATTCCTAGAAAGGAGGTGTGAGCTAAAGCATGGAAAAAAACATTGTTTAATGTAGATTTGAAGTCCTGAATATCCATTGTTTATCTCCGGACCACTCCAGTGTTTCAAGCATGAGAGCTACAGGTTGATTCAAAGCTTTTATTAGGGAATTAGATTCATTTGAATCAAAATGCCTATGTAAGAAATTTGAATATCATCCAGCAGAAAGTGTCTGTCATGCCGTGGCAGCTCATCTTCAGAATGTAGCTGCATATTGATGAAGTGCTCATTGAATAAGAATTATCCAGTCCTGGAGAAGAAATAGAAGTCCTGATGGAGAAATAGTACTGACTGTGTAAAAGCAGACAGTCATCAAACAGACATGTTTGATGGATTCATGTTGCTCAAGAGATTTTCTCTCTGGTCATATGGATTAGTGCTGCTCTGGCTCTGAGCCTTAGTGAGGGCTCTGCCAAGGCACCTGTCCATGGCTGCAATTGCAGATGAGTCTGGAACAGTCCTGAGCTGGGAGAGGATGCTCTGAACCTGTGGTACCTGTCTGCTGTGCTGCAGGAGCCTAAGCTGCCCCTGCTCCTGGCAACAGCGACAGCTGGAACCCCCCAGGCCTGGGGCATGGTTTATGTTACAGGTACTATTATTTTGCTGTTCCTATTTCCCTACACATGCACACGACAGACTCTTCTGTTTTTAAGCCTTTGTTAAGCTGTTTGTGTGTTTGAGCCCAATCACATACTAAGGAGGGAAGAGAGAAGACTGCTTACTGAGCAGCCTGGCAAAAAACCTCACTGCTGAAGGTCCCTCTTTGCCACAGCAACAAAGTCACTCTGGCCTTCCAGTGCTCCGTTGCAGTGCTGATTGACTGGAGTAAAAAACATGGGCTGGTGATCAGGAGGTGTGGGGGGATAGCTGCCTCCAAAGCCACACTGAGTTTTAGCACATCAGTGAGCTTCTGGTACCTGGGGAATCTGTCATTTTATTATCACCTGAGCTGCAAGAAAAGCAGAACCATACAGGCTCATCTTTGTTCACAGCTACCACACAGCTGCAACATTGAGTTCGGTACCTTCCCTCTTCCTAGGGAATTCAGGATTTTCTCCTGAATCAGAATGGGAGGGCTTAGACTGCCAAAATAAAGAGCCAGCCCAAGACCTGTGGTGTACCTCTGCTCTCAAATGAGGTCTTCAGTGCTGACAACAGGCTGTTTTCTTCACAGGAGTGTTTTACGGTTCAGGTCCACAAATCAGTTTAGGCTGGTCTAAGCCAGCCATCCCTCCATCCCAGAAAGCCATATCAGGGCCACTGACCTGCACTCACTTGCTTCACTTAGATTATACCCCTGCTGATTAGCACAAATGAGATGAATAGAAAGTGGAAAATTGGTCTTTGAGCCCAGCACTTGGCATTGAATTCTCTATACTAAAAGGAAATGCCTGTCTCTTCAGTTTCTTTTCAGTTTTTTGTTCACAAATTCTTAAGTGAACAAAGAGAGGCTCCTGGTGCTCCTTCTTTGCAGCCATTCGTGTGCCTCTGGGAAAGGTTTGGCTTCTGTGCTTGCCAGGCTAATCAAGGAAACAGAAAACACAAAACTTTAGTGTATTTAAATTTAAATACATTAGTGTATTTAAACCAGGCACTCTAAAGTCTCAAGAAAATAGAAAAAATGTTAGGCAGATACATCCACCTGATGCCCACTCAGCTGGGAAAGAGTAACAGGAGGGGCTTCTTTGAGGTGAAGTTTCCTGACTGAGATCAGCTAGGGCAGGAAAAAAACGGAAGAAAAAAGGATAGGACCTGAGTCCCAGATTGGATAAACCCCAAATACAGAAATTAATCCATCACCCAGGGTAATTAAGCATCGTGGATAGGAGAAACGGGTTTCCAGGGAGGATCAGACAGGCTTGCCAGAGGTCCCAGCACCAAGGGGGATGGCATTGAGCCAACCAAAGGCTTTGAAATCTTTCTCTGTGTTTCCTCCTGGGAAAAGCCTCAGCAGCACCAACAGCAGCAGCATTTCCCTTAGTCTCTGCATTTTTGTCCAGCAGGAGCCCCCTGCCACGTGTGGGTCTCTCTGTGCTACCAAAGGCTCTGCAGCCGCATGGTCAGGGTTTCAGGGTTTGGGGGATGTGCTGGGGACTGTGCAGGTGCTGGGGAGGGCAGGCAGGAAGCATGGGCAGCCCCTGCCAGCATTCTCTCCCCATCCCTTCTCCTTCCAGCCCTGGCCCAGTGGTCCCTGCCCCAGCAGCAGCTCAGAAGGTTTTGTGCCTCCTATCTTTGCTGAACATCTCAAAAGCAAGAAGTAGTTTCGTAATTTTTCCTCTTACACCTGGAAAGGGAGGAACCCCACAAGACTGTGATTTAGATCAGTCCCTCGAGCAAGAAAGCTGAGCAGAAGCAAGAAATCAGCATTCCTGAAACCTCTCCTAGTACCTGAGGTACCTTAGCTCTGGAGCAGAGGAGCAACCCCTCCTCCGTTCTGACAAGTACTGAACCCTGAACAGAGCTTCCTGCATCCAGGAGAAACCCAGGAATTTCAAAATATAGCCAAGCTTCATTTTGGTAAGGAGAATATTTCCCACCATGGCTGGGGAGGGGCCCAGCCCCTGCAGAACCTCACAACCCAAATGGCAGTAACTGGGCTGCAGCAAGCAGCTCCTGCCAAGCACCAGCTGGGGGGCTGAGGTGTGACCTCGCTGTTGGTGTGACAGCCTGGGAGGCTTTATTAGCTGAGTTCTCTAATAGTAGGTTGGTTGTTTTTGTGTTTGTTTGTTTGGGGATTGTTTTTGTGAAAACTTAATCTTCTGGTTTAATAAAATGACATGTTTTTCCCTTGAGCTGGGCTGGCTCCCTGCAGATGCCCACCCATCACTGCTTGCCTGGTCTCTGCTGGAGGAGAGGTTCCAGTGGCCAAGGGCCAAGTGATGCTGGTGGCTGGAGACCAAGGGAACTGACAAGAGAAAGACACACTGTGGGAAACGCAGGAGTAAAAGCTTCTACAGATAGTGAGGGGTTTGACCTGCAGCCCTGGAAGAAACTAGATCTAGCCTAATTGACAGAGATTTACGGACCTTAAACAAGAGAATTACAAGCCTGAGTTTCTGTAGTTATAAGTAAGAAAATGTATCGGGTGTTATGGTTAAAGAGTTTTAAGTATAGTAATGTAAGTTTATAGTAATAAGTTAAGGATTTAGATGTAACAATAGAAATATATAGGTGTACGTGACAAGACATATTATTGGTCAAGAGGCCACTGCAGTGCAGTAGAAACTACCAGAGGTGATAGGTCAGAAAGTCAAAACAAAGTTTCGTTTTAAGTGTCTATTGGATTAGAAAGTTATAAATTGTCTGGTAACCTTAAATCTTGTGACTATTCCTGATCATGGCGGCTTGTGGCTAAATCTCACGCCTCAGAGACTGATGCCTTGTTTGTTATTTTGAGCAATAAACTGTGGATGATTACGAAAAGTCCCATCTCTCATTAAGAACTCCGACGAGAAAAAAAGCGCGGGTGGCGCGGCCGCGGGTGGCGGTATAATTTACAACACACACTTTCAGGTATGTCCTTTCTGATTTTGCTGATTCCTGAACTTGTTCTGCAATCACAGTTCCAGAGGATTTAAGTACAAAAGTTTTTGATAGAAATATTCTATCACTATTGTGAAGAGGAAAAAACCTGCCCCAGCTTTATCCAGCAGTGAAATGCACATTGATCGGCCTTGACTTCACCCTGTGGGCCTGTTTCCATTTAAGTTGTTCAAAATTCTGCAGATAAAGCAGCCAAAGCTGGCACAGGTAGTGTGTTTTGTTGGATAATTGCAGCTGGGAGCGGAGGATGCTGGCTGGCAGTGTTCTGCAGCCATATGCTGGCTGGGTGGTTTGTGTGTTGATTTCTTGCTTGGGTTGTTTAGAATTCTACACCAGTAAGTAAAGAAATGGAAAATTACTGCCTTGTCCACAGTTGTTACAGAAATCGAAGTCTCCAAGTGGCCCTGGAAATCTTTGTGCTGCTTGATCCCAGGGCCAGAGTTCACTTCTCAGTGCTCTTGTTTAGCTCCTCACACTGAGCTTTTGGGGCTCCAATTTTCTCCAGCGCTAGATTTTGGTGAGTCACCCCAGTGCTGCCTGGCTGCTCCAGGGGCAGAGGGGCAGCGTGGGGCTGCACAGGGACGTGCCTGAGCAGTCCCAGCACTCTCCAGTTTTGCACAGCAGTGACAAATGCCCCTTTCATTCTAAACCTGTTCAGCCATTCCTCTTTGTTGCAGTTCCCTGAAATCGTCCCGTGGCCATCCATTTGTCCCACGCAGGCAGAGCGGCAGCCAGTCAGCCTCTGCCAGGTCTGTCTGTCCCCGAGGCTGCCCCATGCCCACCATCCAACCCAGATTAGTCTCTTCAAGAGCCTTTGCAGGGGAAACCAGTGGAAATCCTCCTAGGGATCCAAAGGGGTTGTGTGGAGAGGTCCCCTTTATCCATGGTGCCTCCTTCCAGCAAGGAGGTAATTTCTCTAACGTGCATGTGTCTGCATGCTCCAGTAAATCACATTTCTCCAGTGTATATTAATCCTTTTTTTCAGGCTGCTTGGAAGGGAATTTGGATGTAAAATAACGAGGATTGCCCCTGAAGCCCCTTTCAGAAAGGATGCCCTACTGGCCATTTTCTGTTCCCTTGGTGGTAAGGTAGTTTAGCTTATAATTTAAAAGCACAATAGTCAGTACTTTTGTGTTTGAGCTCTTTAGACCTCCTGGGAAAGTGCCATTTGGATTATGCTCTTCAGATTTTATTGCTGTAATTTCATAACCTCCTTTGACTGAATGAGCTGAAAATTAAGTTTTAAATGCTTCAGCACAAGTGACTGTCAGAACTGCCCCTCCTCTCCTGGTTGCTTGTGCTTCTGTTTCTATGCATTTGCAAACCCAGAGCGATAGATTTTTGGGACTCTGCTGGCACCCTGCTGGGACCCTGCAGCATCTGCTGCAGCTCAGCTTTGCTGAGGCTTCTGCCTCTAATGCCCCTCGTGAGCAGCCACTGGTGCCTGTGGTTGTCCTGCTGATCAGGAATCTGGCAGAGCCTCAGCACCCTTTGTCCTCTGGCCAAGCTTCTCCACAGTCCTGGCTGCCCTGGGCTGTGTGGCAGAGCTGCACCCCTGGCTGGGGCACCCATGGCCAGGGTCACTGCCAGGGGTGACACAGGAACGTACCTGTCACCAGTGCTGGTGGTGGCTGAACCATTCGTCCCAAACCCAGAAACTGGGCAGACATGTAGATCCTGAGGGATCCCTCCCAAGATCCATGAGGGACCCTTCTAGATGAGTGAGTGAGCTTTCACCAGAGCTCCACAGCTCAGAGGCTTTCTGAGCTGACACATCCCTACAGCTACACACAGACATTTGCCACACAGTGAGGTCCCTGAATCAGGGCCGTGGTGGGTGACTTGTCCCCACATAGAACTCAGCAGGATGCTGCAGCTGCCATCAGCCTCTGCACAACTGTCCCTTGCTGGCTCAGGCAACTTCAGCCTTTGTCACATCTCTTCCTTTGGTCAGAGCTGCACAACGGACAGAGTTTTGAAGTAAATGTATATTGTACCACTTCTTTTCAAGTTATATCTTCATTCCTCCCTTCCTTTGGTGTGTGAGTCATCCCAGCAAACCTGTCATGCCTTAAATTAATTGGGCCTTGGAAGGCAACAGAGATAATGAGCCATTCCAGGGTGACATTTCTTAAAAGCCAGGGAATGTACAGCACAAGGTAGGGTGGGTGCTGCCTGAGTCTTCCTCACCTTGTCAAATGCATCCACATCTCTCCTGAGCTTGTGATGGGGTCTGTGTGGTGTCTATTGGCTGCTGGCCTCCAGTCCAGACACCTCTGAAGAGAAGCTCCTCTCACAAAGTCCTGCTTGCAGAACTCCAGTTTTCTGGCCTCAAACCAGCGTTGTGCTCACAGAAGGGCTGAGTTAGGACACCATGAGAAGTGTACAAGTTTTGAACTGCTCATCAAAGGCGAGAGGGCTCCTTGTGAGCTCAGTGCAGTGGGGGTGTGAGTGTGGGTTGTGCATGGTCCCACCTGGACGTGGGGGTGTCCCTGCTCACTATTCCTGTACCTGTGCAGGAGGACTCAAAGAAGCTCTGGCTGGTGCCCCAAAGAGTGAGCTGCAGGCAGGGATGAGGGAATGAATGTCCCTGATAACAGCCCCCATGCATACCACACACAGAAAGTGACTTACCCCTTCCACTCTTTGCCAAGTCCCTTTCATTAGCACAGAGTTTTCTGTTAAGGAAAACAGGATTTTTTTGTTTGTTTTGTTTGTTTGTTTTTCTGTCTTGACTACCATGCAGAGGGGGAGAAGAACCAAAGAAGAACCTCCTGAAAAGAAAACACACCATAAGGAGTGTTCAAGGCTCAGAGGCTTCTGAAGCTGATAGTTCACTCCATCAAAGGACAATGCACATTGATGGGTTGAATTCCCACACGGATAGGCTGCACCAACCTGGAATTGGCTGCACCAACCCAAAGGCCAGACTTTGATGGCCCAAGCACTCAGAGCTGGTAGGACAGCACAGGTAGGAGTTGGTTGTTACTGTTACCTGCTAGGGTTTCACATCTCACTGAAAATCAGGGAACCAGCAGTCAGACAAGGTGTGCTGTCAGTCATTCTGTATGACTTTTTTCCAAGGAGAAACAAACAAAGTCTGAAGATCCAGCCCCAGTGGGCCACTAGACAAAGCCCATCAGAGTGGGGAGGGGGCACCGTTACAATGGTAGATTGTAGTAGATAGTTACAATGGTAGCTCTCTTTGTTCTGTCACCCAAACCTTACAGCTGAACCTCGAGGACTATCAAGTCCATTATAAAGCTTTTCTTTTCCAACTACCCTGAATCTGCATTATTAGTAGCTATTATGTACTTGTCATTTGTATTTTGAATAATAAACTCTAAATTGTAACTGTTCACAGGACATCAAATGCAATTGCTATGGCATTGTTGCTCTTTTCTTATTTCTCCTTCTGAAGCCCATTTTGTACAACTTGCCCCTCCACCCACTTGCCTGTGCTGAATCTCAGAGCCAGTCAGAGCACATGATAACAGCAGGCTCTGGCCTGACATAATGCACATGAAAGCACCGTTCCCATGTCAGTGGCAACTAATGCCAGATCATACTCTGACCCTGGGGAAATTGAGATTTGGTTATCAGGACGACTATTGGCACTTTCCAGTTTCTGCCCCCTGAATTTTAATTTAAGTTGGAAGATGAAATTAAAATTTAGTTGTAGTTTCTGTTTTAGATATGCAATGTCCATTGTTTAGAAATGTGGTGTGTCCGTGCCAGGTGAGAGGAGCCTGAAAGCCTTCGTGGGGCTGCCGAAGGCTTGGGCTGGAGGGAGGTTCCAGAAGCACTCAGAGAGCCGGGCTCAGGTGGAAGCGCCTGGTGCCGAAGCTCTCACCCTGCTGCCGCCTCAGGCAAACCTGAGCTGGGTTATAACACGTCTGGGCTGTGCACATTAGTAGCACATGCAATGTAAGGCTTGGTAATTAATGTTTCAGGGGCTCAGCTATACTTTCTGTGCCCTAGAATCTAACAGACAGACACAAATGTCTGAGTGCAAAAGGAGTTCTGCAGCTCCTCAGTTCCAAAGCCTCTGGTGCCTGTGTGTCTGCACTCTCATTGATTCTTCCATCCAGAGGGAAACCAGCCCTCCAGAAAACAAAAAGACCTTCTGACATTTAAGAGTAAGACACAAGAAGGAAAGACACTGAATACCTTTAATACCTCCAGCCTGCAAGATCTCCTCAGAGAGGTAACCGGAATTTTGCTCAAGAAGGACAGGCAGAAAACTCTTAACAATTTTATTCCACAACGCAACCATTCCTGCTCCTGAAGTGTTTTCTGACAGCTAAAAACCAGACAAGCATCAATCAGAGACTCATCTAATGACATGGAACACATGGGACTGGCAACTCCATCAGGGGTCCGAGGGGAGGAGAGGCTGGTCGGGATTATTGCTGTGTAAGGGATCAAGTCTTAACTCCTTAGCCAGTGAGGGCCTGAGTGTTTCAGGAGGTTCTAGCACATACCTGTAGTTGATAATTTGCACCTGGAGAAAGCTAGCATGCCTGGGATTTTGCTGGAAATATGATTAGACTAAACTCATAGCTCATAGCTCTCCTCTTCTGAGCTTGCAGCTCTAAAGCCAGTGATGATGTATGCCAGCAAGAACAGCATGGGAGGATAATGAAATGGCTCTTTGGATGCACAGTAATCTCACAGCCACAGTGAGAATGGCTTCAGGGGGACTAAGAAATAGCAGAAGCTTCCCAGATCATCTTGCTAGTGGTAATAAACATCCAGTGTGTCTTTTCTGTAGCCCTCAGGCAAGAAACTCCAGAAAGTAAACACAAAGCTCATTCTGCTTCTGCTGAAAGCAACCAGAGTTCTGTCACAGGCATGAGCCGGAGCATCTCTTAGACCTGGGAACCCATAAATACAAAATTCTGAGCAAAGAGCCAGTTCCTTGGAAACACACACCAAATATACAGATATTTCCTCCTGCAGAAGGAATTCCTGTCTCCATCTGGACTATTTTTGTACTATTTGCCAGGAAGATCTTCATTAGTCTCTCCAAGAGCCTGTGGCTGACACAGTGCAAACTGGGATGCCCAGTTTGCTCCATGGCAAACAGACCCCAAACTAGGAAAAACCTAACCTTTAACCTGTCATCATGGTTTATTTGCCCTGATAGAGGTTACAAATGCCAGGGACCAGGATGGACATCAGGGCTCTTGTGAATGACATTTAAAAATGCATTCTTAATTGGAATTAGGAAAAATTAGATAATTTTGAAAATAGAAGTGTTATTATCATTGGAACACACAGGACAACCGGAGCTGTTTATTGAACTGGACTGGGCTTTTAAATCCCGGACTGACAATAAAAGTGAATTCTTGGCTCCACATGTCAGCATGGGACCTTTTCACTCAGAATTAGAATTTGGAGTCTGGCAAGAGGCACGTCCTCTATGTCCCATGTCCCATGTCCTTCCCATGTGTTCCCCATCCTGTAGCTACTCCCCTGCCTTAGTCGTTGCATGGCCTGGCCACAGCATGGACACGGACAAGAGGAGCAGAGCCATGGACAGGGGATGGAGATCATGCAGGGGACTGGATATGGACAGGAAAAAACCTTTTAAATTTTTTTTTTTTAAATAAGGAATAAGTGACACATACAGGATGCAAAATGAGAAGGATTATAATATCTAGTTTAAAAATATGTTGTTTGAAATCTTTGAAACTTAAATTGTCTTCTTCTGTGTCAGCATCTGTCAAGAGGGACCCAGCCGTGGGAAAAACACTTATCAAAAAACAAGCGCTGAAACTCCACCAGGAGCCTTTCCGCAAAGATTCGGCCCGGGAGAGGTTTGTGAGGATGGTTTTCCCCTTTTCCCGTTAAGGCACTGCCGGGGGCTCTGCAAGCACGGATGCTCCGTGCCCGTTTGCCACTGTGGCGGGCGCTGCCCTCCGCCCTGGCCCCGCAGCTCCGCTCGGCCCGAGTCCGCAGCAGCCGCTCTGGGTACCGTGGGAGCAGACTCGGCACCTGCGGGTGCGTGTGCGCGCAGGAAACCGCGGCGCGAATTAACCCGCGGCACGAATTAACCCGCGGTAACCACTCCCGGGCCGGCGGGGCCCCGCCCGCGCCGTTTTATGAATGGAGCAGCCCCGCCCCGAGCGGCGGCTCTGCTGCGGCTGGCTGCAAGTGCGGGGCGGGCAGGGGGTGCGCGGCGTGAGAGGGGTACGGGGTGCGCGGTGCAGTGCGCGGAGCGTGGAGTGAGAGGGATGC
>VXAD01000599.1:108391-127592 GCA_013399195.1 Dicrurus megarhynchus
TGGCTGCGCGGTGAGAGGGGTGTGCGGTGCAGTGCGGAGAGTGCTTGGGGTGCGCGGTGAGAGGGGTGTGGGGTGCGCGGGGTGTGAGGGGTGTGTGCGGTGCAGGGGGGCGGTGCGGAGGGTGTGCGGCGGTGAGCGCAGAGAGCGTAGCGCGGTGCGGGGTGTGTTGTGTGAGGCGTGTGGGGTGTGCGGTGCGGGGAGCCAGAGCAGCTGCTGCTGCCCCTTGGGACCGGGGGCCGAAGGGGACCAAAACGGCCGGGCAGTGCGAGGTAAGCGAGAGGAGGTAAGGGTAGGAGTTAGGGAGGGGGGTAAGGGTGGGGAGTTTGGTTTCTCCTTGTGGTTGGAGTGTGCAGGGAACTGGGGTGTAATCATGCTGTAATGTATGCACTGTTACATACAGACCTATCTGGTCCAGGAAGTGAAGTGTTGGTTTCTATTCAGATTTCAGCTGCTGGAAAGACATCTTTGGATTTAGAACAGAAGGTGAATGTTTCTGCATTGGGAAGAAATTCCTACAACAGCAGCACGGGATGGTCAGGCAGCCTGCTTGAGCCCGGAGCTCACCTGTGAAATTCTTGCTCTTCTTGATATGTGAGAGAGAGTGTGGTCCCAAACCAGCCCCTTTCGGACACACCATTGGAACTGTTCCCCAGCAGGGAAGACTGGGGTTGACCTACCATGCCTTGCTCACTGCTTCAGCCATACAGGTCACAGGTGATGGGGTTTCTTGAGGAGTTTGACCATTACTCTTCCCTGGCCAAACTCATGTCCATCTACCACGCAACTAACAGGACCATCTTCAACTGGACAGAGAGCCGCATTGTTGAGTGGGAGAAATTTGCTGAGCTGGCTAAATATGAGCCAGAATCCCAGAAACCAACAGTGAAAGCACTCCTAATTGTGGCGTACTCGGTCATTATTGTCATGTCTCTCTTTGGGAACATGCTGGTGTGCCACGTGGTGCTGAAGAACAAGAGGATGCACTCAGCCACCAGCCTCTTCATTGCCAACCTGGCAGTGTCAGACATCATGATCACACTGCTCAACACACCTTTCACCTTGGTAAGTAGCTGGTCTGGCTGTCCCTTCAGCCAGGACAGGAGTCTGTCACCCACCAGAACTCTGCCTGGTGGTCACAGGCTTTCTCCTAGGGCTGAGGTGAGAACCCAACACCACCAACTCTGGCAACTCTGCCAGGCAAGTAAAACACCGTTCAGCAACCTGTGGGCTCTCTGTTGCTCTGTTAGACTCTCTAACTCCTAGAAACTCTAAAGTCTCTTCATGTGTGCTGCCAAACCCCAGCAAGAGCTTCTTGGGTGATGAGAACAAGTGCCTGGGTGAACATGTGTTTTTAATGTTTGTGCAGGAGAGCACTAGAGAGTCCCTTAGTGGGTCAGAACAGTCTGAATGCCAGTCATTGAAGTGGAAGAAAGTGGTCATGCTTTTCAGAGATGCCGGTTGGATAAAGGTTTCAATGAAAGCTCTCCAGATCTGACAGTGGGGTTGATATCAAACCTTGGTCCACTTTTTCCAAATGTAGTTGTTAGTGTAATAAAAAGTTATTACCACAATGTCTGTAGTACAGGCCAGGAGGGCTGTGGTAGCACCACTTCATAATCAGCAGGGTTTGACCTCATAAACTCTTCTGTAAAGGTGTTTCAGAGACCAGGATATAGCTGATCTTTCTTTAAGTTTCAGGTGAAGCTGCCCAACCAGCCAGAATCCCAGAGCCAGCTCAAGTTCTAGCCAAGGGACTTCCCCATGGATTTTTTTCAGCACATTTTCTGGCTGATGAGCTGTTGTTTCTCCTCAGGTCCGGTTTGTGAACAGCACGTGGATTTTTGGAAAGGCCATGTGCCACATCAGCCGCTTCGTGCAGTACTGCTCCCTCCACGTCTCCACGCTGACCCTGACGGCCATTGCTCTCGACAGGCACCAGGTGACACTGCCCTTCCCTCTTCCTTCCAGGGCTCTGGGAGGGGACTTGAGCTGTGAGAAGCTTTTACCCATGTCTCTCCGTGGCCATGACAAATGCTGGCTGTGTGTCCAGTGCAGGGCAGCAAGGACACCCCAGGCCATGTGCTTGTCCCTAGCAATCACTCCCTTTTCCTGTGCTATTGTCAAATAGTAAGTTCCAGACTAGCAGATTTTATCAGCTTAAAGATCTAACGAAGAAAATTTCATGGAAGGTGAATTTCTGCTTCAGCAGAGGGGAGAAAAGCTCAGCTTCACAGGCCCAGCTAGAACAAGAGACATTTCTTACATAGGTCATACAGAATAAACATATTCCTGAGTGAAGATGCTTGCGTAGATATCTTCTCTTTTTTTGACCGAATGTAACCCCCAGCTTAAGGAAAATGGTTCTCACAGAACAAGATACAGAATAAAGTTTGAAAGCTCTTCTGAGCAGACTGAGAAGTTCAATGTTTCCCATTTTCCAGGTCACTCTAATGAACAGGACATTTTCCTAATCATGGCTGTCATTTCCTCTCATTAGCTGTGTTAGGTTATGTCACAAACCGCCCACCCCCCGTGTGGGCTGTGAGGGCCTTTGCTTCCCGTGGGAGAAGAGTCATGACAGAGTCTCTGTTGCAGGTCATCCTGAACCCGCTGAAGCAGAGGATGTCCCTGACGAAGGGAGCTCTGAGCATCTCTGTTATCTGGCTGATGGCAACCTGTTTCTCCCTGCCCCATGCCATCTACCAAAAGCTTTTCCAGTATAACTACAGGTGAGTGATCTCTCCTTCCCAGTGAGTGTGTGGAGGTCTGGCAGCCCTTGTGCAGTGCCACTTGCTCAGCAGGGAGGGCGTTGGAGTGTCCCAGGCATGGGGACGGGCGATGTGGGATGAGAGGGCGTTGGTGTATGGATGAGATCCCGCTTCCCACAGCAGAGGCTGGGGCTGTGGACAAGCCTGCTGCCCAGGGTTTGCTCTCACCACCTCCCACGTGCCCAGACCAGGGTCTGGGTCCCACTCCCAGCCACATGCTGGGGCAGTCCCAGGCATAGCCTGGCTGGGGCACAGCCACTGGAGACACACACCTCCTCCAGTGCCATGGCCTTGCCAGGAGAGGCTCTGTCCCGAGAAGGTAATTTTCTCCTGAGGGACTTTCCTCTTCCCTCCTTTTGCCTGCTCAGCTCCTCAGACCCAACAAGACCAAGCCCATCCAACTTGCTTAGGCAGGGAGGAGAGAGAGAGTCAAACTGCAGCTTCAAAAAGAAAGAAAATAAACCTCCTGTTGGGAATACCTGTGCTGACATCTCCAAGGCTCTGCAGGGAGCAGGAGCAGGGGACCACCCTGGTTTGTCAGCAGGGCCACCAATCCCTCTTCCCCAGGATTTCATACATTGAGTCTCAGGTTGTGACTTCCCTGTATTTCATCCATGTGGATTTACGAAGCAGGACCAACCTTCCCTGAAGCTTGAGGTTCCTCTGCCCAATGTTACACTAATGAGAAAAACAAAGAGAAGCCCCCACCCCCTTCTTCATGAAGCAGGGTTGTGGGGGACCAGTGTGGAGTTGGAGGGACCCAGTGAGGGGCAGGTGAGGGACCAGGGCTTTGGCAGGAACCGGAGCTGTCCTGGTGTGCCATGGTGCTTCCCCTCAGGAAAGGGTACTCTTTGCTTGGCTGAACACAGTGACAGCAGATGAAGTGGAATTTCACATCCACATGAGGACTGCTGAAATATAAGAAAAAACAGAAGGTTCTGATATAGAGGGAAAGCAAGAAAAAGAAAAATATTAAAAGCAGAAACTTATCTCCCCGCAAAAGGCCCAGCAATGGCACTTGTTTCTGCTGTCACCCTCTGCCAGGGAGAAATACAGAATCCAAACTTTGGGGTTGCTTTGCCCTTGCAGTCCTTTCCTCTGTGGTACCCAGCCTGTTCTGTCCCTCCTATCCCCACCAGCCTGTGGCATTGCTGTGACCTCTCCTGTCTAGAAAACAGTCTGTAACAGTATCCAAGTGGGATTTTTGTGGCGGGTGTCACGCTGCTGGTGCTGCCCTTCACAGGAATGCCAGCCTTGAGGCCAAGGGGATAATCTTACCATGACCTGTATTTTCAGGCTGAGATCAGCATCCCAGGGAGTGGGGCAAGGAGACACTGACAGGCAGCAGGAATGAGATTTCTATTGTAGACATTGACTTTCTGTATAAAGGACAAATCTAATTTCCTGCAGCCCAGCCAGGTCCCTCCTGTTGGTGAGGCAGGAGAGCGTGAGTGTCTGCATAGGCTGTCACTGCTTTTTGTGCACAAGGGGCTGCACCAGCTGGAAGTGTGACTGGAGCTTCACAGTCCTCCCCTGCCTGTGCTTGTGCCTGATGTGACTGAGATACTCAGGGAATAGCATACCTCCAACTGTCCAGACTGTAAACACAGGGCAGGGTTACTCCGTGCTTGTGTTGCTCTGCAGCTGTGCTTGGGGATTAGGGGACAAATTGCTCATGAATGAACGAACGCTATGATCTGTTTTGGGGCACCTGTCTCTGCTCATCCTTTGGCATGGCCAGAGGAAACCGAGCCCCGTGTTGGCACGAGGCAGCTCAGCGATATAAGGACTTCCAGGACATGCTATTCCTGTCCCTGCTTTCCATTGAAAAAAAAAATCCCAGTTGTAATATTGCTTGTAATAGCTCTGCAGGGCCAGGGCTCCTGAGATTCCTACCAGGGAGTGGTTAGGGTTCTGGGATGGGAAACAGGGGCTCCACCAACATCCATCTCTGGCTGCACTACACAGCAGCACATCTGAGTCCCTGATCGTACCAGAATTCACCAAAACATTGCCTTGTCAGATCCCCTTTGGCAGGTCCCCTGTGCCAGGAGTGAGCCAGATCCAGGGGAGGAAAAGCCAAGACTGCAGTTCAGAAAGGATGACTTTCCCTTCTGCGTCAGTTCCCCTCTTATGTGGTGTTTCCAGGTCCTCCACACTCGGTGGACCTGTTGTCACTCCTCTGACCTCATCCCCTGGTCCAGCTGCCTGTTCTCAACAATCTCCTATTTGTGGCACAAAAGGCAGCTCCAGTGGTTGAAAACAGGATATTAAAGATATTAATCAATACTGCAATGAATAGTACAGCTTAATGGGGGCTAAAATCTGTGCTGAATAGAGGAGAATAGAGGACAAGGGATGAAGATAGAAGAGTAAAATGGAATAAGAGAAAGAAAAAGAGAGGGGAAAGAAAAGGAGAAAACATCCACTGGAAATAAATTCCATCACTTCCAGTCACCAGCTGCAGGGTGTGGAGGGGACACATGGTGCAGCAAAGGGTGCTGGGACTGAGCCACTGCTGGCCAGGCAGTGGGAACACACCCGGATCCCGGGCCTGGATGGGATGGGACAGGTGTATGGGGTTGTTAAAATGAGCTGTTGTGTATGATTACACTCGGTTCTTCTGTTAGTTAATTGTCAGGTGGTTCAACTGGAGCCAAGTGACCAATCATCACACCAGTTTTAACAGGTATCAGGAAGGTTGTAGGAGCTGATGGCAAGGGAATGGTGGGTAGGGAAGGGAAGGGAGGTGGGTTGGTCACGCCTGTGAGGCTTTCTCACAGCCTCCAGCCCTTCCTTCCCCTCCAGAACAGCTTTGGCTTAGAGCTGCTACAGTGGCTCTGGCTGAGGGATCCTGTGCTGGGGGGTATGGCAATGTGAGGGGTCCTGGCTGCTGCGGGGCACAGCAGGGTGGGTCCAGCCTGAGAGAGACATGTCAGAGCTGTGGCTCTGTATCCCCCCTCTGTCTGCACTACACCTCTGAGCAGCTGGCTGTGGGCAGTGCGAGACCCCCACTGTGCTTTGCCAAGCCAGCAGCACCCATGTGACAGCAATGGCCATGTGCCATATCTGTATTTCTTCATTTTCAAGGGAAGCCACTGTCCGGAGTCTGTGCCTCCCTGATTTCCCTGAGCCCGCAGAGTTGGTCTGGAAGTATCTAGACCTGTCTACCTTTCTCCTTCTTTACCTCCTGCCTCTGCTGATCATCACTGTCACCTACATGCGTCTGGCCAAGAAGCTGTGGCTCCGCAATGCCATCGGGGACATCACCACGCAGCAGTATGTCACCCACCACAGGAACAAGAAGAAGAGCATCAAGATGCTGATGCTGGTGGTGGTGGTCTTTGCAGTCTGCTGGTTCCCCCTGAACTGCTACGTGGTGCTCATCTCCAGTCTGGGCATCAAGACAAAGAACTCGCTCTATTTCGCCCTGCACTGGTTTGCCATGAGCAGCACCTGCTACAACCCCTTCATCTACTGCTGGCTGAACGAGAGCTTCCGTGCAGAGCTCCGGTCCCTGCTCTGCATCTGCCAGAAGGCACCGCAGGCTCAGGAGCAGGTGCTGCCACCCAGGGCCATGTCCTGCCGCGAGGCGTGGTTGGAGCAGGCCAGGTGCAGGAAGGGACCTGCCTCCCAGGCCAGCTGCTCCACTGGGAACCTCCCAATGGCCAACACGGACCTGTGAGCCACGGGGTTGAGAGGAGTTACCTGGTTGTGGGAGGCATCAAAGGGCATCTCCCAGTCTCTCCTCAGGAGCCAGCGTTGCTGCTCTGCTGTTTTACTGCTGACTTTTGGCCGGTCTCACTGTAGCCCCTCCTCTGCTTGGTATGGTGGGCACACAGCCTGTCCAGCACTCTACCAGTAAAACCCATGCTGCAGCTGGCCCAGGGGGCAGGAATATGTACAGGGGACATGGAGCTTCTCGGACACAGTGATCTACTTTCAGGTTTTCTCATTTATTGCTACCAAAGGGAGTGGACCTGGGTTTCCATCACTGGCCTGAGTCACTGGCCTGTAACCTGTGCCATAATGTGGGGCTATGCACAGCAGTAGAAAACGATCCACGATGACAGGTGTTTGAAGGAAGATCTTGGACATGCAGATGAACTCCATTCATAGGGAGTCTCACCAGTTAGTACATAATAAAGCATCCAACAGAGGTAAGGATTGTTAACAACCATTTTCCTCTCAGATTCTGCTGCCCCTCCTGCCCTCTGTCCCACCCACAGCAGCTGGAAGCCAGCCTCAGACAAGGGGAGCAGGGATGCACCCTAGGAGCCATGGCCGTAGGCTCAGATGGCACGATGACAGACTAAAGTAGTTCATTGAGAACTTCTTTTTATTATAAACATATTAGTTCAGTAAAAAGAGCTACACTGGCACTTTACAAAAGGCCACAAAATATTTCATCAGGGCTGTAGCATTGACTCACTGAAGAATGGAATCATTCTGCATTGTTACTAGTTGCTGTGAAAGTCTCATTTAAACAACAGGAGGGCAAGAAAGAGCCATAAGGAATGTCCTGTGAGGAGCAACCGAGGACTCTGGGGCTGTCTAGTTGGTGCAAACCAGGTGATGGATTCCAGTAGCCCAAGGGCAGCCATGTCTGCTGGGGGGCTCCTGGTCTGCCCTGGTGATAGCCCAGACAGAGCTTCTGCCCAGAGAGTCAGTGGGGGGGCCTCAGTGGCTTGAGGGAATAAGGACATACTCCCACCACCTTCCTGGGGGAAGATAAGCCAGACCAAAGAAGGAAAATTAAGGGCTGTTTTTTTGTTGTTATTTTCCATTTGTGCAGTGAGAAAGAACAGGACAGAAAGGAGGGGGGTCCTTTCTTCAGGCCACTTGACCCCAGTTGGGTACCTCGGGTGTGCACTGCAATGCCTGCACCAGAAGAAAACAGGAGAACACGAGGAGTGGCAGCAGGAATGGGTGAATACTTGGTCCCTGAGGCACTTTTGCTAACAATTATTGAACATGGGAATTCAAAGATGTCTGTGCTGGGTGCCAGCGCTCTCCTCCCTCAGTGTACAGCAGGGTTTGTTTTCAGTCAAAAAACATCATTGTGAGCTTTTCAAAATGTTAAAATCATCTTTAATTAATGAGCATCACTTCATTTAATTATTAAGAGAAGCTATCATTTGCTTTTTTACTGTTCCTCACCCCTCATTAGCTTTTGGTGAGCAGCTCTCAAACTGCCATGTATTGTCTTTTATATTTCTTAGGTTTGTTTTCCTTCCTTTCTTTCATTAAATGGCTTAATAACTTTTTTTTTCTCTGGAGGAATCCAAGCCCTTACTCCAAAGAAGTGGGTCTCTCTACACTCCCTTGATCTTCTGCTAATCCCTGTAGTTTGTGATCTCTTGCTGTCAGAAATAACCTGGCTGGTTTTCCTTGGATCTGTCAATTGCAGCATCTCCTCATTGCTGAATTTTTCTCCCCTAAATGGGCAGGATGTAAGAGCTGACTGTATCGAATCTCCGTAACGGCTCAGCTATCTGGACTGATAATTATCAATGCCTGAGTGAGATTCAGAGCCTTGCACGCTTTGCCCAATGCCTCAAGGCTCCTGTATCACTTGAGGATGCCCTAACTCCCAGCGGCTCTCAGGCAAACATAGAATGCACAATATATATAAAAAAATATAACCTGAGTGTTGTTTGACCAGGGCAAGGACAGCACCTGAGGGCAGGAGGCTGCATCCCTGCTGGACTCCAAGCCAGGCTCTGGAAAAGGGAATCTGTGAAATTCGGCTTCTGCTGGGTCTGAGTCAACTCAGCACGTAAATAGATGCTTAAACAAACATTCCCTTATCTGTCTCCAGTCCCGCCGCCCACCTGTGGAAATGGCTTCCTGAGCGGCGCCGGGATCCAAGGGAGAGCTTCCAGAGACGGGACCAAGGCTGTGCTCCCGCTCCCAGCCGGACAGTGCTGGTGGGCGCAGGGTCCTGCCCCGGCCGGGGCAGCAGCAGCGCAGTTTGTGTCCTGCAGACCCGGGGCTGGAACCGGACAGGAGTGTGGGGTGGGAGGAGAATCCTTCGGGAAGCCTCTGCTGTGAGGAGACCCCTCCCTCTTCCTATCTGTGGACCGAACCCTCGGCCGGTGCCCTCGGTGGCTGCGGCGCGGCTCCCTCGGCAGGCGAAGCCCCCGGGGGGCAGAACCCCGAGGGAGAATTTGGAGGGCAGATTATTGAAACACTGAGTCACCACAAGTCTACTCCCGGGAAACTATTTGAGCACGCACAAATCAGTGTGAAAGATCCAACGAAACATGTCTGAGTGATTAACAGCCCAAATTTATTAAGGTTAGCTCATGCCAAATGCAGCAGAGTGCCTTCAGCAGAGTTGCTGATGAAGACGATAACAGGGAACACAGCGCAGGGGATACCTGAATTCCAGAGACAAATCCTCTTACACAGCCCCACCACATAATGAACAAAGAAACCACAACATGCCAACTAGATTAACAAAAAGCTAGCAGAAAAACCCCCACAATGAGTCAGAAAATTAGCTCAGGAAGGAGAAACAGAATACAATCATCATCACTTAGCTCTTCAAGTGGAAAACAGTACGGAGGGGCTGGCCAAAGCACGCTGCAGGGATAAAGGGGAAAGTCCTCAGTTAAATCCAGTTTAAGCCCTGGAAGTGGGGGTGTAGGTGGGCCAGTGTCAGACCATCTTCTTGCACTGAGAAATAACTCGGCATCTTAGGTCACTCACAGACCAGGGGAGGAAGAGGGAGGAAGGAGCCTGACCCTTACCTGGGAGACTGGATGTGAAAGGCACACCCCGAATTCCTGCGTGGGAGATGATGTGCAGCCACCCTGTGCCCCAGGCAGCAGGAAAGTCTGTCCCTTGAGCCCGGGCACACAGCTCTGCCCTCTCACCGACTGTGGAGACAACCCACCTGCCCCCCAGAGAACCCACCTGTCCCCACAGAACCCGCCTGCTCTCTCCCACCGCCTCGCCCCGCCACTACTCCCCCCCACTCCTGGGCTGCGGTGGGCAAAGGAACGCTTCTGATCTCCCAGACTTTGGATGGAGCCCAGGCAGGAATACCGGCAAGTGAGGGCAGGTTTAGCACCAGGCACAGGGTGCAGTCAGCGCTTAGTTTGAAGACTAATGGCATTTCACAAGCTGCCCTGTCCCACCAGTGCTCAGCAGTGATCCCCACCGCAGTTCCAGGGTCTGTTCCTAAACTGCTCCCCTGAGGTGATACCAGAGTACTCCCAGTGCTTGGCTCTTCCCAGTCTGTGCCGAGCAGGTACACTGGAGGCCTCTCTCTGCCCAGATGGGCTGTCGATGTTGGGTGTCTGCACTGGAGCAGGACTAATGTCCTTTGGGGTCCCTGATGGGATGGGGCAGGGGGCCAGCAGCAGGTACCAAACGCTGCTCTGAGCAGTGCTGGAGAGAGCCGGCAGGGACTGGCCAGAGCAGGCAGGGGTGTGGGCGCTGTGCCTGGGGGTGTGCTGGAGCAAACCCTCCCTCGGGAGGTCACACGGAGTCTCCACAGGCAGCAAATCAAAAGCACCTCTTGCCCTGCTCCCCATCCCTGGTATTTTGTTCTTTGCCCTGGTAATAAGGGCTGGATTAAGGTACTTGGCCCTTGACTGATGTTTCACTCCCCCAGCAGCCCACGCTGGCTGATGCTGCCCAGTTCAGTAGTGCCAAATTGCAGAAGGACACTGCGACAAGCTGTCAGTGGAGAGCAGCTCTCACTTAACCAGAGGCGAGAGGGAAAAATAGTAATAAACCCCCCCAAAAGCCCCAGACTGAGCTTTGCAGGAACCAGGTCTGATTGTACAACACAGTACTCTGTCACTTGAAGAGACTTCTCCATGACAGGCCCATAAAAGTCTCCTTGGCAGATGAGAACAGACTAATTGCTTTATAAAATCAGAAGAATGGACAATCTAATGCATCTGCTGGAGACAAACCCAATTGCTTTATGGGACACTGTAAGGGGCAAGTACAGGGTGTGTCCCCATTAATGGAATTTCTGCTTATTACTTCACAATTAAAGGGGTTTCAGAGCATAAAGGTTTATATCCTCTATATCACTGCCACATGCTTTCATTGCATACATCTGTGTCCAATCTGTCCTGTGTCCTGGAGGCTGTGGGACCTTAGTGGTCTCCTGTCTCCGGGATTTCTGCTCTGCGGGGACCTGCAGTTGGTGTTTGTAGCTGACAGCAGCAACAGGGATTTTCAAAGCCTCATTTTGACCATTCCTTGCTGTTCCTACTGCACTGCAGAAGTAATTTCTATTTCAAACCCACACTTGGAACCAAGCGGAACACCACAATCGGTGTGATTCTGGGGTGGCCAGACTGTGGGTACTGATAGGAGATAATTTATGATACCTTACAAAAATGATGGCAGCAAGTTTCAGAGCAGCAGATTTTGTTCCTATTTTTGAGACAATGTTTGTTTGCAGCCACATCCTGTCTCAGGCAGTTTTCCACAGGAATTAAGCAATCAATTAATCAATGGCCTCAACCTTTCGCAGCTTCCTTCATCTTCCACAGCTTATTTTGACCTTTTACTGGTGATACATGCCAAACATGGCAGAATTCAGAATACAAGGAGTGCCTGGATCACTTCCATGATGGATTTACCACAGTTCCACTGGTGGGGAGTTGCAGTAGGCTGGGTGGCTCAGGGCTGTTTTGGATAGTTTCATTTGCTTCTGAACTGTGATACACTGCTCAGACCTTTCACCTTTAGGTTAATAAACCAAGTCTCTCCTAAAGGCTGGAAAGGAATTGAGTTTTAGTTTTTACCATTACAGTATTTCTTTCACAGTACATTTTCATTCCTGAACTCCACAGTTCAGTTATTTAACTGTTTGTCTCCATTTCCCACCCTGTTCTGGAATTAAACGCACCAGATGCTCGTGGTGACGAACAGTGACTGACGCTGATTGTTCCCGCACAGAGATGGCAATGGCTGCACTCCAAATAAAGTCTTTAATGCAGTGTCCCTTCTGTCTTTACATTCATGTTTCTATGGCAGGATATAGATTTTTTCCCCATTATTAAATTTGACACACCCAGTGTTCTATTTAAGAGAATTGCTCTAACTTGCCTTACTTTGCCTTCCATTCAGGAGAATATAAGTATTCTGCTGTCCTGCATAGCTTGTAGGGCAGGATGTAGGGATATTCATTCTCCAGGAGAACTGTTATGATTAACAGAGCAAATAAAGACCATGAATATTTAGCAATATATTCAGGCATCTCAGCTATAAATGGGAACATCTTCACCGCTTGACTAATTCTCAGCTTCTTTGTGAAGCCAAGTTGTCAAATTGTTTTGCCTTTGTTTCTCCTAGTCACTGTGAAGGAAGGAGGGATTGAGGGGGAAGGTACTAAGTGTCCAATTTTCCTATCTGTAGTGTTGAGCATTGCAAACATGTTCTCTGCTCCCCCTCCCCATACAAAGTTGGGGACAGGAGCCTTTCCTCCATTTCATTTCTGTCTGTATTGATGTGTTTGTGTCCACACACACACACTCTTGACACCAGGCTGCCATTTCTAACACCTTTCCGTGGCACAGGTGCTGCAGGGCAGGAGCATGACCCTGTAGGTGCCCAGGGCAGAGGGTGTGGGGCACATGCTTTGGGAATACCCTCTGCACAGGACCAGGATAAGACCGTGGTGAGGAGCAGAGCAGCTCACAGCCCACCTGCTCTCAATGGAAATGTCCTTGCTCTGTACCCTGGGTCCCATAGCACAAGGGCTGGGGCAGGATGGGAGCCCCAGCCTGGGGTCATGTCTGACTTGTCTGACTTTGGAGGTGGCCGGGGCACAGACCTGGGGCATTGCTCCAACATGTTAATAGTAACTGTAGGAGGTAAGAAATGATGAACATTGGCTCTGTTGTTGTTGTTATTGTATTTGATTGGGGTATTTATTTGTAATCCCATAATTCCTTCAAACCAGCTCAGGGGAGAACGAGGGGGAGCGTGAAGAGGTATTTAACAGGTTGTAAAAACACTTTATTCTTTTGCTAAAATTCCATTCCTAGTGCTGCTGTATTGGAAGGCAAACCAGCCCAGTACCCAGGCCACCAGCTCCCATTAATGCACTAATTGTCACAGAGAAACAGGCTGGCCAGGCTCAAAAACCTCATTTACCACCAGGGCTCAAGGCAGGAATATAGGAATTTCATTTGGGATGATAATGTATTTTTGAATGATAATAATAATTATTGGCATCAGGTTGTCCCCAAAGACAGAGTGCTTTTTTGCCTCCAGCACAGCTCTAGGATTGAAGCTGGATCTGTTTCCCCTTAAAAATGAACATCTGCTGCCAATAAAGGAATTAGGATTTTTTTTTTTTCTTGTTTGTGGTGGATGTTGCTGCTCACAGTTTGGTCCTAGAAGAGGTGGTTTGCTCTCACTGATGTTCCCCCAAGCATTCTGCTCAGTTCCTCAGAGTTTGGTGGCTCATTTGCCCACTGAGACCATGGGTGACGGTGGCACTCCCTGCAGGGGCAGCCAGCAGCCTGTGAAGTTTTCAGCTGCTTTTTGAAAGTCCCTGTGAGTTTCAAACAGGTTGGGAAGGTGAGTGTGGAAGACAGAAGAACAATAGATTTCTGCCTCCTGGCAAACACATCCAATTCAATAATGTGCTGCAAACTGTATGTTTTCCTTTGCTTGTGATTGCCCTCATGTGCTGCAGAGACTCGGTGAGAACTGAGTGTGCAGGGGAAGCCTGGGGAAAATACAGAATGAGAAAATCAGAGAAGAAACAGTAAAAACACCACCTGTGGGGGAGGAAAGTGGAGAAGGAAAGGACCTTGGGTATGGAAATTCAGGTCTCTCTAATGGATTTCAGTCTTCAATTTTAGCAATGGAAATTTATCTGCCTGTTCCCCCCAGCCCTCCTGTGCAGGGGCCAGGGGTACACAGAGAGCAGATGTTTAAGGTTTCTTTACTGGTGAGCCTCCTGGTTAGGGCTAGGCAAGGAAATGAAGTGTGAAAGCAGGGAAGCTGTTTGCCAGGGCGCTCCAGAGCTGTTGGTATCATTCCTCCCTTTTCTCACTAAATACTGCAGCTCAGACTCCCCGGAGCAGTGTGTGCTTCCCCTCTCCTGCACGGAAAAGGGCAGCCATCCCCTCCCTGTAATGACAGCATTTCAGTCAGTGCTTTAACAAAACGTTGTTCTTAATCCAGGTCATCTCAGCCCAATGCAAACATAGGGCTTTAGTAAAAAGTCCAACTGTGAAAGCTCTTGCTCTGTACCCTCAGAATCTGCATGAGGGAGATATTAGAAAGCTCCTCTGAGTTCACTGTCCACAGGCCATGCTGTCCTTATTAACACAGAACTCATTAATTAATCTGGTTCCAAGCAGGATCCCACCTGGAACACTTCATTTGTGAGAACACCTCTTCACCCTGGCCAGCCCCCTCCACCAGCTCCCCTTTGCCACTCAGTGCTCATGGGGAGAAGGACATGCCCTCACGGGGGGGTCGCCTGTGAGAAGGATATGAAGACCTCACGTGACTTGCAATCTCACCTCAGCAGGTCTGAGATAAGCTCTGCTGAGGGGTCACTCTCCACACAAGGACAGGGCCACAGTCCCCACCTCTGCAGGTACATTTCAGGGTGTGCAGGTGATACATCCACACCCCACACTTTTCACTGGAGCTCTTAAAGCAAACCCCCATCGGTCAGGAACATGTGGCTCAGCAGGACTGCTGGCTGCCATCTGTGGCTGCTGGGAGCAGCAGGACAGACGTCTGCCTTCCTGCTCCAAAGACAGCTCAGGAGAAGGCCTGGTGCATGTGCCTTGTCTGGGCCAAACAGAATTCCCTGGCATTCCCTCTGTAGCTGGAGGCTCGCCAAGCTGTGAGTGCCTTTGCACAGCTCTGCATCCCAGCTGGAGATGTTCCTGCTGGAGGCAGCTGAGGTAAGGACCGGGTACCCCAGCACCCTGACATGCTGCCAACCTCTCTGTGAAGTGTGGCTGAGGCAGCACCAGGACTGGGGATGAGAGCCAGCCTTGTTCTGACCACCAAGGAATGGGTCCTCAACCCCACACTTCTCTGCTCACATGGAGCACGTGTGTTTATCTGCCAGCTCTGCTTCACAGGAGCTACCTCTTATCCCAGCCTGGAGTACGAGAATCCCAAGTACTTTGAGGGGAACGTGATTGATTTATCATCACTCCTTGGGCTTCAGCCAAAAACGAGGCAAGACCAGACAACACAAGTGCTCTGAGATGAAGAGCAGAGGGGGTGTAAACCTCTTGTTCCCTGGGAGTTCCTGCCTTGTGTGGGAGCGTCTGCTCTGCATGGGAGGGGTGCCCCTGTTCTTTCAGAGGAGCAGACCCGAGGTGTGGCCAAACCCACCCACCCTTTACCTACTGCAGTGTGTCCAGTCCCCTGAGTATACAGAGTCTGGATGGTTACAAACCCAGAGCCAGGAATCACTGGAAGGTAAGACATGGCATGCCTTGAATTCCCACCCCAAAAGCATGCAGGAAGCTGCTCTCCCAATGGACACCTCTGGCCCTTTCCTCTTGCAGTGACAGTGGCCTCGGCCAAGTGACAGGCACAGGCAGAGCTCTGGGCTCAGGTCACCCACAGGAGGGCCACAGCACCCTGCCCACACCTTCTGCCTTGGGGTGCAGGCAGGAACACGGGGTTCATCATCTTGCAGACTGTGGTGAGGTTGGGTGCTCTCAGAACACCTGGGCTGCACCACGTAGAGCGTCTGGGACAACAGGCTCCAGGCACCCACATATTCCACAGAAAAGGCTTCTTTGGAAACTGTGGATGCTGAGCACCTGTACCACTGCATGGCTTTGTGTTTGGTGGTGGATGACTGGTTCTTCTGGGCCCTGACTCCAGAGGCTGTGCTGTCTGCAGCTGTTACCCTGTGGTATGACAGAGGCAGCCAGGGCTGCAGACACAGCACCGCACGGGGATCCTCACACGCAGGATGAGCTGCAGCACTGCAAGCACTCATAGAGCCTGCCAGAGTTTGGACAAGTATCATAGCTTTAATTAGAACAGAAACATCCTTCATGCTAATTATTTTAAACAGATCATTGTAAGGCCTTGAACAGGCTTAACGAGCTTGTAATTACCGAGCTTAAACAGCAACTGCTCCTCAGAGAAGCTTCGGGAATGGGAGTTCCTTGGGCATTGCTTATGGGGTTCTGCCTCCCCCGTCCCCAGGCCATGCAGTGAACCACACCTGAGATTGAGCCCCTCTGGGGAATGTTAAACCCACCCAAAACCAAGAGCCGATGCCTGTGGGGACCCCGAGGGGATGGGCCCAGGCCCAGGGCCACCCCATCCAGCAGCACCCACTCCAGCCCCTCCTGCCTGTTCCCACACCAGGGGATGAGGCTGATGGCCTTGGCTGCTGCAGCATCTCGCTGAGAAGTGCTGCCTGCCCTGCCAGATGGGCCCCTCCCAGACAGGGCCTTCCAGCCCCCACTGGCCCCTGCAGCATCAGCCCCCACCAGCAGGCGATGGGGAGAGGAATCAAAACTCATCAAGCATCACCATGTCTGGCTCCAAAATTTATTGAACTACAAACACACATCACTCGAGAGCACCAGGTCTGGAGGAATGTGGGGGACATCCCCCTTCCATTAACAGAGGGCAGAAACTTCAGCTTCTGCTTGATTTGAACACAGACAACACCCCAAACCCAACAGAAACAGTTCTACAGCAGAATTACAACAGTAACGGCGCAGAATTTACAAAAATATAAATAACCTATTCGTAACCTTCAAGAAAAATAACATCTACCATAAAAAACAAGTATTCCCTTGGGTAAACCATGGCTACAGAAATGTAGTGATTATTTTTTTTTTAAAAGCACCAGAGTCTGAAGTATTAAATAATCCAACGTGGAGAAGGTATCTCCCCCCAAGACTTGCAGACTCTTCCAAGAAGTGTGCCCAGATCAGTAACACCAAGTTTTCTTCAGTACCGCCTATTTCTGTAAAAGCACATTGGAGGGACAGCTCTCATGAGCCCCCTGTTCAGGAACAGCACCCAAGGGATGTTCACCAATTGTTCACCAGAATAAACACTTTAACAACACTGAAGTATGTGCCTATTTTAAGTCTATGCTTAAGAGCTTCTCAGAACAGGGCTGGATTTAAACTTATCATACAAATTCCTCTGCAAATCAGACTTCCAGGCAAGACTGGTGTGGAAACCAATCACTTGTAAAAAAATAACCGCATTGTACTGGAGTGTTTCCACCCTTCAGTCCCAGCTCAAGCTTGCACAGATGCAGTTATTTGATTTCTTTCACCTCTCTGGGCCATGCCAGCTTGGCACAAATGGCTTCTTGAGGCTGTGACATGAGATGCAGCACTTCAGGAATTTCCCTCCCTTACATTCCATGTATTATGTTGAAAATACTATTAAAAAGCAAAAGTCAAGTATCAAGTCCATTGGTTCCCCACTGAAGCAGTTCCCTGCCCAGGGATCACCGTTGTTCTGATGTCCAAGTCACAGCGTTATCACTGTTTTCAAGGCTCTCATGGTTCCCTGAGGGCTCTGGCTGGGCTCAAGGCAGCCTGGCCAAAGGCTCTTAGGGTGGGCTAAAGGCTACCTGTTGAACTTTTGGCCCTTGTAAACACAGCTGGTTTTGTCACCATAGCTGAAGGAAGGTGCCTGCCATGGGCACAGTGAGAGTGGGGAGCAGCCCTTGGCTGGGAGCTGGGGGAGCCTCACTGCTGAAAAGCCACGTCCTGCAACACACTTGTGCAGTGTCCAGCCCTGCTGGAGCACCAACCAGTGTGATTCGCACTGATAGCACGTGTGAGGCTGTGTGGGGAAACTGAGAACAGTTCAAACACACCTAAAACCAGCCCCTGCCAAACAGTGCTGAGGCAGCACGCTCAGTGGCACGGCCAGGGCCTGAAGGGCAGCGCCAGTGAGGCAGGAGCTGTGGCACAGCACACACCGCCCTACACACCCCGTATGGCACGGCCCGTACCCATACACAGCACAGCACACACCCACCCAGTGTGCTGCACCCTCAAGGCAGGGCTTTCGACTGTAAGTAATATTGCTCAGACATCAAACAACTGAAAAATAATAGTTTACCTTAAAAGCTATGAAGGAAATGGGGTTGATTTCTTTTTCAAAGTGAAAAAAAAAACCCAATCAAATGAAGTAAAGCCTCACTCCATTTGCTTGGCCCAGAGACCCACCCCAGCAGAGCTGCCCAGCATGTGAAGAGATTTGTAGCACACACCTGTAACATGTCTCCGATATTCACAGCTTTAATTTACCAGCCCTTCCTGCCCATCCCTTGCTCCTGACACTGCCCTGTGAAGGGAGCAGGCTGGCTCTGCCGTCCTACCCAGCTGCCGCAGCTCTGTGCACTCCAAGTGACCACACACTGGTGGCACCGGTGATGCAGGAACACACACGACAAGCTGCCCAGGCCAGTTCCAACTTCAAAGCCAGGGCCGGCAAGCTGAGCTGCAGGGAGGCTCTTATTCAGATGCAGTGGGTGAAGTTATTTTCCTTCCCACTGGAAGTGACTATGTCCACAGAGGGATTAAATATTTGTTGGATTTTGTGAGGTGATTAAACCCAGCACTCTCCCTGCCACAGAAAAGCCTCAAACAGGAAATCCCTGGCCCCAGGCTGTGTGTGCTGCAGCAACACTCCCGGCTGCTCCGTAACAGCCCGAGAATGCAGCAAGAGTCTGACTAATCCTGGCCCCACATGGCACAAGGTTCAACGCTGTGGGTCTTGGGAAGCAAAGAGCAGTAAAACGACCTTGACTGTGGAAGAAACAAGCAGTGAGGGAAAGTGCCAGGTCCAGCTGAAACTGCCCATGCCTTCGCTTATCTGAGCACGTCCTGGGCACGTTCAACCCCCAACATCATTAAACAGGGAAGGGAAACACCAGCAGCTATTAATACCCAGGGTGTGGAAGACGTCTGCCCTCCTAGAAGGGCACCCACTTCTTTCAGGTACTGTGGTCAGATAAGGGAGAATTCTGTGGGCTCAGCCGAGGGGGCCTGGGTGGGGGCTGCAGGCAGTGAGGTAACAGTGCCACTTGCTGGTGACTGCCACACCACTGGCTTGGTCTGAGACCCGGGTGACAGGCAGGACAGCAGAAAGCACTCAGCAGACCCAGCCATGGCAGTGAGGGACAAAGCAACAGAGGCAGAACAAGCGCCAGCAGCTCAACCCCAGTGATGCTGTCTGGGAGTCTCGGGCCAGCTAGGTGACACTTAGCACAGAGTATCCTGAGTTGGAAGGGACCACAAAGATCATGGAGTCCAACTCTTAAGCGAATGGCCCACACAGGGATCGAACCCTCGCCCTGGCGTCACGAGCACCACGCTCTGTCGGTGCTGCCGGGCGCTGAGGCACCGCCGCGGCCCTGCCGGCAGCTGCTCCGCCCGAGGCCCGGCGGGAGCGGCCTGCGCAGGCCCCGCGTG